>JASANG010000610.1:0-339547 GCA_030248215.1 Enoplolaimus lenunculus
TAACAGATGAAAACCTTAAGCACGCTGAAAGTACAGCGAAAATATAAATTAATTTAACATAATGCAATATCCCGTTTCGGTTTCCAGTAAACAAGTCAATATCCGTATTCGGTTTCGGTGTCCAGTAAAGCTAATATACGGTCGCACACTGCCAGCTAGTAGAGATAAACAACTTGTACACGATTCAACGTTGAAACATTAGAAAACTTTACGCCTAGCTAGGTAAATTACAGCTAGTATTGCTATTCAACAAATCTTTTAAACTATTCGTACAGTGCATATTATTCAAAACTCTTTAAACTCATGTCTTCACAAAACTAAGCAAACCAAAATAATGAGGACTGACCATCGTTCAATTTTATGACCGAGTATGCGGCAGATGTGAGAGTTATGTGTTAAAACGCTTATATTTTGATTCCAAAGTAGTCTTGGCCTATATTACATTATAATCGGCTACACCCTGCAAACTTAATTGCAATTTTCTTGTTTGCAACCGGGTAAAAAATAAAGGAGCCGGAGCCAGAGGTCAACAAAACTTTCCGAAGCTGCAGGTGGGGATTGTTTGGTTTTACGCTTATTTTTTTATGAAATCTGCGCAATTCTTTCCTCAAATTTATATGCGAAAAGTAATACAGAACGCACTAACCAGATATAATTTGTTAATTTCAATACCACAATTGCCAACCAGAGCCCAGGGTCCAACCGGAGGTCTGCCTCCGGCTCCGGCAGAAAATCGAGCTCCGGCTCCTGCAGCATTTTTGCCGTATCCGGCAATTTCGGTAGTAAAATTTTGCATAACTTTGCAAAATTTTGTCTGTTTAGAGCGTTTTGTTTTACTTTTGTTTCAATTTTCAGGGAAGAATTTCCGAAATTTTGCAGAAAATTAGCGTAAAACCAAACAACTTATCAACAATTGCAGATATTAGCTAAAATTAACCCATATTGATCATCATTTTTATTTCGCCTCCGGCTCCGGCTGCAGCTTCGGCTCCGGCAACTTTTGTTGACCTCTGACTGCAGCTCCGGCTCCAGTATTTTTCACCTCCGGTTGCATCCAGCAGGGGCCGGTGGTCGATTTTCTGCCGGAGCCAGAACCGAAGGTAAACCTGTGGTTATACCCTGGTAGGAATCGTCATCATATAAGATTTGCCATACGCTGCAGGGGCGCAGCAGGACATTAATACCCACCACCTCGCGATCTTTCGTTTTATAAAATTTTTTGGCATAGTGGTTTGGAATTTTTTAGCGCATAGTCTCTGTTAAAGACTATGTTAGTTTCAAGATATTATGCATTGAGCACTATGCCCGCAATTCAGGAGAGCGACTGCGTTGTTTTTGGACTCTGCAAAAATTCTAAGTTAATCCTAATTTTATAACGTTCTTTTCAGGGCCGAAACGTTTTTCTGTGGGACTAGAGTAGAATAAGCTCAAGCTTTAGACTAATTTTTTGCCTAGTTTAGGCTTAGGCTTAGGCTTACGTTAAAGAATAACATTTTTACGCATAGGCTTATTAGGCTTAGGCTTACGCTTAGGCTTAGGAATAAAACTTTATAAATACTGTTCTGCACCTGTTCTTTACATTGACCCCCACAGGGTTCGAACAGGCCCGGTCAAGGCCCGCGGGCCCGAGCCGAACCCGGGCTCACAATTTGGGCTCACATTTTCGGCCCACGGGTATAAGCGGGTCGGGGCATGCGACCAGCCGAACTAAATTGCAGCAGTTCTTAAGCCAGAGCCTAAGCTAAAGTGTTTAACATTTTTTATTGGCCGTGTAAATAGATTGTACGTACATCGTTAACATGAGGATATTTTGCAAAACAAGTTTGATTCTCTTTGCTTTTGGTGGGATATATGGGTTGGCCAAACTTATGCAATTGGCTCCGAGACTAATTTCAGATTTGAAGACATCAAAAAATTATTAAACGTTGCCTTCAGTTTCCATCTAGAATTGCCGTATGTATAAATAACTGGTGTGACTCATTGCGAAAGCCAGCTGGGGATGCAGTAACTTTTTGACGGGAGACGGGATGGCAAATGTATGAACCGCAAAAATTGTAAAGTTTAGAAACCTTATCCTTTTATAACAAAAACTTTTGTGAGGTAGAAAAATTGAAAGGCAGGGGGGCCTTATCATTTTATCACCAAAAATTTTCTGATGGGAAAAGTTGTATTGTAAAGACCTTATCTTTTACGACATAAAAATTCTGAGGGACAAATTAGGGACCTTATCTTGTTTACAAAACATTTTCTGAGGGAAAAAATTGTAAGGTAGAGATCTTACCATTTTTTATCACGAAAAAGTTGTGATGGGGTTCCGTTTCCGTTAAAGAAACAACGGACATTCTGTTTATTATTTACTTTCAAAATAAGTTATAAATCAAGTAGGTATGTATCTGGCAATTTTTGGTTACAGATATGCTGCAATTGTTTGAAATCAAATAAAAATTACGACATTCATCCATAATCTTAAAAATTTATATGCATCCCGCTGCTTTTTCTTTAAAAATTTTGAAAGACCGGTGAATATTTGCACGCCTCAATTGTATTAAAGGCAGAAAAATAAAATGTTTTTGAAACTATAAACTTCAATATCCGTTTTCGTTTCCGTTTCCGTTATTTTGTTCACTATCCGTTTCCATTATTTTTGCTACCCATTCCTGGTGGACTGATATTTATTGCGCCTCTCCAGGGGATTAATATGGTTTGTTATTTGTTTTTAATTCACCGCCCTTCGTTACTGATACATATCCCCGGTACTGCAACTATTCGCTGAATATAACGTTTATTTGCTTTGTATCAAAAGCTTGTGCAATAATGCAAGGTTATACTTAGGATTGCGCTTTTAAAACTTAAGTATGCTGCAAAGTTGCGAACTGAACTTTATTTGGTCCTGGAGTTATTTATGCACTATAATTAGGGCTAATTGACATTTATGGATTCTATAATTCGGGATTGGGGACGCTAGCCGCTTACTTATTCTAATCAGGGATAAGGACTCCTATTGATTGGGAGTCAAAATGGTGACCCCTTCTTATTACCCCCTCTATTTTCTGACAGTACGTGGGTCGTTTGTGGGGAGTGGACTTGTCCATACTGTGGGAAGGACAAAAGTTTCAAGCTTTTTCAAGCGTTCCACATTGTCCTGCTTTTACGTTTTCCTTCCAACCTGGTTAAGAACGGTATTTGAAAGTTGAAATATAACGCATCGCCCTTCTGGTATACATGCCCGGGAACGGCAAAAGCTTGCAAATAGCCGTTTTCTTGTATTTTTAAACAATGTACTGTATTGACCCGAATAAGAGGGAGGTAATAAGAGGGGGTCCCCATTTTGAGTCCGAATCAATAGGAGTCTGTATCCCTAATAAGTGTCCGTAAGCGGATAGAGTCCCTAAACCCTAATTAGAGTCCATAAATGTCAATTAACCCAATTGTAGTGTATAAATGACTCCAGGACCGAATAATTTGATTTTGAAACTTTAAAGCGTACTTAAATTTTGAAAGCACATTCCTAAGTATCACCTTGTATTATCGTTCAAGCTATCGACACAAGACAAGTAAACGTTGAATTCAACGGATAATTGCAGTACCCGATATATATCAGTAACGAAGGGCGGCGGAGCGTGGGTTAAAAATAAAATAACAGTCCGTGACCGAATAACAAGGGGGGTACCCTCTGGAGAGGCCAAATAAATATCAGTCCCCTCTCTTATTCGGGTCACTACACTAGACCCCAAGATCTCCAACGAATATAGTGCAGCATGTTTTAAAAATGCACACAACTGCGCACACATTTGCGTCAGTTGACCGTTCGTCCTAAATAATTTTTTAGTTGTCAATTTGCTAATTTCTAAAATGTTCGTTTTTATATGTCCAAAAACTACAAATATATATGTCAAATTTTAGGGTCAGAAAAAACGTTTAAATTTGTTATTTATTTTAAAACAAATCGTCGCTGGTATCGTTCAGAAATAACCGACTTCAAGACGATAGGTGCAAAAAATTACTGAAGCTGTATAATAAATATGGTGTGACGCGTTTTTATGTTTTACAACAAAGATTTTGTCGAAATTATAATGAAGGTTCATGAGAATGCTATTTTTTCTGTTTTACATTATATTTTGGTTGACCTTTGCATGTTTTGTGTACTTTAGCGCTGTGAAATCAGTTTGTTGATCAATTAATACATTTAATGAAATGCTATAAAATATATACGTGTAATACGTGTTGTTTGTTTTACCTGATATTAAAGCTTCATGAACCATGAACTTGGGAATTGTTTTACAGTCATGGAGGCAGGAAAATAAAAGGAACCAAACATACATATACATATGCACATATAAACACGGACAAGATTGGTTGGAAACGATGCCGTAAACATAGGGGCCCATGTATAGAACGAGGCCGGTACAGTAGAATATATAACCACAAGCCTAAGCCTAAGCCTAAGGGTAAGGATGAGCCTATTCTTAAACCTGAGCCTAAGCCTAAGTCTAAGCAAAAAGTTACTCTAAAGCTTAAAGTGTCTGTGTTACAGCCCTGCAGGAAAACGATCCGGCCCTGTTCTATACATGGGCCAACATAGGTAACATCCGGGAAAGATTTGGCTTCGTATCCGGCTTTACGCAGAAAACAGACTTTCTGCTGCGGTTATGCTCGAATACTTCATTTCTTGTAACAAAATTTTCAGAAATTTTCAACACTACGGTTCAATAGTTTTCTTTGCGAAGCGTTGGGCTCATGCTAATTATAGGGACTGCAAACTAAACCAGGACAACATGAATAGCTACAGCCACAAAAGATTAGGCTTTATACCCGAGATTAGGATCGTGTTTAGGCTTAAGCTAATCAGATTGCTAATGGGCCGATCATTGCATTTAAGTTTTAATTTAATTGGTAAAAAGCTTAAAACGACTTGTTCAACAAACTGATTCATCTTATTATAATTAACCAATAGTGCTGTGCAATTACCACTTTTTCTACTGGCCGATCGGTCGGCGGCTAACCGGACGTTTGACCGGCTGGCCGGTTATTGGCCGCCGGCCGGCCAATATGCAAATTTTAAATCTTATCAAGCATTTTAATAATGATATATATTCCGATTGTAGAAGCTGTACCAATCGTTTCACGCTAAGTAATTCAACAAGAAACAACTTTGTTGTGAAATAGGTATACGAAGAACAAGTTCAATAATGCCATAAGCTATAATAATACAAGACAGTATACCGCATTGTTTCTAAATATAAATATTTTATGTATCACAACATCTATGCAAAGTATTGCCGATCAGTGTGCCTTTATGCGATTAATACGATGAAACGTTTAATGATCAAAATATTGGCCCATGTTTATGCTGAGGGCCGTCATGCTGTCCCGGAACAACGACAAGCAGGAGTGCAGTGCAGGCAAACCAGAGACCTAAATACGCTTGCTCACGTATAAATTTGCTTATACAGTAAACAGAAGCTTGCCAAAGGAGTTTCAGGGTCAACTGCCGCTGTTTGATATTATATATATGTCTTTTGCTGGAACAGCTGAAATTTTTAATAAAGAATATAACTGTGATTTTGGCGCTTTTGGTGTGAGAATCGCTTAGTACGGGGAGCTTGAACGCAGCAGCTCTGGCCCCCGTCCTGGCTTTAGGGTCCCTTGAAATCGCAGGGGTTTAGGTGTGGCGGAAGCCTAGTAAATTTATTTATAAACAGTAAAGAAAAGCGGAGGCTGGTGGAATTCCGGGGTCAACGTGACCCGTATGGGCTTAGAAATTTAGTTAAATATACTGAATCCGCCTTACCTACGCCTAAAAATGTGCTTGCAACTCTATTTACATTACGCCTATATAACTGTTTCTGACAATTTGCGACAATGTCACTCCTTTCCAGTTCTAAACTGTTGTCACAACTCGTAGCACTCACAAAAAAAACTTAAAGCTAAACTAACCTCATTTATGCTGAACCTAGTTATAAAATTTTTACTTTCTAAAATCATCTTTGATCGGTGAGAAAATCTGATTGATTTACTCCGATTACATTATTATTATTACCTTTATTGCTGTCAAAAGATGGTGTATATATACTCACTCAGTGAAAAATGTCACTTTCTTTTTAAAAACACAATTTAACCCCAATGACCGGCCGGATGATTTCTGGCCGGTGCACAACACAACTAGCCAGAAACAAAAAGAACTTTCGTTTATGAAGGGTTTTATAGTCGTCTGCGTCCTTAGCCCGTATTCTCAAACGTGAGTAGCACCAATTACCAGTTGGAGATAGGTCCGGTAACTTAAGAACCAGCGCATGGTGTGGTTTGAAATTCAGCACATAGTTCGCGTTTGATTTGCCCTACTTGTGTACTAATTTTGAGATTTGCAATTGCAGATGATCGTCAGTTTGAAAACCTATCGCTAATTGATGATAGGTGCTATGCGCATTTAAGAATATGGGCCCTTGGATCCGCCACTACGATCAAGTTCGATATTGTCATTGTAGACATATAAATCCTAAAGTTTTGATTTGACGACAGAGGTATAGATAATAGATATGTAGCGTTACATATTACTTTAGCTTATTGTTACGCGACTGTAGCTGCAAAAGAACAACTGGGCCACAAATTTAACTCACATTTGCTTTGGAAAATTAACGTAGAATGACAAAATTGTTTGCCTTATTTCAATTTGTTCTCACTGTACGATGGATATTCGCAGGCAAGTTAATAAAATATATATTTGTTATTTCGAGAAATTTCGTTTCATTGTTTTGTTTTTCTATTTATGACTAATATTTTGAATTTATCAATTGATTTCGCCTTACTCCAAATCCGGCTTTTAGTGGTGTGGTAACACATCCAAAAAATTAGAAGGTGGCTCAATTTTTAGGCATTGTTCAGCGTTCGTAAAATAAGCGTTGTTGAAGCTAAACGGAACAAAAATGCAGGCGGAGCGAAACTGTTTATGCCGCAGCGTGGCGTTACCCAATTGTCACCAGACCATGTGGTTTTACCTTTGAGTTCGACGTATCCTCCCACTTTTATTTATAACTCCGGCCATACATCCGATTAGAATTACTTCTTACTGCAAAGTCGAAGCACGCTTGTAATATCAGCGGTAGGTGAAAATATTAAGAGTGTTTGACAAAAATGTGGACATGCTGCCCGCCCTCAGTTTCTGCGCATGGCGGACTGTT
This sequence comes from Enoplolaimus lenunculus, assembly GCA_030248215.1. NCBI lineage: Eukaryota > Metazoa > Nematoda > Enoplea > Enoplida > Thoracostomopsidae > Enoplolaimus > Enoplolaimus lenunculus. The sequence goes on from JASANG010000610.1 coordinate 7,179, forward strand.
CCCATATGATTGCAAAAATAATATCACCCATATTCTAGATTCCATCGGCCGGTCACAACAACATGCATATCCTGAACCAAATCTCAGTCAAGCCACGCTCAACAATCAGCAACCACAACAATCATCTGCAATAATAACGCCCCTAAACGATGATGCCGATAGCGACTGCAATCACCAGTACTGGGCACATCTTGGCTACTGTCGCCGTAACACTGTTTTGAACGAAATCGCCGCGCTAGATCCGGTCACCCTAGCGACTTATTTATTCGACAACGAGCTTGACCCCACTTTGGTCAACGCTTGCAACGACTACACTGCGTACCAGCAATGTATGGATCGTTACGCCCCGTTGAGCCCGGATCCCGAATCCGGTAGGTCCACGTGTTCAGAACCACCTTCTACTCCTCAGCCGGACATGATTGTACAATCGTTGTTTACATTTTTGTGCAACGATAGTTCATTTGCGCAACTACGAACCCATCGCGACTGCTTTATGAATATTAATTCGCAAGCGGAATGGCCTAAATGTTTGGATCACGTCTTTGATCAAGTATTTTACTGGGTACAGGGTGAAGTTTGGATCGACGACCCGGAAGCTTGTTTGCTGCCGTACATGCTTACCGATTGTGTGATGAATTTACGACTAGAAGCATGTACAGTTGAAAGCGGAGCGTTACTTCGTGAATTTGTTCGGCGAGTTCGCGATGCGGTGTTCAATTATCCGTGCGGTGTCAACGCAGCTGAGCTGTCGAAACAAGATATTGACGCTCAAACGTTTCCACCGGATACAAGTCAAGGAGATTTCGACGGAGACGTCGAGGAGCCATGGACTGATGATGATGAAAGTTTAGACAATGAACGACAACAAACTTTTGACGAACAATCGTTTCAAAGGCAACTGCATCCGCCACGGCGTCGATCAGAACCATCGCGCGAGCAACAACGGTATGATTTCAATCAACAACGGCAACTGACACAACAACAACAACAACTGCGGCAACAACCACAACAACAACAACAACAACAACAACAACAACAACAACAACACCAACAACAACAAGAACAACAACAAGAATACCAGCAACAACATCCTCAAGCTGTCGAACACGGCCAGAACCTAAGATATCCCGAAAGCCAAGCAACATACGCCACTGAGCAGTCACGGTCCAATGGTAACTACGGTCCACAATCCACCGTACCGATTTGGATCACAGCTGAACCAGAGCATCGATTTAGTTCGGACAATTTTAATCAACAAGAACAAAGATTTGAACCAACTGGCGGTTCAAGCTTAGCTTCATCTCGATCCCGGCTTGAATTGCAGCCAGTCGGCACAGTGGATAGCAGAAATCGTCATCAGCATAATCAACAACAGCAGCAGCAACAGCATCGGACGCACAACAATGACCTTCAAGCGACTCATTTGCCGTTAACCGACAATAGAAGTGATCAATCAAAGTACGATCCAAGATCCGATGCCCATTGGCAACAACCACAGAGAAGACGACGAAAACCAAACACATATAATCCATCAAGACATCAGCAGCAAAACCCTTCGCCGCCACAGTTGTATCAACCAGCTTGAAACTTAAATATTTTGAAAAATGTACGCGTTTGGAAAAAATGAGGTGTGGTGACAAACAGTATTAATAATACGGATTGAACTCTATCGCTCATGTATAGATATAGAATACTTGGATAGTCTATGCTATGATTCAGGTTTCAGAAACTCAGCCATTGTGTTATAAAGTTGTGTCGGTTAGAGTAGACTGTATGCAACTTGGTTCAAGTTTCTGATACGCAACCGGCGGGATAAGAGCAGCCCTAATTTAAAAATATTGGACAAGAAACCAGATAAACGTATGCAATGCTTTATTTTCTACCGGAACCGGATAGTGAAAAATAACCGTTACTACCGATAACTTTTTTAGACCATTTTTAACAAAACTGCACTACCATACGATTTTTCAGCACTTGTCATCACACTTGGTTAAACATGTTTTACACTTAATTACTATGCGGATTAAACTGAAGCCCGCTATTTTTACAAAATTCTATGATGTTAATAAACTTGTGGCGTAAAAAATATAAACTTTAACTTATGAACTCAAAATTAACGCCGAAAAGAACAGAAAATTCAGGTGAAAAAATTGTAAGTTTAACGGATATTAAAAATCTCGATTCCTATTCGAAAACAAATATAAATATTTTATTTTGATATCTGAATATCCGAAATGCCTCTGCTGCACAAAACAGTTTATACAATAAAAATGCAATACAATTACGAGAATTTGGCTTTATATAGACACTGCGAACAAACCCACTAATGGGTCATCCACGTTAAAATGCACGCGCCGATGTAATAAATGTTCCACACACCACATTTGGAACAGCATCATAATACACATCCTACTTAGCTGGAGACAAGGTACAGTTTCACAGCTTTACTTAGTGTCAATTGTTTAGACTCTGTCGGAAGGGAATGTGGACAAATACATGTTGTCTGTAGGATGTCAGGACATTACGTTATGCGGGGTTCACGTTATAACTGGGGCAGACAGAAACACGTTTTGTCCCTTTGACTATAGCTGGTGACATTTAGTCTCACCGTTTATCGGCTATCAGATTCAAAAAATTTGAATTGTCTGCTATCCTGATGTGACATCTACTGTTTGTACTGCAATATCATATGATATTCCAAATACTGTCAGTGGATATGATATATGTTTAAAAATGTCTACAATGTTGTGGTAAGCTATCTTGATTATCCTGTAGAATGTCATATGATACTGGAATTTTAATTTGAATTATTTGTAGTTATAGGAATATATTTTGAGAAGAATTCAGCGAGAAACAGAAACGTAGAAGCTAATTTAACTTTCGAAATCATTTAATGAGTCATTACATAAATTTTTACTGTTTTTAGCGCGCACAAACTCCATTGTCCTGCATAATATGATATGACATTAGTAGAATTTTTGGAATATCATATGATATTCGGAAAAATGTCCCGCAGTTTCATATGGCAAATGGCTATTTGTATTCGATGATAGCTTGAGATCAGTGATTTGTAAGTCAAAGTCATGTGACATTCACATTTTGTCTACATACCGCTATTCAGATCACATACATAATTTTATGTTGACGTCGAATCAACATGGATAAAACGTATTCCAAGCTGCCCGAGTTATAACGTGAACCTCGCATTAGTGCACCGGCACACATTTATAAACACACGCTGTGCACACATTCACACGAGACATTCAACGCAAAAAATTGAGGAGTCCCTTCTGAGGGACTAAGGACAATAACAGTTCATGATAATGATGTCAGGACAAGTATAAATATTTATGCCTAGAGCATATTCATTGTCTAAAGGTTCAGACAATGACATATTGGCCGCTCAAACAGTGTATAAAGAGAGTGTGTAGGGACAACGCCGGCACCCAGAAGGGAAGGACATTTTTACAAATGTACGTGCATTAACGTGGACGACTCATAAACTGGATAGACACCTCGTCTTGTTTATAAGGAAACAATATAAATATAATCGCTTTTATATCAATTCACCTTAGGCATTCTTATAGTCTGAGGGAACTGTGGTTTGACAGTCTAAATTGCATCCAAGCGTACGGTGCAACCGGAGGTGAAAAATAACGGAGCCGGAGGTCAACGAAACTTTCCGGAGCCGGAGGTGAGGCCGAATTAGGTAGTAAAAATGATGGTTAATTAGTTAATTTTAGATAACATCTGCAATATGTTGTTAGCATGTTTGGTTTTACGCTGGCAGACCTCCAGTTGCACCCTGGATCCAAGCACACTAGAAAAACCAAACCAGCGTCCGGACATTTCGTGTTGTGATGGTTTCTCTCAATCTCAACACCATTGTCTTAATAAAACACTCAGAATAAGGCGAATTATATAAATAATCATGTTAGATTTGCTGGTTTTTAATTGGTCATATCCAGTGTGTAAGTGGATATCCGTTTCCATTTCCATTTCCGGTAAAAATCGGTGTTCGTTTTCCTTTTCCGTTATAGAAATACGGAAATTACCGTTATTTTTATCACGTATATATAGGATTTTTTGAAACAGATATGCTGCAGCTGTTCGAAATGAACAAAGAATTACGAAATTTATCAAAATCTTAAAAATTTCGATGGATGCGTTTTTTCAATCTTTGAAAGACCGGTGAATTTATGTACGCCTAATTGTCTTTACAGAAAAATAAATCATTTTTGAAACTTTTATGCTTCAATATCCGTTTTCCGTTTCCGTTTTTGATCACTATTCGTTTCCGTTACTTTCACTATCCGTTTGCACCCTGCTCATCGCAATTATTTTGCATCTTAAGGGAGCTCCAGAGGGAGTTAACTGAAGTGCGTAAAGAACAATACTGAGGACCAGAACACCAAAATTAAATTCCGGGTGATATCCGAAGCACAAAATTAGATTGGCATTCGGATCACAGTGTGCAACCAGAGCTGAAAAATAACGGACACGGGGGTCAATAAAATTTGCCGGAGCAGGAGTGAAAATATTCAAGTATATATAGTAATTTCGTCTGTCTAATTTGCAAATTTCAGCAGTGTTGTCAAAATGTTTGTTTTCGATTTTATAAAAATGCCGACAATTTAATGGCAAGTGTACCAAACGTTAAACACACTGAACGATGCATTTTTTGCTAAATTAGAAAATATATTACTATCGAAATTGCCGTAACTTCAGTACAGAAATTCTACTCGAGCCAGGTGTCGTTTTTACGCCACAGCCAGGCAACCGGTTATGTTACCGGATATCAGATAATACGCATCAAAATCCTTTATAAAATAGAGTATCAAACAAACCCTTTGTGGTCACAATGTTTATCTACGCTAGCGCAATCGTGCGTAGCACACAGTCTCATTGAACAGTTAACCTAGAGTTATGGGTTTATTAAAAAGCCTATCTACTCAGATACCAAGCCAGTTAAATTTAATATCAAAATCAGCAAGATGCATCAAAGTAACACAAAACGGATTATACAAAAGATGCGCTCACTCACATTTAATAACTATTATTATATTTAAATTGAATACGTATCTAACACAAGATGTTTTGAAAATTTTCCGAACCAATTCAGCAAAATCAATTTAAATGAACCGTTTTAAAAAATATATTAAGTTAGTAGATGTTTGAAGATTTCGATATATACTTTCAGACGTCTTAGTCTTGAGGCTTTTCACTTTATCCATACGAAACTTTAGATAACTAAACCGCATATAAAAACTAAGAAATCCCACATCAGTACTACGGATGGCATAGAAAGCCCAGAATTCTAAAAAGTCTAAGCAATATATATATACATTTATATATATATAATTGTAACAACTAACTAGAAAAGAAGCAAGCGAAAAACTATATGATACATTTCTTCATACGTACAATATTTGTTAACATACAACGCAGCTACAAAATACAGTTGCACCACAAAAGGCACGAACCACAAGCGTATAAAAAGTGATTATATACTATATAAGTCATAACGCCAGGTTCATTTATGCTGGAAACGTATGTTCATATGATCTCCTGGCGGGCCCTAATAGCCAGAGGGGGCTAGATTGGGTTCAGCCACCAGGCAAGAATTTGCCGCCTTCCCCAGAAAGTTTTTACCTTACTTGTCAGATATCGAAACCCATTCTATACCCCCTGACAAATTTTTAGACGCCCCTTAGTAAGGTGAGCTGACTGTGGGCCTTTCCCTTGAAGCCAAGGTCGACTTGTTTTTTTCTTCCCTCGGCACCAAATCGAAATTTTCTTCACAGTTTTAACTTAGCAGTTAGACACTGTTGAAGTTTCATTTAAAAGATGTATTCACGTTCGACGAAAACGTCAAGCACTGTACTCATTCTTTCGGTTCCGTTTGAAAATACGAGACGAAATAAAATATTTCAATATTAGAAACGGTTATTGCCTCCTGTACAAATCTCTGCATATACCCGTTTTGCTAACAATTACAAATCGATGGACTGTGAGTTGCACAGAATTAACGTTGATAGAACACCCGTGTTCATTCACTAAATTAATTTTCTATAAAATTGTCCAATACGTATGTTCCAGGTAGGTGTAACGTAGCTAGAGGTTTTCGCACGGCAAGTCAATTTAAGAGGGGCCAAAGTTATGCTTGACTAATTCTGTATAATACTAAATATTTCAGTAACATAACCATGATAATACTGTCATCTAACTTTGCAGGCGTTGACTTGCCCCCAAACCGCAGGCGGTTTGCATGTACACATTTATTCATCGGGATTGGGGTCCAAGGTAATATTTTTGGCGCGATCAGTGAATCCAGCCAGGAATTGCTAAAATGAACCTCGCGAGCAAGCAGCCGATGATATTATTCATAAAATCGCAATACAAAAAACAACTGAAGATCCCATCGATACAGTTATGTATCTAAAATCACTTTACAATACAACTAAACCGGTTTTACAATCCACCAGTAGAATTCACAATGCTTTACAGAAACGCGATTATATATATAAACGTATATTTACACACATCAAATATATCACGTTTGAAACTACATAAGTACCATAATGCCTACGATATCCCCGATGAACATCATCAATAAAAGTTAAAACAGTAGATCGACGAGACGAATGTAGTGGAAGAAATAATAAGGTCGGCATCTTACCATTTTTTAATTTTCTATTCAATATTTTGGCGTTAGTGAGAAAAATGAACTGATTTTAAAACTAATGGCGGCTCCCATAGTCAGCTCCCTTAGCTGTTGCAGCACTTAGCGTTAATAAATAACGCTATTTCCGTTGTGAAAACACTTAAAATGGATTTTGAAATAGGAAATAATAAAAGTTTAGGTTGTTTGCTTAGACTCGATTCCAGGATGCCAGAAATCGACTAATACATGAATATGAACATTATTGAAATTGATGACGAAAGTTTTTTACTTTTGCATGCTGCGTTAATTGCACTAAGATAACACCCCATACAAGCAACATGTATAATACTCTAAATACACAACTATAAAGAGTAATTGATAGCATTCATGCCAATACAATAATACACAAGCCGATTTATTCAAATAGATATATAGGGACAACAGGCACATGCTGAGGACTGACTACTGATACAACAGGTATGAGGGCCTGACTACTGATACAACAGGTATGAGGGCCCGTACTCGCAAATGTCTGCAGCACCTATCACCACTCTGACAGCTGCAATTGAGAAAATGCGTCGTTACAGTATAGTAAGTATATAATTGAAATATCGAAAGTTAGTTATACACGACCGAATCAACTGGTGATAGGTTCTATATACATTTGGGAATATATATATACATATAAATATTATAATGTAACAAATAATTACCGCAAGTCATGCAACGTGCATACAATATTCTACACTATACGGTTTAAAATAATGGCACGTAAAAAACCTCAGTGAAATACAGCAATTTTGATTAACTTTCACAAAGTTGAGGCCACAGATTGCATTTTGTATAATTGCAAATCCACAGTAACAGCTCGTTTTATATCTTTGACCCGTTTGTGAACAAAATTGCGACGCAAAATGTTGGTCTTCAAAAAAAATGTCTACTTTATTTGAATTGTAGTTGTCAGAAGCAGAAGTGGAAATGGGTCGCATATGCGCGTAGCCCATGGTCGACGTGACTCATATTTAGTATTTAGAGTTGGAAATGGAGTATAGAATGCGGCAAAACATTTTGGAGAATTTTGACGCGTCACAATGGGTTATGGTAATGGGTCAAATGTTTGAGCAATGTGACCATGTTTCGTTACTATTACATTACAAATGTTTACTTACGTATACGTTATCGGTCATATTATGAATGAAAATTAAACAAAGAGACCGTGTTAGTGCTATAGTTAATTGTGTTATGTGCTGAAATGTTGCTCAGGTCATGACTGGTCGCTGGTCACATGGGTCTTGGTCCGCTGCTCATGGGTCACCGTCACAGTGAGGATGGGTCACACCGCGACCATTTCCACTTTCATCAATGTCCATGCTTTTTACAACTCATACTTACACACAAGTTATATATAATAAGCATATACAGATACTGATTCTTTCCACCGCGGTTAATATAATGAAACTCAGTATATTAACAAACAATAATAAAAAACACATCTTCAAAGACTGTTTTGAACTCACAAGTGCCATGAAAATAACCGACATATATATCGCACCGTACCAATAAAAACCACAAACACGAAAAGATAGGAAGATAAAACGCATAATTACACTTGTAGAATTTGCTTGGATCACGTTACCGCGCAAATACTTTTGTAAAAATTAGTTAGCTTCCATCTTCAATTTGAACAAAAGTAAGCTAAATTTTCAAAAAAACATCAAACACCGCCGGCAAAGCTTCAGTAAGACTTTATATTAATTACGAAAATAGTTAATTATTTACCATGAAAATTCCTATCTATCTCGACCCGACAATACAAAAACTTCTTCAAAAACCACATTGACTGACAAAACAGTATTTGTCTGAATTCAGTTTTGCAAAACATTTACTTCTGCTCCAATAGCTGTAGCTTAAGTTGTTGCTTCTAGCAGCTAAACTTAGGTTCCTTAGATTGACCAATTAAAATTTAAGCATATTTGTCAACAAAAAATAACCCCTGCCCAGCCCCTGGACAATAATCACAGTCGGCATTTTTTACCTTAAATCTCACTGGTTACACTTCAGGTTTTTGGCAACATGTACATATACTTATTCAAAATACAAAACAATATAACTTAGTGCATTTAAAACTATTACAAATAAAAATACACAGATACATAACACAGGTATGTTGTATACAAGGCAAGTGGCTATTTTAGTAATGCAACTTAGTATACATTCACAACAAATAACCGTTCGTAAATTGAAGGAGCATCCATCGTTCAAGAACTGAACTTGAGCTAAATTCGAAAATCAATGAGTCAACATAAATACTTTCACCAAAACCCAACATTTCAGATTGTACTGCTACGTTTAACGTAAGCGACCAAAAATCCACCATTTTTCACACCATCATAAAGACGTCATCATTTTCGACTTAAAGATTCGCCACAAATGCACGGAAATGCTCCTTTCTGATGCCGCCACACTCCAAAATATATTCATATGCATGCCGTAATTAAGCAATATTACTAATAAAGACATTACATTAATCGATTTCAAAACGTTTAAAGCCCTATACATACGTGCGAGTTTAATCCGCACGTGTGAACGCAGCTGTAAGCCGTTTGAATTTATTGCATCTGCATCTTAATTGACCAACAAAAACTGTTTTGTTGAACGCTCTTTGAATTGATTCATATATAAAACTTGTTTGATATTTTGCAGTCTACAACGATAGTGACGGGATTAGTTTTACATTTTTAAGCATTAAACAGAAACTGTGTATGTATGAAATTGTGTTCAAGCCAAGAAATTTTGAGTAAATCTACTCGTGAATGTTTTTGGCAGCTACAGTTTTTTCGACTGATGCAGCTGTAATTTACTTCATGATGAATATACGCCTTGAAATAATTTATAGGTATGAATCGCTTTGCAAGAGAAATAAATTCATTATCACGGCTGCACTGATCATTTCACCTTTGATGTTGCAGTCGTCTGCAAATTGTAATAAATCCATGTCAATATTAAGATTGAAAGTGATGTTTCTTAGTAAATGCTTGCAGATGTATCGTAAGTAACTCCGCACAAGTTGCAAATGCGAGTTCTCGAAGCAAAAAAAACTGCACGTGTGAATAGCACTTAACGCTTCGCCATCCACAACATCCGACAAAGAACTAACCTGCATCTATTTCTTGTGGACTGTTTGCAAGGCGTGGCATAAAACCGCCGCTGATCGTAAACGATATAAATTACCAGCATTACGTAACCATTAACCACTTCAAAGTTCACATTATGGCCGCAGCTACGTATGTACGTACTGACGCCAACCCACTTGCCAATCATATTCTATGATTCCTAGGCGTAAAACACCGTTTAGATGAGATTATTACATTTCGAACTGAAATGCTGGCCACACCCATGTTACTCGGACCATCGATAAAGATAAAAGGCATTAATTTTCGGGCGGACAACAACAGTTTAGGTAAGCATTCGGCACACATCACTGGAACAACTCGATCAAAAGCGAATTAAATCGAGACAGACGCTTCACACAGATCGCAGCCACCCCCCCAATCCGCATAAGTTAAGGTCGCCACAAAGTTGCTGGATGGGTATGAAACCCTAGTGATACGCTCAACCAACCATTAATCAGGCACCGAACGCACCAGTAAGAACCCGGATTCAAACCTTGGTGCATAGATCCACCAAAATCTGACTTGGCAGCCCAATAATCGAAAAATACACTGCGTACGAATTAGTGCTTCTTGCTCGTCGTCAAGTATTCCCACAAAACAAATGATTATTGCGAACATTAGTGACACTATATAAATGTGCTTTATTTACCATAGCGAGGCAGAAGCGTCACAACAAAAGATACAACGCGTTACATTAATACGACTGCAATTAACAGATTTACGTATGCTTCAGTGATTTATCCACGAAGCAAGTAATGACTTTAACATTTTATTATTATTATTATTATATTATTATTATTATTATATTATTATATTATTGTTATTATTATTATTCTTATTATAATTCACAATCACTTTGCAATCACTGACGATGGACTACCAGAGCGATGAAAGTGAACGCACTGCCATTGGCTGTTTGCGTCACGCCGATTCCATACGCGGGTTTCTTCGCATTGTCGCGAGTGTGCGTCATTGTTTCTAAAACAAAATAAAAACACAAATAGTAAACATTAAAAACAAGATAAATTAAAAACAATTGAACGAAACTAAAACATGACAAAAAAATGAAAAATATTTTAGTTAAATAAGATCATCTTGAAATTGTGCCAAAGACATTTAAATTAACACATCTCTGCTGCGAAAATGCCTAAAAATTGACAATTACAGCCTCCTGACTAAGGTCGCTAAATTTTAATTTCAAATATATAGCAATTAAAGCTACGTTCGCCCAAACACTTTTAGCGAGACACAACTTTTAACGAATACTGTTCGCCAATCGAGAATACTCTTAATGTTTACAGACAGACGCCAGTGGAAATAAACGCAGGTCGTATTAGCATGTACCATTTTATTGACCTGCACCTGTGTTGCCAAAGCATAAAAATCAACAAAAACCGGATCCTGATATATTCGCCTTGTCTAGACGTATTTTAAAATACCAGTCAAACAAAATGACATATTTTTAACTACACTAACTTATCAATGAACTGCGTCAACCGAACATAGGCAATAAACGCTGCATCATCGCCAAGCATTTGAACGTACGGATTCAGTAGCGTTGTGCGCACTGTTTTCGACTGCCGTGAAGTCGCCGGCGCTATGAAAGAAAACATGGCCCATGTATAGAACAGGGTCGGGTGGTTTTTCGGAGGGGCTACAACAGAGTCAGTTTAAGCTTTAGACTAATTTTTTTGCTTAGGCTTAGGCTTAGTCTTAGAAATATGCTTATACTACTGTTCCGGCCCTGTTCTATACATGGGCCGAAAACATAACCACCTCACATTACTCGAAGATATAGATTTGCTACAAATTAAAAACGTCCTTTTTAAAAAGGGTGTGGCCAAGTTAAAGGGGTTTCACGACAAGGCTCATAACTGGTTTTGGATGTTTTGTAATCAGGTTTTAGACACGATTTTAGTCTGTAACACATGAAACCCCTTCAAATTTTTTGTAGAACGTCACTCTTATTTCCAAATCCTTGCTGCATCAATAGTCAGCGCCTCAAAAATTGATGTTTTAGCAATTAAAAAAAAGACAGTACAGTGTACGATCATACTGAAATCAGCGGCACAGCAGTGGATCCAACAACAGGAATCAACTACGACGATGAAGCGAGCGAGAAGCCAACAAAATTATAGCACAAAATTTCAATCAAATGTTTGGTTGTCTTGCTGCGACACTGCCTGGAATATGCTTTGCTCCCAACGAGGGTGCAACCGGAATTCCGGTTCCGTTTCCGGAAATTTTTCAAATTCCGGTTCCGGTAAATTGTATGTAATTCCACCTGCACCCGGCTCACAACAAACAATAACTCTACATTTCCATGTAGATGATATTTTCAACAAAAAAGCAACATTAACACTTACAGTTATCAAAATAAAATTTGTGGAATTCCAATCCTTCAATCAAGTTGCCAAATGCTTCGGGTTCAAAGCATGTCATACGAGGATCACATAATTTACTAAAAAGAAAACACACACCACCGTTAAGTATAGAAATCATAACCGAATTTGTAAGCTACATTTAGACAATATTATAAATCAACAATTAGTCTTACGCTTACAGTAGTCTGACCACTAGATTTGTTCTAACGATAGGGTTACAGCTTTTGCTTAAACCAGCTTTTAAAATGACCAACAATTTGTAGAAAAGTTAAACATAGATGCCCAGTTCTACAATAGTTAAGTTCCATTTTCCGCCCCAATGCAAATAATATATAACAAAACTACTTTCTAAAGTTTTAACGTTTTTTCAAATCAGCAATTACGGAATAGGGGACACCAGACGTAACTTCTGCATTGTTCTGGTACAAAATCTGAGTCGAGGATGGAACAAAATTAGCTTGGTAGCACACAGACACCTACACCTTGCCCAAACGATACCCTTCGTCTTTTTTACAGAACATTGCCCCGTTTCAGAAATGCTGGCTACATTTCTAGTTAACACAACACTTACGTATATGTCGCATAGTCTCCATACGTTATCGCGTCTAGTAAAGCTTCGGTCAGCTTAATAATATTCCTTTTAGCTGAAAACAAACACAAATCATATAGTTAATTGGTTGCAATATGAGTTTAGTGTTCAAAATTTTCAAATTTCGGCATAACTTAGGTTTTGGTGTACGCATTGTTGCTACTGCCTAGACATTTCATTCGGCGTGAAACAACTGAAACATGAAACAGCTATGACAAGTCAATTGTCAAGATATTTCGCTGGGCTTACTTTCCAAGGTGTTGTACTTAATTTCATAAGAAATTTTTCAATACTCAACATTTATATGGATGTGGAACATAAAAAAGTTCTGCTAAATTTCTGACAAGATTATCACGCAACAAATGCCCATCCTTTTCTGGTACGAAAATTTTACTACACACAATCGCTTCGAGAGCATTAAATTTTCTTAGAAACAAAACCATTCTAAATACTAAATCGTCTACGTGATTCCATTGGTTAACCTAAATGTCAATGGCAGATTTTATGCTGACAACGGATAAAACTGTATCAGATAACTTGCTTAAATTCAATGTAAAAACGATTAAATTCGAAACCAATGTCCGCCGATTCATCAATTTCTGTGTGTGATGCAGCAAATGTATACAGATTGAAAATTTTTTGTGGGTCTATTCGCAAATATAATGATAGCAACCGTTCAGTTAATCTTAAATCATGCGTATTATCTCGTCCTCATTTGACTCTATGCACAACGACTCTATGCACAACATGCTCACACAATTATTTATACACCACCGTACCGTCCTAACAACAGTTGTAACAGCACACTCAATAAATATATACAATATATTAAAGTTGCAAGATTTTACCATATAGCCAGGGATTCGCACTCAGAATACGAACTCTGATAAAAAAACTTCTCTAAAGATTTCGAAAACAATCCTACAACCAAAACTTCGATAATAAAATGTGCAGTGCCACTACTCGCCGAATAATCGTTATCTGTGAAATTTATCTTAATTTTCACTTGTCTTTTCTTGGTCGTTTAAACTTGCAGTATCAGATCAGAGTCGAAAAATTTACACCGCTGATGGCCCTGCCTTCATTGCTATATAATTTAGGGCAGGGGCACAACAATGTCGGGAAAATTATTTTAGTAAAAATAACAGGAATGAACTAAATCAGGATCCCATCCACACCCACGATGCAATTCTATTATCTGCAACACATGCAACTCTATTACATACATACGTTGGCTTTGAACCATTTCACTCTTAAGCAAGCAAGCAGTAAAAATATGTTCACACTTTTTATTACATATATAAAGGTACAACAATATATAAACGTACAACAATATATATAGGATTATAGTTATGCGCGACTAATTCACAAACTGCCAAGCTGCAAAGTTAAATATATACATACATACACCATGCAACAGGGTTCCGATAGGAACTAAGTTTTACCCGTAAAAGAACAGGAATTGAATTTTTTGCAGGAATTCCGGCCGGAACAGGAATTTCAGTGGAATCCGGGAATGCCAACACAAGTGGGTTGCATATGCTTAAAAACTGCGTGGAATGAATATCATTTGCGAAACAAACTAATTGACAAAATTTATTACTCCTGTTGCTTTTGTGTACTGGAATGGAATTAGAAACATTTAAATATAATTGTATCCAAACTTGGTTACCTTGCAATAATTTCCCAATTAACAGCAGACGCTTGAGGAATTCCAAAAATTCCAAGTCAACTTAGCAGTCAAAACTTTAAATTGTCAAATTCAGGGTTTCAACCAAAAATCCCAGCTTTATACTGGCGCCACCAGTAATTAAATTCTATTTCTTACCTTCACCGTCTTGTACATCACTACTGCTCATTATAAAAGCTCAATACCAGACACAAGGTCTAAAGTTATTTCTATATAATACAATGAACTAAAGCATACAGTACATCAAAAGTAAGATAACGGCTGTTGAGAGCAAAACAGTGCAATAAAACAGCTCTAATTGCACAAAACTGTGAACTAGGAAACGCAACCAAAAACAATACAATAGTGATCAAGCGGCTTAACAGTCACCATTGGTTAAATTACATATTTCTTGCAGTCAGGACAGCGGCTTAACTACGGGATGCGGCCCTGCCACGTTCATCTTGGCTGCAATGCTAAAAAATCTTTCTACACCGGAATTTCCATTTTAACATTTGCAGGTTGACTTTGATTAAAATTGTGCAGGTAAATTATTATATTTCGGAAAACACACACAGTTTATGCTCGTGCTCGTTATAAGTTTACAGAAAATCTACAATCTATAAAGAGATGTTAAATCACAGATTGCAAAAAATATAGGTGACACATCAAAATGCGCACACGCAAGTGTGAAGAAACGGCGAATACATAGTGCGATGGATGTGACCGGATATTAAGTAACCGGATACCAGCCCTGGATAGTGAATTATTTACCAGAACTGAATGTTAATCGTATATAAAAAATAGATGATATGGACTGCTTGGAGTATTTGATTTGCCCCCCAATATATGTTTACTGAATTAAAATCAACCGTTAGTTTGGATTTTACATTTTCATTCAGTGTGAAAACTTAAGCTTGACGTATCAAGAAGTTGCAATCGCGGCGAAATGTTTAATATGTAATCCACTTTTAAAACGCCGCTTACATGATATTCGAAGTTGCAACCGGAAATATGCCGTATATCCATAGGTTTATACCGATAAACCGAAATTGGATACGGATGAAAGTTTTTTGCCGTATATATAAAACCATAACCTAATATCCGGTCTATCCGATCCCTGGTCCGGACCACATCAGGAGCTGGCACGCAATGCTTGCACTTTTTCTTCAAGAAAAACTTATATGTGATGGAAATCAATCTAAAATATTCAATTTTCCGTAACGTGCATAGTGACAGCTGAATATCTAGCTGTCTTAAATGGCTCCGACTGGAGCTCAATTCCTCAACGGTCCAGCCCACTGAGTATCGTATCTGGATGGCGTCAGGGTCAGACTCGTCCGGCCCAGAATGGGATGTAAGGATTATTTACACGCGGGTACACCCGTGCTCAAAAACCTAATCTCGACCCATCTTTTACCCACGCCTAACGTTAAACCAGTATTTTAAGGATATGCTGTAATTTTGCACTTTAATGTAAGTGTTGCGTTATAGCTCCAATGAATTTTACACATGAAATTTTACTTACTAGAAACAAAATTTCAATTCGAACTAAATAAAGCACCGGTGTAGCAGTGCGCAGCAACTGACCGAAGTATAAAGCAATATCAGAAAAGTTGGGCACGAGTGAAGCCTGTCAATTTTTTACCCGCGTGAAACAAATCTTGACCCGAGACTAACATTCTTAACCCGACCCGAGTTTACTTGCGCGTAAAGTCCCATTCTGGTCCAGTCCCGTCCAGACATTGATGATTAGGACGTTTAAAACTTTACCGCACAAACTAAAATACGCTAAACCGCTATTTACGCTTTCTAAAAATCCTGCGCGGATTTGCTCCTTTAACAAGTACAAAATTCACGGATGAAAACTGTAACATCCAATCAATCGTTCAGTAATTAACGATACATGATAACGTTGGTCGAGTTGGGGCCCGCACCCGTAATCCTGCTCTGCAGGAACCGTACCAGTTCAGGTCATACGAGGCCCGGTCCAACGTAACGCGGTCAGGTCCATATCACTACCTGGTCGGCAGTACTTTAATTTCGTAAAAGAGAAATGAAAAATTGCACACCAAAACTCTACCGGCAGCAGTTGTATAGAGCATCACATCATGCAAGACAATATTCATAGCGATAACCGCAAACTGCACTTTTCCGCTGTACCGCATCGAATAACTATTTCACTAAAAGTCTAATTTAACAGTGTAGTGTATAACTAGACTATCACGAGTAACGCGGTCTAAATAACGTATATTATGCATGCACTGACTACATTCACCATTCATGCAATTAAAACAAGGAAGCACTACTGTCCTGCCCAGAGGCGACGTACGCAGCCACGCCAGGGTGTTATTTTTTGAAGGGTATAACGTATAACCTAAACGTAGCAAAACATTGTTTTTGCGAGTAAGCGCAGCGAGCGAAAGTTTTTTACGTTACCGAACAATCCAGTGTTCTAAAATTACTAATAGTTACCTTTTTCATCGTTTGTTGCAAACATTTTGGACGAATATTTTCCTCGTTTACGCACCTGTTGTGGGTCTAGCTTGCTTTTATTTGCAGCAGAATGACTCGTCGTTTCGCTTAAGCAGCCGCTGTGGGCACGATACACGAATTGTTCGAATGAGTTTGTCCTATCCTAATATATATCACAGTTTTGCTTTCGTGATAATCGAGCTGCTGTGCAAAGTTGCAAAAACCAACAAAAAATGCCAAAAACATAAAAAACTAAGATATCCGGGCGCTTGTAGACTTCCGACCAAATTTACAATTAAAACTTAGGCTTAGGAAAGCGCATTTCAAAAGTCAGCTTAGCCTTAAACATAAATAACCTTAAATATGACGTTGTAAAAAAGGTCAAACGGCAGTTCGACGCCCGATAACTCGTCGATCGACTCCTTTTAAGCCGAAATTTCATCAACTAGACATTTTGTTATCCATTACCAGGGTGCAACCGGAATTACAATTTACCGGAAACGGAAAGTGAAAAATGCATTTCACCAAAAATTTCATTTTAATCTTATTTTTTGCTCTATTATTTGTGAAATAACCTTAGTCGAACATAGTTATTTGTTTTATTTGTTGTATTTTAGATTTTCGTCGTCGACTGAAGTGAAATCCACCATCAATGGCTTATATTCGGAGTACAAGTGGCTTTCAAAAGAGATTCTTAAAAATTAGCAAAGTTAAGAAAACGGCCAAATTATAACACCGGAATTTTTAAATCCGGTAAAAATTTACCAGAACCGGAACCGAAAGGTGAAAAAATGCCGGAACCGGAATCCGGTTGCACCCTGTCCATCACATGTTTAGGCTCAGGCTGAGTCTTAGGCTTATGCTTAGGATTACACTTAGGATTATGCTTGATTGATTCGCAGCCTTCAGGACACTGTTCGGTGACAAGTTGTCGGGCGACAAATTGTTGTAGATTCGTAAAACAACGCTCTACAACATAGCATCATAGAAACACAAATCTAGACGTCCACACGAATCCACATGAATGATGTATGTAACGCTGTTATAATTATTCATGTATACATTATACACAGTCACATTAAAAGACAAAAAAATAATAACTTTATGTCTAGTATACAGTGCAACGTCAGTGAACGAACTTTCAATTTAAAAACATACATTTCAACTGGATATCCATGCTTTAACTATGTATATAACTACATAATACTGCATTTTGTATACCGTAAAAGCTTGAAATGGTGTTCATAAGGTAACTCAAATATGAAATTGTGGTGACTCTGATCTGAATTCGCCCCAACATCGTCCCTAACAAATTT
This sequence comes from Enoplolaimus lenunculus, assembly GCA_030248215.1. Lineage (NCBI taxonomy): Eukaryota > Metazoa > Nematoda > Enoplea > Enoplida > Thoracostomopsidae > Enoplolaimus > Enoplolaimus lenunculus. The sequence continues at coordinate 25,449 of JASANG010000610.1, forward strand.
TGATCAAACAACGTGATAAATTCAACTTCTGATTTTTGCCCCGCCGAAGCAGCCAAAGCTACCTCCTCGTTCACGACGCGTATCGTCTTACTTTTATCTGTCGTGACAACACTTGAAATCCTAGTAGGATAGGCGATTTGGGGTGAACCGTACCAGACAAAGGCGATTTGGGGTGAGCCGTACCAGACAGACTCAAAACAACAATATGAAAAAATATAGTATCTTATGAAATTTATAAATAATCAAACGATTAATTTTAGGCACTAACCAAACGGAAACACGGAGCACTAGATATATACTGCCGTGTGCGAAAACTGCTACGCACCTAATAAATAGAATATGCTTTTTAAAAATGGATGAAGTTGACGTTCCATCAAAAAACAATTTTTGAGTCACGGATAGTTAAATACATATGTAAAGTATACATACAAACCCATGCTGATGCACGCAAATGAACATAATCACTATACTAATTAACGCAAAGTGGTACCGTTGCTTTGAAGTTATTAATTACATATCTGAGCTTCTCACGAGCTCCGCTAATCATTGCGCACCAAAATTTGACAAAATTTTTGTCAATAGTTACATAAGTTATCTATTACTCGACATAGCTTGCAGAGCTGAGTCCAATGGTATTAAATTTTTGCAGTCGTACTACTGGCTAACGAGTTAATATAAATAGTTGATTTATCGAGTTAACGGCGATTCAAATTAGCATTTTGTAAGGACAACATGGGACTTCCAAAAATTCTGTTTCCTAAAGGAAAAGTTCACGTACGTATGCAAAAAAATTTTCAAAAGCAAAACATTTTCGGACTAACACCAGCTGGAGCGATAGCCGAAAAGATCCCAGAGCCAAAACTGGAATTCCAAATAAGTTTCGTGAACAGACTGGAATTTAAAATAAGTTTAAATTTATTATATAGTTTTTATGGCTCGTACCTAAAACAATTGGTTTTTTCAAAACATTTTCATTACCAGAACAGTTTCTTGAAACCATTCGAGGGGGGCACGCTACCGTTGACAAACTGGCTACACCATTGCAGTGAAGTTGTACCGCAGCAAGTATTGTTACATACACTAGGATTAAGAACAGAAGGAAAGAAAGTGAACACTGCACACCAACACTTGGATGAGTGGTTCGAACCGCACTGCACATAAAATAACGGTACACCGCACTACACTCTACACAACTCTACACGACCACTCACACGTATTCATATGACTCGATGACGTCATCGAAACCGTCATCATGCCGCCACCTCCGCTTCCTCCGCCTGCACCTCCAGGCATGTCGCCACCCCCGCGTTGTCTCCCAAACGCGCCCGCCGGTACGCCAACACCACCACCACCACCACTTCCCGCTGTGGCAACAATAGCAGCAGCGCCACCTGCTCCACCGCCACCGCCGGTAACCTTTCCAGACGACGCCGAAGCGAGACCGACGATATTCGATAGCATGCCAGCTCCTCCTCCGCCAAAGCCTGGACGATTGCCAACAGCAGCACCAGCAATACCGCCCGATTTACTGCTGCCGCTACTATCAACGTGTATAACGGTATTTTCGTGTTTAAGTGCCATCGCTGCACCAACAATGCTGTTATTTGTATCACCAGCGCCAATACCGGATTCTAAATTAGTATATACGTCAGCGTTGTAAAAACAAATCGCAATCATAGAAAACACAAAAACAAACAAAAGCATATGCTGCCTGAAGAAGATAAAAAAAGCGTTATGCAGAAACGCAAAGATGGAAATGGGTTCGCCCATGACCGCTCAACTCTACAAACCGTCGTTTATAAGCTGTCTCATAAGGCTCCATGGGGCTCACGAAGAAGACATTACTCGTCTGGCCCACCAAAACACCACTTGCAAAACGAAATAATAAATAACACTTCAGCGATTTTTACGTGGATTTCCGCATTCTATATTCATAATAAAATTAATATATCTTCTGGCTTTGACCTATTCTACCATTCAAAATTAAAACTGAATTAGCTACGGTGGACCAGCAGAAAAATTCGATGAACGATAAAATATTCAGATAATCAAACAGCCGAATATAGTTTCAGCTTACTTTTGCGATGAGAATTGCACAACTCACAAAAAATTCATCTCATGATTTTAATCCACTATACGGCAGCCTCCTTTGTGTGTGGGGTGGCAAATCCGGCCCACTTCAATTTATGTAAGTAAATAAGTTCATTACATATGATACGAAGTGATAATGGTACACCCGGTAGTGGCGTCAGCGCTAATCATAGATAATGGTGCAAACGTTGAACAACTCTGTATTTAAAAGAACTGCATTATCCGAAGCCCAAAAATAGCCCAGTCCGGCCCAAGCATTGTGTGAAACGTAAACCAAAATAAAAAGAGCGAACGTAAGAATTTAAGCGAAAGGCAGTCGAAACAATCACTTAAATAGACATATGAATGAATACATATATACCATTTGAATAACGGTACGATTCACTTGGCTCGTCATCAGAGGGTGGAGGTCAGAAGCTCACCCGCGATACAAATTTGCTCACCACGAAAACTTTTAGTCCAGCACGCAAAAACGAGACTACGCAAGGGGTCCCAAACAAGCGGTCAAATGAATCACACAGTAAACAACAAGCGTCCGATGCGAGTTTGTGTGAGATAGTTTGCTTACGTATTTGCTGAAGTGCTGCCAAAGTTTAAAAACTATATAAATGTTGTCCAAATACGTGTAGCATAAAATTACTCCAATCAAACACTTATGCGTCCACTGAACCAACAAATACGTTATGGTCTCTTTGCCATATTTTTCAAAATGACTTATAGTAGTAATTTCTCAATTTGTTTTTTGTATATGAGGAAATGAGTACCAAGATTAGATACTAGACTACTGTGGCTAATATAAATGAATATATATTTTATCGTCATCTGTTTTACGTAACCGCTAAACAGTTTGCTACATGAATAGGCATACTATGAAGTATAAATCGACCCGGAAATTACACGTACCATACTCCATACAAACGTATCTAATATTGCAGCTTATTATCGAAAGCTAAGTCATGTTCTAGAAACCAACTTAGTAGTAACCGAAAAATGACCGCTGAATTTTTACACAACAAAATCAATCAAAAATATAGACAAAGTGTCTCTGATTGACGTTCGTCACCAAATTTTTTTAGCCTGGACGTGTGGGAATACGAAGGGAAGCGATTAAAGTAATACACCATGCGGTGCACTGGCCGCCGGATGTTTATGGTTGTCATCCCGAATCAGGGATGAGAGTCTCGGTATCGGCAAGTCTTGGCATTTGGCTGGCAGGTCTCGGTCTCGGTTTCACTTTTTTGAGTTTCGGTGGTTTGGAACCGTGACCAGAAATCGAAGATTCAGCAGACGTATGACTGTATTGTTGGAGTAAGTACTGGCTGATAATTAAATTTTTAGTGAAATTATTATATTTCATAGTTACGCAATAATTACGAGCCGATGTTCTGAAAAAGCAAAAAAGCTATCAAAAACACGAAAAACTATAAAAACGCAAAAAAACGACGAAAGGAGCAGAAATAATTTATTTTTAAAATTGTATCTGTAGTCAGGTCTCGGTCTCAGTTTTTTGCAAAGATCCCCATCCTTGCCCCAAATATCGCAAAAATGCTCTTTTTACATCAGAACACATTCAACATTTTGCTTCGATTCCACTTTGAGACAAATCAAGAAGCTAAGAGTTATTTTCAAATAACTGATTTGGCGCGCTGCCAACAATTCGGGTTGGCGGCAAACCACTTATTTGACCGTAATGTATTAACCAAACGTTTAGTGCGAAAAATTTAACACTGTTGGACTCAGCTCCGCAAGCTGCATCGAAGGTATATAATTTTTGCAACTTTTTGACAAATTTTTCTTACCTCCGTCCTGTTCCTCTGCAGTTCCTGCTGAATCCGCCGACTCTTTGATTGGATCGATACCGCTGCCTTCTTTTTTGCCGAGTAGACTTTTATCTAAAACAGAAAAATGAATAAACCCAAAACAATAAAACAAATAAATAAATAAATATTGGTGCGGACTATCCGACACCCACTAACTTAATAGTTTAGAGTAATGTTTGTTTTTTTTGACTATTTTAATGCCGTCCGGTGTCGTACGTTAATTGACACCACGGCACCACATTCCAATTTGCACACCAAATTTGTTTGAGTTGCAGCACCACACTGCGCCGCGAGACTATAGCGTCACCCTAAGAGACACGCTACACTCGCCACGCTGTGCCTCCCGTCACCGCGCGCCATGTCAAAAAAGAATTTCTTAAAACAACGCGTGGTCCGATAGTACAACCCAAACCTGCCTCTACAACAACACATTTCATTGTCGAATCGTAGTCTAAATGATTTTAGCTAGGGTACATAACGATTAGCGTCAGTTTAAATGCACATTTAACCAGTCAGCACACATAACACAACGCTCGAAACGAGCGATCTCACTTAAACGTAAAACGTAAACAATTGAGTTAACAAATTACAACAATTATTAACCAAATACCCATAATACAACTGATAACCAATACGTATATACTAAACAAACCCAATTCAAATACTTCTTTATAAACCAATCATAATGAGGCACATAAGCACTTGCAAACCGAAAATATAACACCAAAAACACCGTCACACCAGTTTAACGGCTGCAATACTTTTCTGTGTTGCGCCAGGTCACAGTATCGTATCAAAATAAATTGTTTAAAATAACGCGAAACGCAACATTAAGTCAGCCAGACTGTGCTACTAAACCTACCAGCCCGATCGGTTAACGAGTCGCTAGAATCAGAAATAGCAACAGCAGCAGCCGGTAGTCTCCTACAAAACGGGTACACCGTTGATACAGGCAACTTGTGTTGCAGTTTATCGCTGGGGCGCGACACAAAATCGCTCAAACTTGCCGAGTCGCTAACGTTACTCAAGTTTTCAACGCACAAAGGCAATGAACGTCTATGTCGTGAGTTGAATGGCTTCGCTTCGGTCTCACCGCGTATTCCAAAGCAGTCGGGATTATGGCTACGGGTAAGACGACCACCGCTCGCACAAATTACGTCAAAACTGCAACGATTTTCAAACAATACTCTCTAGACGCTATTTTCACTGTAATTACATTTACGTATCCACTTAGCACAAACATTTATAAATATTTCGCTTAGGCCTCGGGAAAATTTTGCACCAAGTACAAGACAAAAACTAGCAAGGTACAATCTTTGAATGCCTCCCTGCTATTACAATTGAACAAAAATGCTGATGAGTTTACGGTTCAAAATGGGCTTCATGTACCACTGGATTTAAGCAAGAGTACATTAGTCTTATTCACGTGTGCATGTTTTTGCAACAAAAACTTTCACGTGCAACTTGCATGTTACATTTCGGTCACCAAACAGTTTTGAAATTCTCACAGCTGCAAATTATTCACTGCAATTCATGCCATTAGATTTTTTCGCACGTGTGAATGCAGGATCGACCGGTTACAAATTTTACCGGATATCCGATTCAGAATGAGTTCCGATTCAATTGCACAACTGAAATCGGACTTTTGAAATGTTATTTTAAATCCTACTTGTTGCGATATGTTGTATAAAAATTCTCTAGATCTCAACGTCTAAACACGCAAAACTATTATTTTATTTTGAAAATAGCAATAATTGATTGTAGTTTAGTCTTACAGAATTACAAAAAAATCGCCAATTTGTGCATGCGACGTTTTTGAAAAATGTTGCCAGTTTTGAACCGCGCTGGTTGAAATCAAACCGTGTAACTAATGATAGGTGCCACACACATTTACACATTTGAGAATATCGCTCTAATTAAATAGGAATCTTGACTCTGGCGTCACATTGTTTGGGGCTATGTACAAATATCCTTACTTTGAGCGTTTAGAGAGTAAAGTATCGCACTGCGTAACACGCGACTCTTGCGTCGACGGCGACGCTGCGCTACTACTGTAATAGATACACGCAGCTGCAGATGATTTTCGGCTCGACTCGCGACTACAACTCAATGATCGATTCTGTTGTTGATGCTGCTGTTTTTGTTGTTGTTGTTTTTGAGAATAGAGCAACGGCGACGCCTGGGATCGTCGGTCGAAAAAATGAGCCAAATACGCGACCGTCGAAATTACAAACAACAATAATGTCGCCGACCATGACCCAAACAAGTCATCAATCATCGATTATACACAGTTACTATACAAATACGTTAAAGCCGGCAAGCGAGATACAGCAGATGCAATAGGGAAAGGGATGAACACAGAAACACCCGATCCGAACAGAATACAAACGTATCGGTGGTCTAATCGAATATATGTCGTCCACTGGGTGTTCTTATCGGTCGCCGTCGTTGCTGTTGTTTTTTGTCGCTGCCTTTGTTGTCGTACTACGTAGTGCTAAGTTAAATTTTACTTAAAGAACCAAATCAAAACAAAATTAAAACTTTCCTGTACAAAATTTTTTAAGTCTGATAATTTCCAGACCCATATATATTTCTGAAAATTTTGACAAGTAAAAGTCTGCAATCCAAGACACATATATATTTGTCTAGAGTCTGTATTAAGACATAACTGTCTTAAAAATTTTAGACAATATTTCATGAATATCAGACAATTTGTTTAGTGTGTAGGCTCCGATTGTTCCAAGCCAGAAAAATGTGCCACACCAACCAAACTACATGACTATGACTTCAGTATTATACGCTATACGTTCTAAGCATCTCATTCTTCAACTCAACAAATATATATTTCTAATAAAATCAACAAATGTTGAACAAAGTCCATCAAAGGATATTTTGAGAACACCAACCAAAAATAACATTTCAGATGAAGCGAAATACAACATATAATTGTATTAAAGAACTTTCATTAAACCAACAACAGCAATAATAAACCAAATTATAGAGCAAATTAATTATGCCATTGTGCAACACAAACTCCATTTGAAAGCATCGTCCGCGCCACATAGTCTTACTTTAAAATTTTTATGAAATCTTAGTGATTTGTAACAAGACAGTACTTCGCCGTTGCTTTCACAAAATTGATCATCATGGCTTATACCTATTGTTTTCGGGGCCAGACTGGGACGGGGGTAAGGATTTTTTACACGAGCCGCGCTTTACCCAGGCAAGTAAGATTTTTATCCGCGGGTTTACCACCCACGCTAAAAAAATCTACCCACAAATCCACCTTTTACCCGCGCCCGAAGGTAAACCAGCATTTTAAAGATCGCAGGTGACTTGCACTTAAATGAAGTTCTGTGTTGTATCTCCAAAAAAAAATCTTACACCTGAAAGCTTACTATAAACAACAAAATTTCAAACCAAGTAAACAAAGCACAGAACTGGTGGTTTTTCAACGCTCGTTGACTATCTTAGTTAATAGCGTATGTTTTTCATCTAAACTCTTAAAGGTTTGGCGGGTGTAAAAACTGACAATTTTTCACCCGCGTGATACAAATCTTTATCCGCGGGTATACCCACGGCTAAAATTCTTTGCCCGACCCGCGTTTACCAGCGGGTATGCGCGGGTAAAGTTCCACTCTGTTCGAGGCTAATCCTATAACTAAATTTCGGGCTCTTTAGATTAAAATAGGTCGTTTTATGCTATATACCGATTACAGTGATGGTAACTGAGTCCAAACAAGCTACACGGGCACCTACTGCAAAACGTCACGAGCAAAGCAAGCATGAACAATTTTTTTGAACTCCTGAAAAACTTTACTTTTGTTTGGTTTTGTCGACAAAAGCAGGGCACTGTTAAGCCGGTACACGTCCAAACGGGACGTTTTGAAGGTGCGCACTTGGCACGATCGTGCCGATAGTATATAACCGTGAATCTGAAGTGATAGAAAGTCCACAATAAATTCAAAGGATCTTTTCGAAGAGTACTATTTCAAGTATTAGTCAAAGAACGCAAACAGGTTTAACGCGCCCCCATTCTAAAGTGCCTCGGTTATATTTTGTTACACCGGCCGTTTTAAAATGTTGTACGTCGAATTGTATATATACTGTTTAACTTTAAGCCTCAAAAAATCGAATTCAAAAATTGAAATATAAGTGTGGAAGGTTCAGTGGAGGTCATGAACATAAAGTTTCAAAATCTGACCGTTTTTTGGCGAATGCGGAATGGAGTGAGAGTACCCTTAAAAGATCCATAGTCTTTTAACAGGCAGTTTGGCAAGGCGGCGGTAAGATGCGTTACGAAGTGAGTTCAAGTCCACGCCGCGGAAACGGCTTCAACTCATTCTCGCGGGGACGACACTTTAAAATGAAACGAGTATCTTAAAATATTCTTTTATATAACGTGACACCGGATAAGCATTTCAGCTCGCTCGTGAACAAGTTCAATTAAATTCTTTTCGAGCTTTTATCGGCGGCGGTACATATTGCACAAAGACACAATAATCCAATAACCATATTATATATCAAAATACATACAAACAGAACTTGCCTATACAAATATATACACAAAACACAGCTCTGTTGTATTGGTTTGTTTGTGAGTTAATATGCACGACAGATATGACACAAAAATGACAAGTCAACTGAAATATTGTGCTTCTCAATTTTTCGTCGTACAGGGCGCCGTAATACGCTGTTGTTGCGGTTCTACACTACTTTATATCTAAACAAACTGCAAACAGGGGCGTTATCCAGGATTTCATTTAGAGCGAGTATAACGTCATTTTTTTGCACTTAACAATCCAACAGGTTATCCTAAGGCATGCAAATCTGGCGTTTTCTTAACTCTCCGAAAATGTCGGAGGGATATATCCTGCCATCCCCGTTGTATACGAATTTGGCCGCAGAGACAAACGAACGTATATATAGCAACACAAACTGCATTCGTGGTGTATAAATTTGCACAAAACGACGACTCAACCGCACAACACTTTATAGAAATAGAACACACATGCTATCCGAGCACGAACAAGGTATTATCTGTGCTTTCTCCCTTTTCCAAAGAAAACAAAGTAACGCGACTAAGAAAAGATTAAAACAAATTATGTAACTCTATTAAAACAACTATATATGTCGCAACACAGACGCAGCACAAATTCAGCCAGGGCCGGAGCAGCCACCCCCCTACCCCCATTTGGTGGGGACCCCCCTTTAAACGCCCCGCCCCCACCTTAACCGGTTGAAACAAAAATCGCCGAAGTTTCAAAATGCGCCTGGCTTCTCGCTCGCCAGCTCGAATTTGGGGGCCCCCACCCTGGAATTTGGGGGAACCCCCACCCATGCCTGCTCCGGCACTGAATTCAGCGATATCGCCAACATGGCTATCCATCGTAGTAACGTGGATTTATGGCGTCAAAGTGGGTATGGTGCGGTTTGCTTCTCGCTCGCGAAGTTTTTCATCTCCTCTATATATTGTGACCCCGTCAAAATTTTTTTAGATTCTCCACATGCTGGGCAGCTGCAATTGGAATCGTTTTTTATTATCTCGGATAAAATTTACACGGTCCAACCATGCAATCAATGACCGCAGCTACGTTGACTCTGAAATCCAAATCTAAATTGCTTACCTGCTTAATTCTTTATCAGCGTTCGCAATAAAGCACAAATTAATACAGTCTAACCGTAAGCCTAAACCCTAACAGTTGAACTTTAAACCTATTTATCAATATTCAAATATTTTAACGCCAATTTATTTATCGCCCAACAACAGTTGGCAAAAAACCGACCGACTCTCGACTACAAATCCTATTGATACACAGATCACATGCATGGATATACAACTCAGCACAAAAACGCACGGGTGTAAACCAGGGTAGTGTATCCCTCCCAAGACTTCACTGCAATAACGAGAGGAAAGACCCTATTATTAGCTTCAGATCAACATGCTGGATCCAAGAGGTCGCACCGCTTTTCATGCACACAGCAAGCGTTCGCTCGCAAAAAATTTACATCAGGTTATTCCTCCGGAAATATATATATTTATAAAATCCTGGCTGTGTTGCTTAATTAAACGGCAGCAAGCGCGAAATTGATTAATCTGTTGAGCTCGGCATAAAATTGTTAGAAACATCTTCTCGTTTTTGAATAATAACCAAAAACTTTCAAAGTTTATATTCGTTGTATATGTATATACGGTCTACGTATATACAATAATGTATAGTGCTAGTTTGGAACCTATTTATGACCGTTGCGTTAGAAGATCTTAAAATACCAGAAATAATATCCTATTGCAACCTGTCGATATACATGATATAATTCATTGGCGTATACACGGCAATGATTGGGAGACAAAGCCTTCGAAATTTTTGCAAACCAGCAAATACTGGACCGCATGAGCTAAAAAACAGATACAGCAGCGTTACAGTTAGTTTGTAAGATTCTTTTACTGGGGGTATACTTGTATATATGCAGCAAGTTAAACGAAAAAGCTTTGAATATCAAGCCTGGCAAAATACGCAGCACGCCAAATCATTAAAACCCGTGTGTAAGAAAACATACAAAACTAGTTCACAGTCCGAATCTAAAGACGAGCAGGATTCGAAATTTAAAACAGTATTCGAAGCCCCAAACAATTACATATGCATTTGTTTCCCCAAACTTGAAACAGAAACGACTTTTAAGCGTTCATCTAGGTAACGTTGCACTCCAATGGTTAGTTACGCCGATCTTACCAGTCGTGTCTGCTTCAGCTACTGTCGTTGCCGACGAAGCATCTGTAGCAGCACCGTTACCAGCTTGCATCTTCTCACAATCCAACAAATCTGGCAAATTTCGGTTGGCATCCAGTTGCTGAAACGTGCAACACACTGGACACCGAGCCACATCTCCTACGCGAACGCTGTCAACATACGTCAACGAGTTATGATCATTTTGACCATTTTCATTGGCAGATTCCAACTTTTCAGTACGACTATCGTTCTGCTCATTTTGATGTCCCAGCCGAGACGCAACAGTAAAAATTCCAGCAACACCACCGGTGCTGTTGTTATTGCGACGATCAGCCTTTTTATGCGCCAAATCAAATTGTTTCCGGGCAGAAGTAGTATCAGAGACACACGCCGGCCCGATATCAGTCTCGATCAGCTTAGTACAAGTGTCACTCAACTCAATCTCGTCCAACTTCGTCGGTTTTGAACCACAGTCATCGTGAGTCGATAAATTTTCACTGGATACTTGGCCGTCTACATAGCAGCGACATCGATACGAGTTATCATCGCCATGGCAACGACCGTTCTGGGTCTTGTTGATGGTAACGCAACTGCTATCCGTCCCCGGGTTGTCATGGTAACCACGCTCGGGAATGCCGCTAACGCCTCCGCAACATCTTCGGTCGCCTGACAACCAAGAGATCGTTTCGACCATAGGACTGCTAGGACGTCTCACCGCTCGTTGCTTTCGTATTTCGGTTTGATCAGAAATTTTTCGCATAGTTGTTGTTGTTGTTGTTGTTGTTGTTGCTGTTGTTGTTGCAATTGACAACGCCATCTGAGATCTATCTTCAAACTCGCACAGAATATGCTCTGATGGGCGGTGGAAGTCGCAAGCTAAACCTGACTTAGTGGGTTCGCTTGAATTTTGTACTCGAACAAAATCTGCCGGTGATGACCCATTTTGGATTGCTGGATTGAAATTGAAACGACGCTGCGTCTGCGCAACTGGAGATAGAGCTCCATTAGTGGTCTTTCTACCTGCGTTGGTCGTCGCTACAGGCCGGCTTCGGCCATGCGTTAAGCTCGTTACAAAGAGATCGTTTGAGTTTGCTGATGATCGTTTCCCGGCACCTGATCCTGACAGCCAGCTACGAACACACTTCTCACCGGGGTCCAGCTGCGCAATAGGTTGCCAATCTGTGACTTCCATATCATCGATAGCTTGTCCTCGATAGATTATTCCATCCTGGCACCGTTCATCATAATCACCATTTCGACTCATCCAAACTGGAATCTCAGGAATACTCGTCGACAAATTTCGGTTTAAATTTAAATTGCGCCGAAACTTAGATGAAAAGCGCTGTTGCTGTTGCTGTTTGCTGGCGCCAACAGTGTCGCAAGCTCTATATTGTGATGACGTGATGTCCGCTACGACTGCCGTTGGCGATGGCATTGAAGAACAGCTGGTCACCACCGAAGACATCGACATAGGTGGCACCAACTCAACATTCGGTTGATACGCAGTATCAGCATGCCTACCACCCGGATGTGACCGTCGTCGAGACGCTGATGCCGCAACTGCAGTAGTACTGCTTCCACATCCGGTTACAGCTACAAAGCCATCAGCGTCTATTTTCGGACGGTGATTTGTGAACGCGTCGGCACCACCTCCAGGTTGCTGGCTTTTGGGGTTACGATCGGCAGAACACGGGCCATAATCGATGGGACTTGAAACTTTACGACGAGCCGCAACACCAACTGTATCTGCTGCGTAGAGTTCGGAACATCTGCATCGAGGAGCGCCGATTGCTGACAACGACACTGGCAGTATTTCTTTCATACGGCGAGAGGAATATCGTGGTAATGGGTCAGCAACACTGCTGCATAATACTTCGTTACTTTTCTTTATACTGTTGTTGTTGTTGTTGTTGCTATTGTTGTCTTTGTTATTACTGTTACTGTAGTTGTTGCTATTGCTGATATTATTGTAGTTGCTATCAGATATTTTCGCTGGGATTGTTTCATCAAGTTGCAATGGTGTTTTAATACAATTAAATCGAAGCATTACGGGCCTGCGTATAGTTACATTACTTTGTTTTCATTAACATCAAAACCTGTAGATAGATACGTACCATAATAACCGGATCAACCGGATTGGCACTTAAAAATGCCAAAGCCGGGATATTTAAGCGCTTGTTTCAGCAATGGTTAAACATGATTGCGCTCATTTATTAGTAGTTGCTGAAATATCTTACAATTTGGTTTCTGCAAGAGTTAGCTTTCGAAGAAAATTCAGCAGAAATGTTGCGATTGTGATCATTGAGCGAAGCGCAACTCCGAGGCAAGGTCGGAGTTTCGCGAAGCTTTTATGTTTTGTACTCTGGGGTCGAAAGGTGAATGTCCGCCCATCCGTCCGAAAAGAATCTCAGGAACTGCTGAACCGATTTTGATAAACTTTTTTCGTTTGAAAGTCAATTATCCTGGGGTGTTAACCTCGCATTGGAGTTTTAAAATTTTAAGCCGTTTATTAGCTACAGGCTAATTTGTATAATTAGTTAAGCCTAAATTAGGACTTTCTTCATTGAGCGAAGCGAAACGCAAAGTGTTTTATATTTTGTGCTCGGGGGTTGAAAGGTGGATGACCGTCTGTACGTCCGTCCGTTCGAACAGAATCTCAGGAACCGATGAACGGATGTTGATAAACCTTCTTCGTTTAAAAGATTTTTATCCTGGGGTGTTAACCTCGCCGTGGGTTTTAAAACTTTAAGCCGTTTATTAGCTACAGGCTAATTTGCATAATTGGTTAAGCTTAAATTAGGTTTTTTTACTGTATATCACTAATTATTACTTACAAGCAATCTAATTGTAGCTCTCTGGGTAGGAGAAATCAGGATAAAATGTTTATAAACCTTCAAAACCGATAATTGAATAGTTTGATAATAGCTAATTTGCATATTAGCTTAATTAATTAAACCAAAATTAGAACTTTTCGAATTATTTCACTGATTATTAGGGTTACAAGCAATGAAATTCAGTACTAAATAGTTTTCGGGTGCGAGAAATCTGAATAAATTGTTTACAAATCCCCAAAACCGATATTGAATAGTAAGCAAATGTTTAATTTACATACTAGCTTAATTAGTTAAGCGTAAATTAGAACTTTTTAAATTATTTCACAATTATGACCGAGCTTCGCTCAATACATGTAGTTCTACTACGACTGATTTCACTAATTATTACAGTTACAAGCAATCTAATTTCAGCACTAGATGGTTCTTGGATGCGAAAAATCGGAATAAATTGTTTACAAAACTCCAAAACCGGTATTTGTGTAGTAGCTAATAGAAATTTGCATATTAGCATAATTTATAAATAAGTCCAATTCCAATACTTCACTAATTATTATGGTTAAAAGCAATCTAGTTTCAGCATTAAAGGGTTTTTGGGTGCGAAGAATCTGAATAAATTGTCTACAAACCTTCAGAGAAGAAAATTGAATAGTTAGGTAATTGATAATTTGCATATTAGCTTAATTGACAAGACAAAATTAGGACTTTTTAAAGTATTTCAATAATTATTAGGGTTACTGAAGGTTTTTGGGTGCAAGGAATAGGAATAAATTGTTTACAAATGTCTAAAACTAATAATAAGTCTAAATTAGGACTGTTTATAATGTTTCGCTAATTCTAATTCGTAAATAATGGTACACAACACACCTGTAGTACGGGATTCATCAATAAAGTAATTGTTCACAATTACACCACGACAAAGGACAATTTATGTCATACGTATTTTACGCCGACTCCACGCATAAATCTTACCGCACTACAATGACAAATGGTATTGTCTTGGAAATAACCGAAAAAATACATAAATACAAAAATACGCAAAAAAACAACGCGCACACATAACCAAGGAACCATAGAACGTAACACAAAAACATAAAAACTCAACCCGAATCCTATACCTTCAAGATTATATAGGTATAAACACCACGGCTATATTTACAATGGGGACAAAGGGAACACATCCCTTTTCGAAATTTTTTTACAGAAGATTAACAGGCACTTTTGCAGACATTGAAATAATCCAATCGATTCTAGAGTAGGGTTCAAAAAATGAGACAACACCTTCCGTGAAATACATCCTGGCTACGCCCCTGATATATACATACACATACATACATACAAAGTTATCCGTTACTATATATTGCACATGTCATACAATCAAAGAAGCTTCGTCAGCTGCGCAAAATCATCGCTGAGCTGAACCCTTTACTGTTGCCATAATACGTCAAACTCAAAATGTCTTACACTTCTCCCCTCCCTAGTGGTTCTGTCTCCGTTTTCAAAACTTTTTAACCATCTTTTATTACTTCCCATACCCCTCCCCCCCTGATAATTACACCATAGCAGTTTAAAAAACATTTCAAATTAATTTTTGGCTCAACTCGCTACAACAACAGCAAGATAACCTGATGATGACATACATACGTATACAAGCCACTGAAATAGAAGAACCCAACATCATTGGTAAAACAATAAAAATATATACTAAATCTACAGCGCTTGGCACACAGATGTTGTGAACACTGCGCCAACAATAATTTGGCAACAGCAAAAAAAAACCAACCCAAACATTGCGGACAAAATACATTTAAATATACGTGCGGCGATTTGTGTTTTGCTCTAAAACAAGAAGCCCAAAGAAAATGCTGACGAAGCCATTGAAAGGTAGAGCTATAAACGAACGAACCCACAAAGTCCGATCCTCAGACTTAAAAATACAACAAACGCAAAGAAAGTAGGTACAGCCAAATCCTTCCGCTTTAAAAATAGCCCACGTTTCAACTGAGTGAACCATTATTTAAAAATCGGCTGTTCGGCAAAAATACCTTGGGATATGAACATAATATTGCCTATGCACAAAACTGTGTAGCCCCAACTTAATGATGTCCTCAAAAACGACACCACGCATACCGATAAAACTTTTGCACAAGGAAACAGCTCGAAGTTTGTGCAACAAATTATGTTAAAATCCAAAATATTTACATATCAAAATAAAAATCGTTTACACGCGCGCGTCAGCTGCATATAAATTTGAGTAGAATTACACTACTTCATATTATAAGAACTTTAATTACGTAAAAAAAGTTTCAAATTTCGATACGGAATGATCAAGTTAATGAAGAACTCTGAGAACTCCCAAATATGCAAAAATATTGAACATGCGCGACCATTTTGAGGCAAACACCGGTAGCCAGTATTTCATTATGAGAGGGCTAATAATCGCATAAAATAAGTGTTTACAAGCGAGCGGAGTGAGCAAGAAAATTTTTAATAACATTTCGTATTCAATCGATCTTGTACCTATACGCCATTGAAAAAAGACGCTAAAAACAATTACGTAAACGCTGAGCAGCATTAGAGAAATATAGTGATGTGAACCCAGCATTAGAGAAATAGTGATGTGAACCCGGACCACATAACGGTGGACCGGACTGCTTTGTTTATGTACCGACCTGGTCCGGTAGAGCAGAACACAACGGTCTCAATAATAACGCAATTATTGAACGTTTAAAACTTGTATTTTTGAACAGTTACATTAAGTCGTTGTACTGTAGGAATTGGCTCCAGGTTTCAAAGAAAACATAAAGTGTTTTCATTTCAGCTATTTTTCGTGTACAAAATTTGCCCTTCAAACCATGGAAACTAAACTTTTAAACAACATTTATCAGCCATCGTTTGATACTCGGGTGCGGGCGTGAACGGACCGGACCGACACTTGAATCAGTTTATATCGAAGCCGACCGGGTCGCAGGCAGCATTTGAGTGGACCGGAACTTTGATATTCCGAACCGGTCTGGGTCCAGTGTACATCACAAATTAATAGATAATGACAAATAAATGCCGAAAAAGCCAGAAAAACATTGCAAAATCACACCAAAACAGCGCAATCAAAACAATAATTAGCGTAAATAAATTACTTACTATCGTCTGATGCGCTAGAGTCCACTGAGTTTGCGGTGCTGCAATTTTGCGCAGTATTCGATCTGCTCACGATTTCTGGAACAAGTTACAAAGCGAAGCATTAGTATGGAAACAAATAAAACAAGTAAACAAAGCTTATAAATATAATAAAGCCAGGGACCAGGTGTGTGTATATGTTATGAAAAGCGCGTATATAAGCGAAACACAAACCAGAGCTTTTTTAACTTTAAAGTTTCAAACAAGAGTCCAAGCAGAACCGCATATATATTAAAGATAATCGTTGAACTGTATGAAGCAATGGATGTATCTTGAACTGTATGAAGCGCACGATGTATACACATATGGCAGCAAGTACGTTTTACGTAATATACCTACAGCAGGACGCAACCAGAGATGCACAAAAAACCGGAGCTGAAGGTAGATAAATTTAGCAGGAGTTGGAGGTAAAATAAAATTAGATACTAAATAATGAGAAGTTTGCAAAATTTTAACAATCTTCCGTATTCTGAGAAATTTCGACAAAGTTTCAGAATTGCAGTAAAGTACAAACGAACTCAATGCATAGCACTGTTTACCAGTCGCAGTGGATCTATACGGTTTAAGCAAAAAGTCTGACCCACTTGTTGGCAACATGCTCAAATGCAACAAAATTGGAATAGCTAATATGCGAATTAGCGAGTATCCTACTAATGTGCAAATGAAAGTTTTGAGCGGCATCGTGAAGTGTTTCATATCCAAAAACTACAAGGATATACTGTTATATACCTATTAATATATACGTATAAAAATATTACGCAATGAAACCCAATCATTGGCATAATATACTAGTTTACCGTGCAGCTAACCAGGGTGCGACCGGATCGCGAAAAACCGCATACAGGGAACCGGATCCGGATAGGGATTTTTTACCGGAACCGGATGTTAACCGGATAGTGTGTTTTTTAAATCATCAAATTTTAGCACGTTTTATCTTTAGTAAACGGGATATTGCGTTTATATAAACAAACTCACCGAAATATCACAACAAAATACTGTATATCTTACTACAAATTCCTACCCTAATGGTCACGTTACTAACCGATCCATGTTTGGACAATCAAAGTATGCTCGAATACCTTATCGGTTCTGTTGGACTACCGTATACTTCTTACATGTAATGGGTCTGAAAACATAACATCTCACAACATAATTTGGAACAATTTGAGATTTACGAAATCATCACCGAAATCCGGTATCCGGCAAGTTTATACCAGATACCGGAACCGGAAGCGGGTTTTTCGTCGGATAGTAAACCGGAGCCGGATATCCGGTCGCACCCTGCAGCTAACTCATTTTTATGTGTTTCTATTTCTAAATGCTATATTTAAATTCCTAATTCCCGACTACACTATTAAGCCAATAGAGCACAAACGCATATATTCCCGAAAGCAAGTGCTGTAGTTGAAATTGCTAATATGCTAATTAGTAGATATCTATTCATTTATCTGTTTTGGGAATTTGCAAACGTTGTATTTACACTCCATGCAATCAAAACTCTTTAGTCCAGAAATCAATGGCTGGTAACCATATAATAACCAGCAAAACACTGTAAAAAGTCCTAATTCAGGATTAAGTTTTTAAACAAATATGCCAATTAGTTAGCAGATAGCTATTCAATTCTCTGTTTTAGAGACATATAAACGTTTAATACATATTTCTCGCGCCCAAAAACCATTTAGTACTCAAATCAAGCAGCTTATAACCCTAATAATTAGTGAAATAATGTAAAGTCTTAATTTAGGCTTGCTTAACCAATCACGCAAATTAGCCTGCAGCTAGTAAACGGTATAAAATTTTAAAACCCAAATGCAAAGTTAACAACCCCAGCGTAATAAGTTTTAAACCTAACTGGTATAATGGAGACTGCGTCAATAGCCGCGAGATGCCGAGAAAATGGGCGACGATTTTGCAGCCTTTGCCTTTTGAAATTGGCTTACTTCATATCTTACGACGTAATGTTCTTAGACCTGTTACATACGTAAACTAGTAAACGCTAAAACTAAATCTCTCCCTGTATGTGCTCTGTAAAACAGCAATGCGACAATAACAGCTTTAGATGCACTAATTCATTTCAAATCTGGGCAAGTAAACACTATTAAATGTGCTTTGTACTCACCAGTACGTTTAAACAATAAACTGTTAACATATAAACTTATATATGTTACATACATTATATACGCATAAATTTTAGCAATACCCCATACAGTCACCGTAATGCAGTGCGCGCTTCTGACCCATGTTAGACTCCATATAGCACAAGCGCACCCACTTCTTACGTCCAGAACCATGCGGTACTGCACTCTTGACATCGCACATAGCTCTTCCCAGCGTTTGAGCACCATCCCAACGGTTCACATTTCCACCAGTTGCTGATACTGATTTCACCTCCGATGTCGTTTCTACTTCCGCCTGCGCAACGTTTTTTACATCCACTCCTACAGATCTCGCTGGAGCTCCTTTCAATCCAACGCTGGCGCTAAATGATCCACTGGTAACAACTTCAGACGTCGGCCAAAGTGCTTTTCGGCATCCGACCAGACGCCCACACGTTACGGACCCGTTCAGCACATTCGACTCGCTACCACTACCTACTGGTCTATCCCCATATACCGTTGCTGCCCTCCCAGTTGCCAACCTGTCTTCTCCAAGCCGTGTCCCTGCCGTACCGCTTGCATGTACAACTGCTGCATTAGACTGGGTACGTTGCAGCGTATGCGAAAGTTTGTTCGGTGCCGATAACGGCAAAATAAGCCCAATATCAGGCGACAATCGAGGTTCGCTGAACGGCGTAACCCCCGCTGAATTACTGAAATTACTGCTGGGATTAATACTACTTTTATTGACTAAATTATTAATATTATTACTGCAATAATTGCTATTACAATTATTATTATTGTTCCTGCTACTAACATTGGCATTACTTTGATTGTTGTTATTATATTGATTACAATACACTGCCGTAGTAGTTGGCACACACGAGTTTAACGTTGTACACTGCGGATTTTCTGGTCTTATGCACATGCCAGACGATTGAGCAGTTACATTGGAGACCCGCTCATTATCTGAAAAATGCCCTATATTGCTAGCTACGCCATCAGTTTTCCTGCCGTTTTCACAGTGCTGTTCTCGCAATTTTAGTTGTAATTGTTCATTTACTTGTTTTTGTTCTTGTTTTTCTTGTTTTTCTTGTTGTTGTTGTTGTTGATGATGATGATGATGATGTTGTTGTTGTTGTTCTTGTGGTGGTGGTGGCTGTGGCTGTTGTTGATGATGATATTGTTCTTGCGATTTCTGCAGGTCATCCAGCTGCTGATTGCGAATTGCTGCAGATTTTACTGCTTCTACAATGATGAGTAGGATTGCGTATACGAACGTTACACATATTACCCAAGCTTGTTGCAAATAG
Organism: Enoplolaimus lenunculus; assembly: GCA_030248215.1. Classification (NCBI taxonomy): domain Eukaryota; kingdom Metazoa; phylum Nematoda; class Enoplea; order Enoplida; family Thoracostomopsidae; genus Enoplolaimus; species Enoplolaimus lenunculus. Next base: position 45,505 of record JASANG010000610.1, read on the forward strand.
CGTTAGCAACGGTTCACAAAGTGTCAACACATGAAAAATTAACTATTACCCTACGCCGTATGTGTCTTTGTTAAGACAATGTTTCAAACCAAAAGTGTCGATGATGATCATTTTTGACTAGAGTATGCAACAAACCGATAATTGCGCAGCATTAAACCACAGCGCGTTGAGAGTTTTCGTTGGACGCTGCTATTCTATTTCTGAATCAGGATGTAATCATTGAAACACGTTAGTGTTTACAATATATGTTTCAAGCATCGAGAATGCGCGCTTTTTGAAAGTTTTGCAGAATGTTCTCTGCAGGAAAGCACAGCTGGAATAAGGTAACTTGCGTATAGAATATCCTAATTAGCCGCTTCGACACCATACACAAATTGGATAGCTAAACGTGTCATTTAAGTTGTTATTAAAAGTTTGATTTTTGTAATTTTTCGAAAAAATTGTATTACAAATATGTAATTACCATAGCTAGTCGATATTATTGTGTGATGCTAATGACACCGTGCAATAGATAGATTACGTGTCCTTGCGATGTTTGTTCTACTGAAATTTCTAACTAAGACAGTAATATTTTGTAATAACCTTCCATGCATTACAGCTTAGAACAGACTGCTTTTTGGTGGTGGATTGCAATTTAGCAAGTGTATGCTTTAGACTTATACTTTGTTTAGGCTTAGGCGTACGCTTAGTACGCTTAGCATAAACCCTCACCGTATCCCATGTAAAAGAAAGAAACTAGGTAAAAGTGCCCCTAGAAGAGACAGATTGTGATATGTTTCGCTTGAAGATGTAAAATAGTTTAAACAACGGTTAGTTAGACCATAGATCAGTAGGTAATGCTTATCATATTAGCTCCATAACTTCTATGAAAATAGTTGTCATCTATATCTTTGACGGCTGTCTTTCAGTGGTAACACGATTGCGGTCAGTGAAACAAGAAACATATGGGCCCAACGAACTTTCATCTATTAAGCTATAAATCGACACTGGGTTTTCAAGGCATTCCAAAGTACAACTCTCAACATGCCTTTCGTATAACAATCAGTTGCTTTTTAAAGTTATCTCAATTGAGCGCCAGCAGAACATGTTCTTTGAAATATTTAGCAACGTTTGAATGGTATTTTCTAGATGAATAGCTTAAATATGTCACGGCACGGAACACAATTTGGAAAAGTTTCTCGACTTCACATCATCAAATTGTCATGGTAAAGATTGGTAAAATACTCGAGCACGTATGCGTGACATTTTTTTGTTCCATAATCAATAGACGCAATTTATAAACTTGCAATATTGAAATATTTACTAATCAAGTTTTAGAAACATAAATATTTTAAAACTCAAAAAATATCCTCTTCCAATGAAGAATGCTAGATTAGATCACTTATAAACTGAACATTGTAAAACCCAACAAACGCTAAAATTAAGCTGATAGGTGATGTCCGCTGGGCCCATATGTTTCTTGTTTCACTGACCACAAGCGTGTTTACACTGAAAGACAGCCGTCAAAGATATAGATGACAACTATTTTCATAGAAGGTATGGAGCTAATATGATAAGCATTACCTACTGATCTATGGTCTAACTAACCCTTGTTTAAACTATTTTACATGCTTCAAGCGAAACATATCACAATCTGTCCCTTCTAGGGGCACTTTTACCTAGTATAAACCTGTTTTATGCACACAATATACAGCTCATATTCTCGAAACTAAAACTAATGACAAGTGATCAAGAATTTAGCAGACAAAATATTTTGAAGTGGTGCCTATTACGAGCTCTTACATATAGATCAAACATTGGTGATCCAAAACATAACGCACGCTAAGCGTAAGCGTACGTTTACATTCTCGTACAGAATGCATCAAATTGCATACTCATTAGTCTGGTCTCAAGAATGATCATCCCATCCACCTTGGCCAAACTGGTATTTGGCATGCTAATTTCAATTATTTCTCGTTTGATACAACCTTACTTTGAAACCTTTTGCACAATATCTGGAACCACAAGTTCATATTTTCAAATACATAAAATCAAGCACAACGCCATACGTTATGAAACGGGTCAACAAAACCGCACAAGCGTATAAGAAGAATGCAAATTTAAAGCGAAAAAAAACGGTACAAAAACTGTTAAAATTGGTAGCATCGAGAAGTTAGAAGGCTAAACACCATGAAAGAACGACATTATCATAAAATATATGCTCATGTAAATGTAGAGCGACAATTGTACTATTATTTCTAACCAGCAATCATGCTACCTAACGGTGGTCACAACATGTAGTAAATACACTACCAAATAAATGCATTAATCCCATTCCTTTTTTTATACTCAACCAGATTTGTAGGCGAAAATATTACGTTCCACTTATGGACCGTTCAAATTCTCCCAAAACATGGATCTGTCGTTAACTGTCGGACTGTCAACCAAAAACATTTATTCTAAACAACTTTTCATTTTGAGCAAAATCATACATTAGACTCAGTGAACCATAATTATTATAAAACTTATATACCAAGAAGATCAACACCCTTTTGAATACAGAAAAAACACAATCAAGCGCGAAATTATATGACTGTCTAACGCCTCAGCTCTACCTGGATACAAAGCCATGTACATAAAATGCATACAAACATACATACAGCATAATCGAATTATATTTAAATAAAAATACACGGAGATTGAAAATCCATTCAGACAGTACAAACTTACTCGACAAATTCGATCGGGTAGCAATCATAGTTGTCAATATTGCACCCTGAAACAGTATCCCAAAAATAAAACCATTTAATACGGCGTCAGAGAATATGAAAACGCGAAACATATTGCAGGTATGACTATCTATCTGCAAATTTCTGAAAAATATTAAAAATAAGAAAATTACTGATTTGTAGCTTAGTCGTGTCCCTACCATTCAACGATAAATTCATAAGATGGCTCCTTATTTGTTTTTTTAATTTTCATTGACCACGGTTCCAACAGGAACTAAATTTTGCCAGAACAGAAACAGGAAATGAATTGAATTAGTCTGCAGATACCGGACTTTGAAATAATTTTCGTCACCGAATTACTATTGCACTTTTTAGAAAACTTGACAAAAATGGCTTAAGCGAATTTTCAGCTATTCCATCATCAAGTTTTGTGAAAACGCAACAGAAACAGTGTATTAACGAAATTGAAATAATTGCCAAAGCATTCATTTTGAAACAACAAGTTTTCAAAAACAAAGTTTCCAATATTTATATGGTCAAGAATAATTTGCCGCAAAATCGTAAAAATTCCGGTTCCGGCGCCTTTGTATGCAAAAAGAAAAACATGGCGGATGAACCCTGCCATTGATTCTCCATATTTTTTTCAGGACTGAAAGGTTAATTAGTATATAATTAAGAAAATTATGAATAATTTGCCACAAAATCGTAAAAATTCCGGTTCCGGCGCCTTTGTATGCAAAAAGAAAATCATGGCAGTTGAACCCTGCCGTTGACTCTTCATATTTTTTCCGGACCGAAAGGTTAATTAGTATATAATTAAGAAAATTATGTTTTGTTCCACGCAGCTTGGCAATCTCAGTGGAGTGGTATTACCTTTGCCGTAGCAGTATAAGCGGTTCTTAAGTTACAATTTAAAACCTGTTCTTGCACCGCATCAAAAACTGTTTGATAATATAAAAAAGCTAAGTAACTAGTACACTGCTTCACCAATATAAAGGCTTACCTTTAGTTTTCTTCTCGCGTTGAATTTCTTTAAGCAATCAACTGTATCTTGTCTATGCATAACCGATGCCAAACCGCGCTAAAATAGAATCAAAATAAAAACGCATCGCTGAGACGGGTGAAGGCGCTGAACTATTTTACTTTTAAACTTTATGCTGCATATCATGTTTTGGAATGCAATAACTCAGATCAAATGCGCTAACTCAAAATCAATTTGCATTCTGATTGTTAGAGCATAGAATAATTACCCAATAAGTTCATGGAACATAAAATAGCTACCTAACAGTAACCACCGAGGCTTCAAAACTGGTAAAACCTAACCTTCCAATATCTACTTACACTAATCCAAGGGTTCTTGAGAGCTTGATCGGCAGTAATTCGACGTTTGGGATTGACTGTTAACATGCTGTTGATCAACTTTTTCGCTTCAGGGGTGACTGTGTCCCACTCTGGACTAGGATACTGCAAGTATACGGCACACATACAACAAATTACTGAGTAAACAATTCTTATCACCTTTCGGATTCGAGATTAGAAAAATATAAGACACTAACCGTCAATAGAAAGAGCATTCGCCACGTGTTTGCCCCTTAATAAACATAATCTAATCATTCGAATCCTGTGTAAAGAGTACCACACGACAGCAAAAATCAAAGATAAACTAACTGTACACATACACAAACATATCACGGCTTACTTCATAAGACAGAGTTTCATTTTCTATAAGTAAAACCCAATCGTTTTATAACAAAGCAATAATCATAAGTTCTAAAATTCAAATTCATGCTAAATCTCTGGTTTTGAACTCGAGCTATATATTTTTGTGAAATACCTCAAAGTTGCCTTGTTTGATTTGTGCGTACAGTCTGTGCTGATCCTCGTCCCAAAACGGCGGATATCCGACCAGAAGTATATACAGGATAACACCTTAAAACCACAAAAACAGTTTGCCACTAACACAAATAAATAGGAACCAAGATGGGAGGGAAAATCCTACTCAATCTCAGGTTCCCACCACAATTAGGTACCCAGTACTCGCGTTTGCTTGAATTTAATTACAAAACTTGCTCAAAAGCGTATTTTTATTTTCATTGAATTTCCATTAATTTGTTAGATTTAATTTTTCTTTTTTAGTTCAGTGTATTAAAACTTGAACTTTTTGACTTGCCCGAAAATGCAATCACAGAAAGATGTTAAAAACAGTCGCTTTTATAAAATTATAACCGCTTCGTAGATCCAAAATTGGCTGTCTAACCGTGGGTTTGCCGATTTTCCAAACCAATGCGAGAGTGTATTAAAATAATCATATTTGTAAAACTGGAAATTCTTTTTTAAACACTTACCACATGCCCAAATATCGACCGGTTTGCCGTATGGTTCTTTTTTCAAAACCTCCGGCGATAAATAACCAGGAGTGCCAGCAAATCCTAAATATTAGAAAAATAACAGTCGTATAATACAGCTTGTTACAACACCAATCACTCAAATAGCCATGCAGTACGGTTCAAGCCACTAAAAATTACAAAAAATAGTCATTCGTGCGCTTCATCAAAAAATTAATCGAATAAGCGTAATAATGTTCATTTAACGGTTTGCAGTGTTCCAACCGATGCAAACTTTAACCGTAGTCGGAATTTACAAGTTTTTAGCCCAAACCTGAATTTCAATTTAAGCCTTTATTGTTGTTGATTGCGATTAATATTGTTGCAATTATGATCGGTCTATCTGTATTGTATTGCGAACCCTATTAAAGCTAAATCATACTACTTAAACTTACCAAACCATGCTTCTTGATCTCCCTGAACTTCGATCGCAAGGCCAAAATCAGCTAATTTCACAGCGGCACTTTTTGATTTTGATGCGAGCAGTAAATTTTCCGGCTAAAATTAACAAAAAGACAAAAAATAACACAATAAAACATATAATTCTGTTTGTTTTAGCCTTAATTCGCTACTACAAAACGTCACACATTAGAAAGCTGATATTTTTGTCAATCCTTCACTGGTCGTAATAGAATATTTTCTGTGGAGACTTTTGAGTCATTAGCAGCCGACCAACTTTTGTAATTCTGTTTCGATTGAACTGAGTCCAATTCATATTAAAAAATTTCCAATTTTTATACACAAATCTAAAACACGCCTCATTAGTTGTTACACTCTATCGTTATTAGTATAATAATTCTAACGAGTAAGAAAAGAATGTTTGCAAGTAATACGGCACGGTGGAATGTTATTTCCAAAACAAAACGTTTTTTATAAAAACAAAAATCGCTAGAAGCGTAAACACTGCAACCAGACAAAATAGTTAAACCACAGCACCCATTAGGCAGGCACACATTATATTCATCTATCAGTCGTGACATGGACCGGAAAGCAAAAAACTGTGCGGTCCTCGGCCCAATGGTGAACCGTGGAAGGGCCGCATAGTGCTGGATCGAACCACTTCCAATGTGGACTAGACCTGTCCGGCACTGTCCGACACTGGCGGATAGCTGGTCGGGACCGGAAGTCGACCAACGATCCAGTTACGCTTCCAGTTTTACAGTTCTGATTCGTTACCCTAAACTCGTCGTGCTTGACCCGACGGCACGGTAACGGACGGCGACGCCTGCTAAATACAGCACCACCCTAACATACCTAAGCGAAACGGAACAAAGCGGTTCTGTCGCTAACGGTCATACCGCATATGCATCATCTACTCTACTAATGAAATGCGAGCAAAGGAAGGCAAGTGACAAAGAATACAGCAAACAGAGTGAAATTGCCAAAATAACATGCAAGTTAAAGCCGCGAAAAGATTCCGGAACCAAAAAAAAACTCGCAACCTTAGAAGCACCTTTTTCTAATTTCAGACACAGAAACTTTGGTATTTTTATAACGGTGACCACTTGCTAACAAATCGGCAGTAACTTTAGCATTGGTTAAAACCATAAATTTCACTCGATTAAGCAGTTTATTTTACGTAATTTTGCAAAATACCATTTCATATCTTGGGATTCTTTTCTTACTACAAGTTACAAAAAACGAAATTATTTATTTGCCGAGAACTGCCGAGTGGTCCAAAGGATTTTACAAAACACTTAAATGCCATCGCGAGATCGATGCAAAAAATGCTGTTATTCTCGTTGCCATGAACAAAATCAAACGTCATGTTTTGTACAACAACCAAATACAGATGTTTACCTTTAAATCACGATGTACAACATTATTCGTATGGCAATATGCTATGCTATCGAGAATCTGTTGAATGCAGTGACTGAAAACAATAAAAGTCATTTTAGTATAGGAAGTTTTTCCAACATTGGTAAATTCTTAACATATGTGAGGGGATGGGTAACTAAAGACTGTGTTTAAAGTGATATATAAATAACGTACCATGCGTTCAGTGAAAACCACACACTTCTATGCGTAGAGATTATGCACTTTTGTTAATCGTAAACGCACAGAGATAGTAATAAGTAACTAAAGCTACGTACAAAAGACTTATCCTATATACGTACGTACCTTTTCTCCCTACACCAGTATTAGTTTGGCCAACAGATGCGGATCCAAAAATTTTTGACGGGAGGGGGGAGGGGCGGGCTGGCAATTGTTATGAAACGCAAAAATGGTAAAGTAGAGGGACCTTACTATTTTACCACAAAAAGTTCTGGGGGAAAAATTGTGTTTTTTACAAAGTTTTCTGAGGGGAAATAATTGTAAGGTAGGGACCTCGCAATTTTAACACAAAAAAATTCTGACGAGACGCTCCCCCTCTGGATCCGCTAGTGTTGGCCAATGTATAGAACAGGGTCGTAATAGCAGTATAGACATATTCCTAAGCCTTAGCAAAAAAGTTAGTCTTGAGCGTACTGTATTGCAGTCTCGTCGAAATACGTTCCTCCCCAAATTATTACATGGGCGTTAGTTTGATAAAAGATAAAAGTCTCACACATCACTGTTTATTATTTGTCTAGACTTAAACCTGCAACTAGTTCTAACTCTATGCCGAACCTCAGGCTACTAATTTTAATATTATTCCCGTCATTATGCGGGAAAGACTTTTTATCGGCGAAAGTAAAACAAGTACCGGAAATCTTCAAGAAGTACCTATAATTACCGCCAGCACGGCGGTTTCCCAACGAACCAAAAAACAAGATTCAATCTCACACTGAATCAACCAGCGTCGGTTGCCCAAAAAATAATGATCTCGTATCAAAAAGACAAACAAAATCTCCAGTGGCGAGTGACATCGGAGCAACAAAACCTGATGCAATCGACAAGAACCCGATATACCTGCTGGTTTGCAATGGAAACCTGGCAAGAAAACCTATTCCAGCAAACGGAAGATTTCATTGTGAACCCAGATCGGACTCTGGAGTATCTCAAAGCAGAAACTTGTAGCCGAATCTGCAAATTACTGCCAAAAATAGCCGGTGTAAACGAAACTCAAAGACAAGATGACACTGCACAGCAAAGTAAAACAACCTGAGCATTCTAAAGAGCAAACAGGTACAACAATTTACACTAGAGATCGATTTAACAGCAAGCATGATCTAGACTTGATTAACAGTTGTTTACATATTCTCTAGTGAATAATGACACGACACAACATCGCCAAGCGAAGGGTCAACCAAATAAAGTAAACTAAAAGCAAAACCGTAGTTGAAATTTTGTAATAATTTTCAACACCAAATAGTAAAACCTGCATTAGAAAGCGAATTTCTGGCGATTCTGTCACCACGTTTTTATTTAATTCGCTAACTTTAACGAACGTAAAAGAGGTGCACAAACATTTATTTCAAAATAAATTTTCAAATATATACCACAATTTTTGGCATGTAAATTAGCATTGATAATTTGTCACAAAACCGTAAATACTTCCGGTTCCTGCGTCCTGTGAGCCAGAGCTGGAACCGGTATAAAATTGTTACAAGACAGAACACAAAACGGCACACTGGTTAATGGTTAAGCGAAGCAAAGAAGGTTATATTATAAAAAACGATAAAATGCAGCAGTATGAATGAGGATAACCACTGGCGGATCCATAGGGGGGGGGCACCCCGGCCGTGCCCCCCCAACAGCATCTCGACAAAAATTATATAGCAATTTTGTGACAATTGTTCGTGATTTGTGTGTGTCAAAAGTAAGTTTATTACCTGTTAAATTTTGCCCCCCCCCCCCCCACATTTTGAGATCCTGGATCCGCCACTGAGGATAACAGCAACAAACCGAGCAAAACGACTTGATATTGTGCGTTAAGCTGCGTAACGGTCAGTAGTGGTCACATCAAACCACACAAATCAAAGGTTAATGCGTAGTGAATGCAGATACAAACCTTCAGATCGCGATGTACAACATTGTTATTGTGACAGTACGCTACACCTGCCAAGATTTGTTTAATACAGTGGCTGAAAAAATGATTTACCAATATCTCAAAAAAGGGTGCAATAACAACAGCAAATATCATTGAGTCAAGCATAGAACTGAATAATACAAAAATGTTGGATTTTTCTGTTCAAAACGGCAATTTCGGTGGCATCCATCATCCGCAATGCAATACAATCCGGATCGAAACCAGCATGCTGCGTGTCTAATAGAAATTACTCTTATTTGTGATTGGATGGATGTACAACTACAGTGACCAAGGTGCAACCGAATGTCCGGCTCAGATTTCCTATCCGCTAAAAAGCCACTGTCCGGTTCTGATTTCTGTATCCGGTATAAACTTACCGGATATTAAAAATCTCCAAAAATTGGTCAGTATGTTATTGAGCGAAGCGAAACTCCGAGCGAAGCTCGGAGTTTCGTGAAGCGTTTTATGTTTTGTACTTGGGGGTCGAAAGGTGGATGTCCGTCCGTTCGTCTGTCCGTCCGAAAAGAATCTCAGGAACGGCTGAACCGATTTTGATAAACTTTTTTTTGTTTGAAAGCCAATTATCCTGGGGTGTTAACCTCGCATTAGGGTTTTAAAATTTTAAGCCGTTTATTAGCTACAGGCTAATTTGCATAATTATTTAAGCCTAAATTAGGACTTTCCACAATATTTCACTAATTATTACAGTTAGAAGCAATCTAATTTTAGCATTAAAGGGTTTATGGGTGCGAGGAATCTGCGTACACTGTTTACAAACCTCCAAAACCGATAATTGAGCAGTTAGCTAATAGATAATTTGCATATTAGCATAGTTCATAAGCCTAAATTAAGACTTTTTACAATATTTCGCTAAACGGCTGAACCGATTTTGATAAACTTTTTTTGTTTGAAAGCCAATTATCCTGGAGTGTTAACCTCGCATTAGGGTTTTAAAATTTTAAGCTTTTATTAGCTACAGGCTAATTTGCATAATTATTTAAGCCTAAATTAGGACTTTCCACAATATTTCACTAATTATTACAGTTAGAAGCAATCTAATTTTAGCATTAAAGGGTTTTTGGGTGAGAGGAATCTGCGTACACTGTTTACAAACCTCCAAAACCGATAATTGAGCAGTTAGCTAATAGATAATTTGCATATTAGCATAGTTCATAAGCCTAAATTAAGACTTTTTACAATATTTCGCTAATTATTAATGTTAAAAGCAATATAATTTCAGCACTAAAGGGTTTTTGGTGCGAGGAATTTGAATAAATAGTTTACAAACAACCAAAACGGATAGTTGAATAGTTAGCTAATAGCTAATTTGCATATTAGCTTAATTGACAAGACAAAACTAGGACTTTTTAAATTATTTCCATAATTATTAGGGTTTACTGAAGGTTTTTGGGTGCGAAGAATCTGAATAAATTGTTTACAAACTTCCAAAACCGATAATTTAATAGTTAGCTAATAACTAATTTGAATATTAGCTTAATTGACAAAACACAATTAGGACTTTTTAAATTATTCCAAAAATTATTAGAGTGGATTGAAAGTGATTACTTAGAACTGTAACGAAACTTTACTGACATTTGTGCGAGCCCTAAAGAAGCCAGATCAAAATTCAGTTTATTAACTATAAATACGTATGAAATTAAAACATCTGAAAATGCTAAAGATGCCCACGATATAGCGAATAAAATTAAATTTATATATCTTAGTATGGTACTAGGCTGATATCCGGTTCCGGTAAATAATTCACTGTCCGTATATGATTCCGGTATTCGGTAAATCCATATCCGGTCACTCCTTGCGATGAACTAAATGGCAAGAAGCAGGAGATAGCTTGGACGTGAGCAAGTCAATTTTTTTCATATTTAAAGTAAAAACCGTAACAGAGTATATGAGCCGTTGACGAGTGCTATTTGAAGTTCAAGTAACTGTTCATCTTCACACAACTAAAACTGCAGTTTCTGTTTTATACCATAATATGTCGTAGGCCAATCTGCTATTCATGCCAGCCAATTGCTAATTGGCCTTGGCCAATCTGCTATTGTATGTAATAGCAGTATGGCCTGGGCTAAACTGATTATATGGACAGACACAATATCGTTAACTAATCAGCGTTAGTCTTGCATCACTGTTGTTTTGCGAAATCGCACAATCGCAAATTGGCCTAGGCCAAACTGCTATTTGCTTCGAATAGAAGATTGTCCTAGACCAACTGGTAATTGACCTGAATAGCAGATTGACCTACGATACATATACGAAATGTGCACTGAGAACATATATAAGCACCGGTTGTTGTGAAACTTAACAAAACTGCAGACTAATTTCCCGCACGATTCTGCTTGCTACTGCAATTCCGGCTGCTGGGATGCACCCTGCGATTTCGTTCCGTTAAAACAATAAATGATGCTGACGCTAGTAAATGTAAAAAATACGCTACGAAACTATTAACCAATCACTGCCGGATATACTGTTTTGTTATTTATCTCTGATGCGTGCTGCACAAAAATGAACCAATCACACTGCTTTTAAATACATATTTTAGTTACATGGCAACAGTAGTATCTATCAACTGCAACTTATTTTTCATAAATCATATGAACGCGATAGTGTTCATATGTATTGTTCGCGCATCTCATGTGCCTATATTTTTCCGTTTAGTTTGCATGTTGGTACTTCAGTAATATCAGACCTCTTTCGATTAAATTTTATACACTGGTATCGTGGTACGTCGGAAATATCTGTGCCAAAGATTTGCCAAATGAATGTGGCCTTCAGCAGTTATGGTCAAAAAACTTTACAGAAAGTGCATGAAATTTGTCACTTTGGTTCAACACTTTTTACCCGCTGTTAGCAAGTACTATTACTATTACAGCTCTATAGGTACACTTTATAGAGCTTACGGTCGGTTCAACCCAACGGCTAGTTTCGCCCCAACGGTTGGTTTCACCCCAACTGTTGGTTTCACCCTAACGGTTCGTTTCACCCCAACGGTTCGTTTCACCCACACGGTTAGTTTCACACCAACGGATGGTTTCACCCCAACTGTTGGTTTCACCAGGGTGCAACCGGAATTCCAATCCCGATTGCACAATTAATCGGAGTCGTACCTTTGAAATTTTAATTTTAATCTTACTTGTGGTGATAAGTTGAATAAAAAAACTGTTTATTTATCTATTAAATTGCTTTCGGTGCGTTAACTTATCATTAATTGATTGAAGATTACCTTTTACCGGAAAAAAATCACCGCCAACTTATTCATGCACCGTTTTTGAAAATTGTTTCCAGGCAACAGAAACCATAGATCAACCTGATATTTGTCAATGCAAATTATCTGCACAGTCACAAAATTACTAGTTCCGATTCCGATTACAATTCCGGTATAAATTTGCTGTTCCAATTCCGATGCCGGTATAATTCAGTTCCGCTTTGTACCCTAGGGTTCACCCCAACTGTTGGTTTCATCCCAACGTTTGGTTTCACCCCAACGTTTGGTTTCACCCCAACGGCTGGTTTCACCTCAACGGCTGGTTTTATTCCACCGGTTGGTTTCACCCCAACGAATGGTTTCACCCCCCACGGACAATGTCACCATCACAGTTTGTTTCGTCCTATGCTTGATATCATACAAATACTTTGGTTACGCGCTTGTTCTCACGACAAAAGTTTCTTTCAACCAAACGATTTATTTAAACTCAGTATTGAGGTTAATCAGTCAGTCTTTTCATTTTTTGTAATTTACATTGATGGATTAAGCAAACGCTTGGTAAAGCGGTTGAAACTGGAAAACATTGGTCAGCACTTGAGCAACATGGGAAATGTTTCATATTCCTATTAAAAGGATGACCAGACCAGCACATTCATTCGATGAACCTGGGAAACTATTAAGGAACAATGGCGTCCAAAATTATGGCAACTATTAATTCTTCTGAAATATATTTCGGACAGCAAAATTTCTGTAATTTATTTGTAAGAAACAGATGCTCTGCTTGAATGCAAAGCAAAATATTTTCTGAAATGTAGAAAAATTTAGCGTGGAATCCAAGAATGTAGTTTGAAGTTTTCTACAAGAACGTACTAAATTAAACTAAATTGACCTTTTGCTCTCTATTAACATAGTTTATTGCATTTCATAAGAGCATTTTATGCCGACATAATTGCTGCGCAGGAACGGAAGTATCGGTCTCGGCAAATCTCGGTATTTAGCAGGTCCCGGTCTCGTTTTTTCGAGTCTCGGTGCTTGGGTTCCAAAAAAGGTTCGGAATATCACATAAAAATTAAAAATCAGTCATATTGCGTAAAAAGTCAAGCGTAGAATTTGTCACTATAACTAAGAGTTTAAACAAATTGTTTTGCATACAAGCAGCACATATTTCGTTGAAGATTGTAGCGAGGGAAAACAGGAGTCACAACCCGAGGGCGGTGACAAAAATATATAAGTGGCGTGTTATTGTGAACATTACGCCGAATAGGCGTCTGCGTAGAAATGTATAAGATCTGTCCATAAGTCCAACACGATTGCATTCATTTAAGGCAGTAAGTGCATAGTATTACTACTACAACTACCTTTGCTTCGGCTTGTACTATGCCCTCCGTCCCTTCATGCAAAACACTGTCAAAACCAACCCCTACCGTCGAGAAGGTAATAATGAAGCCGAGCTTTTGTAAAGGAATTATTATATACTGAACCACCAGCATATCAAAGCTATCAAGACAAATTTACTCAAATACCGCTTTCTATAATTCCGATAGCTGAAATTTAACCAAAAAACGCCTATAGAAAATAGTTATTAGACAAAATTTATACCAACTCAGCGAGATTTAACTTAAACCACCACAGCTTTACGTGGACAAATGGCTTGAAACGACCAGTTTATTGGCATCATTATCCAGACTTTCCGAGGGGCAACTAAAACATTGCGCTCTATTTTCAAGCGTCATCTAATACTTAAGATAGTATATAGGTACGTGCACTCGTTCATTGCTTTACACCGGAAGCTATTTAAATTAGGCCATATATTTACGCTGCGCCGCGGTGTACCACGGTTCCAACAGGAACTAAATTTTTGTGGGGCAGGAACATGAATTGAACTTTTATGCCCCAACAAGAACCAGAATTTAAAATTATATTCAACTGGCATGCAATAGAGAAATTACTGGATGAACAACCACCTGCTGAGTTGGAAATTTTTCGCAGTGGAAATCTAAAAAAAATTGCGATTGTCATCGTGTGCGCATGAACAAATTATTAATTGTTCCTGTATTGAACTCAAAAATGTTCAAGTTGAAAACTGGACTGCTATAACATCAATTGCATTTCAGGGCAACGAGAACAACTGAAATGTAAATTGAGCCTGATTAGATTGGACGAACTCCGGCTGGTGGAATAACCGAAAATACCAATATGCTTACGTATATCATTTACATATACTAAATATAAAGATTCACCTACCTCGCATCGGCTTCGCTATAGTATTCGCGTGCGACAATGTCTTCAAATAATTCTCCACCGGTGACCCTAAAACAAAACGTAAATAAAACGCGAAAATAAATTTAGTAGCAGACACTGTGTAAATATGAATAGGGTGCAAAGCGGAACTGGATTATACCGGAATCGGAAGCAGAACAGCAAATTTACACCGGAATCGGAGCTACAAAATTTGTGCCTATACGGATAATTTGTATTAACAAGTATATTGATTTACGGTGTCTGTTGGCTGGCAACAATTCTCAAAAACGTCGCATGAACAAATTGGCAATCATTTTTTGGCTCTGTAAAGCTAAACTACAATCAATTATTGATGTTTACGTATCGAAAACAATTTAATAGATAAACGATGCAGAATTATTACACAACATATCACAACAAGTAGGCCTAAAAATTAATATGCGGAAATTCCGATTCCTAATGATTATGCATCGGAATCGGAACTCGTTTTGAATCAGAATTCTAGTCGGAATCGGAATTCCGATTGCACACTGATAAATAACGCTGCCGGATAATATAATTCTGTGGAAACTAAATGCTAACGGAGCGCAAACCAACATCGATTAATGGTATCTATAAAAATGGTTCACAAGCGTTATGCCGGAAATACTCATGCACTTAACAAGTTTTCTTTACAAAAAATTCCATTCGTTTGAACTTATTAGCTAGATCTTAATCATTTTTTAATCCATTCGGAATGATTATAGGAGATATTCATGAAAAAATACATTAATATTTCGAGAATTTCCGATACACTAGAAATTATAGTTTTTATTGTTTCGTATGAAACCTTCACAGCATTTTTCGATATATGTGTATATATACATATCCGAGTTTCTGAAAATATACGTTCTGCTTATAACTAAGACGTACGTATATACTTAATTTAACACCCTACCCAAAATATGAAAACACGGCAAAATATCGCACAACCCTTTGCGTCGCAGCTTTTGCGCTCCAAAATACCTATACACATAAATTGCTCTATACAATATATAGGACAACCCCTCAACTATTTCGCTTACTACTGTCGTAATCAATAATTATAGTGAACTTATCAACGTACGTACATATGGCACAGGGACACAGCGAAATAAAGCTGAGCTATATATAAAACTAACATGCATGATTACCTCAATCAATTATTAAAACAACGATGTATGTACAACACTAACTTTCACTCACTAATGATGCAAGTTACACGGTTTTCTAGGTACCACCGCCTGATTAATCTGTTGCCAGTGTATGGTATGCAACTGAAATGCCCAATATCAAGTTTCGCGGTAGAAATACGTATACCACCAATGTTAGACATACACACAAGGTGTAGCCAGCTGGGGTTTAGAGTCAACCTCACTTTCTCGCTTTGTATTTTTTGTCTAGAGAATTTTGAAAACTTTCCCCCACCCTGCAAATTTTTTATGGCACAAAATCCACCGTTTCCAAAATCCTGGCTATACCCCTTAGTACGGGTTCAAATGTATAGTAAATGTGGCTTTTGTGGTTAAACCAAACCCGTGTTTGGCTAAAACAAGCCAAATGATTAACGGTTCGTGTGTACTTTCTTGACCTTCTTATGTATAAAATGTAATTTTCGAAACTTTCCTTTTTAAGTTTTTGAAAAATTCAAATTTTGGTGCAGGTTGATGATCTGTATACGCATTGCCTATCAAAAATAACAGAATCAGACAATTTGGCATTGTGAACAATTTGAACGATACCTATCCATATTGTAAAATCCCAGCAGACATAATTTGCAGTTCAAATTGATGTATACTTTGCGTTTTCATCCGACTGGTTTAGCCGACTTCACTCTAGTTGAACTCGAAATTAGTTTGTGTTAAAACGCGATTATAGCACAACAGATGACATTTTCAAATTCAACAAGTGTTGCGTATACATTTGCTTCACGTGGATTCGCACTACAGCGCTAACATCAAATACTTTGGGTGGATAATTCCCCTGAATTGTGGGCTCTCGTCATGTCACCCGACGGCTTATTATAGAAGCAGCTCGCGACAAGACCACTAGCGGTCACCTTTGCTGATCGTTTGACAGAATATGCACCCAAAATAGCATGCATCAATATTTTTTCATCGACAATCTACGACCAACCCATGTAATTCCTTTGCATTAAAATAAATCCCGTTCGGTCTGCCTTCATTTACCTTATTCGTGTTTTACACACATTTAAATATATACGTGTACTTAAAAACACATAAAAACAACAACAGAAAATATCAAAAATGTATATTAATTTTTTACCAATATGTTCTCATACATTTTACAAAAGCTGAGCTTCTTCAAATCGTCGATAAACATAAAATAAGCATTCACAATATAAACAAATAGCTGTATATATACAAATACAATATACCTATAAATTCGCATAATTATCTTGCAACACATATAAAATATACAGATATATACGTTTTGTACCAGAATACATATATGACAGATAAACAGAAATACATAAATACATACACACCACAGCGTAAATAAATACATGCATAAATACAAAAATACATAATAAATAAATAATAAACACAACTACATAAATCCATACACACGACAGCGTAAACAAATACATGCGTAAACAGAAATACATAATAAATATAGTAACTGTATCGACTGTATAGTTGTCGCATATGAAATACAATATGTGTGTGCTTTTGTAATGAATGAACACATATTGTTTCAAAATACACACACAACTTAATATATACAAAATATAAACAATAGCCCAATCGACAAAAAGCCAAACACAACTCAAAACAGTCGTTTACATAATCGGAGAGAAAAAGAAGCGTGCCGCGACTCTATTTTAAACCGCTCGCCACCAACGCCGCCGCCGACTTGCCCCCCCGCCCTCAACATCCACCACCAAACACTTTCATTTTCGATGTCTGCAACCTGAGTGAGGTTTCTTTCTCTACTATAACTTGAATGCTATTTTTATTCTACTGCGATTGTTGATTGCAACCAATTTTCGTTACATATTCCATCATACGTCCCCTGGAGGCGGTAATGCGCAGTTTTTTTTCAGTTTCAGCGCGCTAGCTGCTAGCATTGTTGCCAAATATAAATAAATCAGTCTCGTAAATAAGCAATGTGTACGAGATGACGAAACGAGACTGAAACTTTACAATACAATCTGCTAATCATTCAAATTCAAAGAGATAATACCTGAATGATGTATGTACTTATATAAATAGCGCAATTGATAGCTTAGTTGCGAAAATCTGTAAAGTTGCAGTGCAGTACAACATATTCTGTTCGGACAACACATAACTGAATACGAGACACTTAGTTCCTACTACGTAGTTCAGTTTCGATTTCATTTTTCAAAGAAACACAGCCCGTAACGCATAACCGTTATACAAGATTACATTACAATAATGAAAAAATGAATTACAAATCATATAATTAGCCAGACATTTTTTAAAATTTTTCATTTATTTAAAACTACAAAGTCTACATGTGAACACCTCTACATTAGGGAAATCATGCAGTCGGTAGAGCATGATGTTATATATGCAAACATGACAACCATACATTGTCATATTAGGCATATTAAATAAATTTATAGTATTGGTTCCCTGTTTCACTATCACTTCCGCTTTAATATTAAACACTGCCGAAGCTTCAGGGGGATAGGGCGAACGGCTTCGGTGGCACCCTACCAATATCTTCGCCCCCTCCCTTGGTGAAAATAGTTATCTCCAGTATTAAAAGATTTCTACGCTAGGAAACTTTCCCTTACCACCTTCCGTATAAAGCTACCTGCCGCACTTCAACTACCAATTCCTTATTGCAAGCCTGGATATATATTTAGTGCGTACGTAGTTATTTCTTTTGCTGTGTTATTTTTTGGCATATATCAGTTGTATGCAGGGTGCGACCGGATCGCAAAAAACCGGATACCGGAACCGGATCCGGATAGTGATTTTTTACCGGAACCGGATGTTAACCGGATACGTGTTTTTTAAATAAATCAATTTTTAGCACGTTAATGCGTCAGTAAATGTTAATTTATCTTTAGCAAACGGAATATTGCGTTTATATAAAGAAAACTCACCGAAATATCACAGCAAAATACTGTGTATCTTACAAATTCCCACCCTAATCGCCACGTTACTAACCAAACCATGTTCGGACAATCAAAGTATGCTCGAACACCTTATCGGTTCTGTTGGACTACCGTATACTTATATGTAATGGGACTGAAAACGTAACATCTCACAACATAATTTGCAATAATTTGAGATTTACGAAATCACCACCGAAATCCGGTATCCGGTAGGTTTGTACCGGATACCGGAACCGGATGCGGGTTTTTTGCCGGATACTAAACCGGAGCCGGATATCCGGTCGCACCCTGGTTGTATATATCATACCTGACATAACATTACGTAATCTTGCATTATTCAGCATACCTACGTAGAATAACATATATAAACTAAGTGACGTGCAGGGTGGCACCGGATCCACGATTTAACTGAATCCGAATCCAGTGCTAATTTGCCGAATCCGAAACCGAATCCTGCTTGTTGCAAATTTCAGATATATCTATCATTTATTTCAGAATATCGACGTAATGCCAGCCGTATAACTTTTAATACGTTAATATATTTCGTCCCCACGTCAATTCTGAGATTTCTCACCTGAAATAAAACATATTGATTTTTATAGCAAGGTATTTAAAAATTTTATTGCTTAAAAATGAAAAAACATATTGCCGAACTTTGTTGGATTCGGCTTTTCCACAACCGAATCCGAATCCGAAACTCAAATTTTTGCCGAATCCGAACCTTTGTTTCCACCCTGGTGACATCGACAAAGAACCTAAACAAACCATGCCACCAATGCATGTAGTTTCACACCATGGACGCAGCAGCGAATATAACCTCGTGTTAAAGTCTTTGGGTACGAGCGTAGCTAGCGTTAATTTTTTTAACTACTACTAATCCAATGTTATTTATTCTAAAGCATGTAAAAGTGACATTTTATGCATCCATATCTCAAGGATGCACCGGATATTCGGTTCCGGTTTAATTCCCAATAAAACCGACATCTGTATCCGGTATCATCCTAGCGGATAACGGATATTTGCGGTGGTGTTGCGATGATTATAAAACTGCGTTTTACATGTGGAAATATGACTAGGCATTTTGCTACATACGACTGCATTATCAGGCAAGTAAAGAAGTATAGTTTTTTTACAGGAAGTGAAGTCAAAAACTCAAGCTAACAATATAAATCAGTAAACGGTTACATATATACGTATTGCACCACTCAAACACTACCAACAGTGATACAAATTTTGATGCTGTATCCGGTTAACACTCTGTTCTGGTTCCTGTAAAAATTTACTAACAGGAACAGGAACAGTAATTGAATTTCTTTGTAGAAACCGGAACAGGAAAACAAACCGGAATTTTAAATAATTTTCATGGCCTAATTACTGTTGAACTTTTCAGAAAACTTGACAAAAAATGTCTTAAGTCAGTTTTCAGCTATTTCATCACTCATCAGGAATTGAATTTTTGCAGGAGTTCCGGCTGAACCCTGCTTTCCAGCTGCAATTCCAGTATCCGGTGAAATTAATATCCAGTCTATCCCTGCGGTATCATCCTCGTTAAACTCATTAGAGTACACACGTTTCCATATAAAATATTACGTACTATTGTCTTTATTCTCACTCCTTTCTTTTCTCTGCATCCAGACGCTTTTCCGCTAGCCAGAGGCGTAGCCAGGATTTCTTTTCAATAAGGTCTAACCTTATTTTCGAGGTTTAAGAATATCTCAGGTTTTTAGACAGTTCTATAACCTGTAAAAGTGCCGTTGTGTCGTCTTGCCACAAATTTCAAGAAGGGATATATCCCCCACTATGCCTCCCTTGTATACGTACACCCCTGAAACTATAACTGCACGGGCAGTTCACTGAATAAACCAATCCGGCTGCTCGAGCACAGCGAACTGATTACGAGAAAGACTGAGAGAAAGAC
Source organism: Enoplolaimus lenunculus (assembly GCA_030248215.1). Taxonomy (NCBI): domain Eukaryota; kingdom Metazoa; phylum Nematoda; class Enoplea; order Enoplida; family Thoracostomopsidae; genus Enoplolaimus; species Enoplolaimus lenunculus. The sequence goes on from JASANG010000610.1 coordinate 66,057, forward strand.
GACAGTGTGAGAGCCAGAAACGCTCCGTCAACTACCAGAACCAAAAAAGCACCATTACCGAATAATCAGTATAAATGCGTATTACGGCAATGCTTGAAGCACACAAGCTGCTTGGCGACGGCACAAGACCAATGAAGGGATATCGCACATAACAGCCAGAGGCAATATATAAATTGAATGTACTTTTTCTCATATAAATTAGGTATACTCTTTCTCAACTCCTACGTCAGGCCCAAGCGTGTTCAGGAATTGCAAGCAGAAGAGGCGGTAGGATGATTTATAGACGAACAAAAACAAGGAGAAATTTCCAACATAAAGGTCTTTCAATATATGTATTTCACCGATTAAATTTTTGTCCTGGAAATGCGAAATAGTACGCAGGCAAGACGGCGCCCCCTTTGCCTCTCCTCCTACCTACACAGCAATGATCGTAGAAGGCATTTAGAAGTAACAGTAGCAAACCATATCCGCTCATTTGATAACTTATTTGATCAAGTAATGCCTATACATAGATGTTGATATTCATAGACTACACATATATACACGCCAGGGCGCGACCGAAACAAATAAACACAAAATCAGAGCAAACACAGAAACTTACAGGTCAAAGACAAGATAATGGAATCCTTCTTCCTGAATACTTTCATGCAGTCGCACTGAAACAAAACAATCAGAATTCAAATTCTATGTATTGAACAGATCATAAAATACACTGTTAAACTCTTGACCAGTAATTTTTCAAAAAAATCGTATATTCTACAGTGTTAAGAGGTTCTGCAGAATTCACTAAGATTGAAATCCGCAATCGGAACCGGATCTGACATTTTTTGAGAACAGATCCAAGGTGGCACACCATACTTGAACAATCGTTAACAATTGTCAGTGACACTCAGCTAATTATTTTCGTACATACGGAGTGCCAAGCAGTACGCGTGAGCGTAAGCTGGTGGATTTTCGGTGATCACCGTCCCTGAGAGCGTTTCGCTCTAAAATGATCTGATTTTGAAATTTGCATATTTGAGCTCCTGATGCCAAGCAGTACGCGTGAGCGTAAGTTGGTGGAGTTACGGTGATCACCGTCCCTGAGAGCGTTCCGCTCTAAAATGAACTGATTTTGAAATTTGCATATTTGAGCTCCTGATGACGTAGTGCGTTATTTTGCCCTTATGATGCTTTGTCGCTTTATAAAATATGACGTCTTACCCCGGTGAGAGTTTGCCACCAATGATATTTTGTCCTCACAAGATATAACACTTTACAACTCTATGTTAATTCGCAGCTCACGACACAGTCGGAAAGTGGACAGATTAAAAACATACGCGACAACAACAGCTATATATTTGCACTACTGTTTTTAAACGTCCAGTCAATTTTTTTATCGCCGAAAAACATTATAATTTTCAAATATAAACTATTTCTAAAGATTTTTTCAGAGTCTCTTGCATTTTTTAAGACAAAATATCATGGGGTAAAGTGTCATACCTTATGGGCAGGGATAGGCGGTCTGCTCAGGACAAATTCCACCGTCTCAAAACCCGCTCGGTACAACCCTAATTCAAAGTTATATTGTTGTTTTTGATCCCGGGCAAACCGAACAGACCGGAGAATTTTTTTAACATATCGTAGACGTTATAAATTCGGATGACCCATAATTTTTTTACACGATGTCTTAAATGTTTTAAACACGAAAATGCAACTATTTGTGCTTTGTCACAATAAAAGCAGTGTTTTGGGTTTCCTTTCAAAAAGTACAATTTTGGGTAACCCGAGGATCATTCTGTTTCTTAAATAGCTGTATAACCAGGTACCGGTGCGCCACAATGTGTCGCTGCCTGTGTTAGGCGAAATGAGGAAGTACTTCATCCAAGGTAAACTTTGGTGATTGCGTTGCGTATCGCTTTTTCACCTCTTTGATCTTGATTTTCAAACCAGGCTGAAAAAAGCGAGCCCGAGACCAGAGTAATCTCAAGACTTGCAGAATGCCGAGACGCCCATTCCTGGGGGGGCAAAGTGTCATATATTATGGGGCAAAGCATCATATCATATAGGAGCAAAATAAGATACGGCAACGTCCTTGATCATTCCGCACGCAAATTTGGATTTTTTGGTGCGTCAAAAAAGTCGCGAACCACAATTTTCAAACTAATGCCTAACAATTAATGATCTTTAAACCTGAGAACAAGTATTTTCAGTGCGACACTCACCACCGCCATTCGGTTAAGAAATAATGAATTGTTTGCTTTATTTTGCTTAGTCTGTATATATCTAAGTTTTGTTTTGACGATCTCAAATTTCTTGTACACATTTGTTCTTTACATACGTATGCCACAGCGTCACATGTAGATACATCCGTACCTACGTACGTATGTGTGTCTGATATAAGCTATACATCTGTAAGTACATGTTTCAACCCATCCGTTCGTTAATTATTGACAAGGCTTAGGCGCCGACAGGTATGTGAAAGAGGGCGCAAGTTCACTCCCTCAATTTTGTACACAGTTTCGTTTATATACATATATTGAGTAAAGTGGTGTTCTATTTACGATTTGCTCAAATCAACCACTTCCACACCCCATCCCAATACTCTGGCGGTGCCCATGTGACTAAGAATCGCTACATATGCACGATACCAATAAACATTACTTACAGCAAACGAACTAAGGCACGTAATTAATCACATGAAGTTTTGCAAAGGGTAATGAACTAACCAAACTTAATAGCTACAGCTTCAATACGTACGCAAATACATAGCATGGGCGCTAATCGGTCCACAATAAACAGCTTCAATCGTTTTATGGAAAAAGCTTAAGTCTTGGTTTTTATTTTTAATCAAAAGTAGTTCAAAAATTAACAATAAATTAGGTGCGCTAAATGAGTGATCCAACGCAAAGAATGACGAAATTCAACTCAGCGTAAAACATATTCCTAAGTTTAACCCTCCTCAGCGTAATAAACACAAGTCTAAAACAAAGCTTAAGCCTATGCCCAAACAAAAATTAGTCTAAAAATTAAACCTACTCTGTTGCAATCTAGTGTCGAGAAAGCAGGGCACTACGAAAAGTTCAATGTGGTTCTTTCGTCTTCGAACATAGACGATTCATGTATATACGTATAGTTCGACAGTAAGGTGATATTTGATAGAATCTCTGTTGCAGTGGTTTAAATCAGAAGAATCTAAACCAAATCAACTCAATTTCAGGTGGCCAAAGCAAGTATTCATTAGTCAGAAAGCAATCTTGTAAACCAAATACTGAAAACTATTGAGACAGTTGCATAATAAATAACGACTTTTAGAATGGTGTTTTACGCCCATAACATTACCTTGTAGGCCAGGGTACTTCCTTTAGAGCAACAGGTTAAAATATGTGCTTAGGAAACAAAATTTGAGGTTCGGAAACCCAAAAACACAAAATCGAGTTTGGGATATCCAAATGGAAAATATAATTGCGGATATCCGGAGAAATATCCGGCAAGAATTGCCGGATCTACGCATATGAAAAAATACCTGAGGCACAGGGCAAAGTATATCTATAGACATTAATTTTTTAACAAACAGAAAATTACATCAAACACATGTAACATAATATGTTCTAGAATGTTTATATATTATAGGGTTGAGCACCGGAAAAAACCGACGTAAAAACCTTTTTTCAGTTTTTCTCGAAGGGGCAGAAAAACGGAAAACGCTTTTTATTATAATCCCAGTAAATTACACCCAAAACTGCGACAAAACATCGGGGGGAAAGCGAGAAATTGGCTTCTTTCACACACCCGTCATCGCGAAGACTGATTTACCTGGAGGGATCAGTGGCGAATACAGGAAACTTTAAAATAGGGGATCGCAGCACGACATATTGTGGAAGAAGTCGCGAGCGAAGCGAGTCAGAAGCCATACACCATTTTAGCGCTAACCTTCAATAAATACAAAATCTTGGTTTCCCTTTGGATCCGACAGTATATAGGTGGAATAGGGGATACATGCCTCTGCTAAAATTCTGGAAAGATCAGGAAAACACGCGTTGACAGGTTCTAAATTCCACGGCACTGTACTAAAGCTATGGTGACTCCCCTCTCGCCCCAGCTGTCCTCCGCTGCTAAAAATATGCTATACAAATGATTTCCTAATCAAACCTGAATTCCAGTTGCATCCCCATCTCTGCTACAATATACTTCTTTAATCTTAGAGTGATCGCTATGTATATTTAGGATTTTTCTGTTTCTCTTTGATGCACAAAAACGAATAACCGTTTTCCGGGTCAATTTGTTTGAAAAAATAATTAAATGAACCGTCCTCATAAAATTATACATAACCGTTTCTCGCGTTAGAGTTTAAGTCTTCGCATAATGGTGTAATATAGCATCCTATCTGTTCTTTAGGCATGGTGTACATAAGTTGGAATCGGCATCTTTTCAAAATAAGATTTGCTATCAGTATGGGCAAAATTTTGGTATCGACACATCCCTATTAATACCACCGCAAAATTTTATTTTTTATTTTTTCATCATTTTTACGAACAGTGGCACACGAAAAATAACCACAGAACTCCAGCACACGTAAAATAGCGATAAACATTAATTTTGATGCGTCGTCCTAATAATATCTGGTTTTGTTTGCTATTCAGTTGGTTAGTACTGAGACCGAGACCAACCAGATACCGACATTTGCCAAGACCGAGGCCGACCATCCCTGTCAAACACATTTAAATGTACTGATGATACAAAACTATAGGAGCATTATTCAGCGGACATTTGTTACACGTCTTACAAACTGAAGAGAATATTTTACTTTTACCAACTCAATGAGTGCACTTCAGTATGCCCGGTTAGCTCTATATTATCCACTTAAAGGACCCTGAGTTCAAGCGCGTAAATAAAAATAGGTACAATTTCAAGGTATATACATACATACATATATAAATACACGAATCCTATTTCATGGTAAGTATCAATGCCCTTCATTACAAAAGTAACTTAAAACAATTTCAAATGGTGTAGATGTGGAAAATCGACAACCGGCTCTTGTATTATACATTGACGGATATTTCGCTATAAAGCTTAGCAAATCTCTTTGCACTGTTATTTATGACCAAAATTACAATACATCATAGCAGGGTCCAACCGGAATTCCGATTCCGATTAAATTCCCATTCAAAACGAGTTCCGATTCCGATTGCACAATCAATCGGAATCGGAATTTTGAAATTTTAATTTTATTCTTACTTGCTGTGATATGTTGAATAAAAATTCTGTATTATTTATCGATTAAATTGCTTTCGATGAGTTCACTTATCAATAATTGATTGTAGTTTAGCTTTACGGAACCAAAAACCATCGTTGATTTGTTCATGCCACCTTTTCGAATATTGATGCCAGCCAACAGAAACCCTAATTCAACATTATATACGTATATTTGTCAATACAAATTATCCGTAGTCAAAATTCAAGTTGCGATTCCGATTACAATTCCGGTATAAATTTGCTGTTCCGATTCCGATTACAATTCCGGTATAAATTTGCTGTTCCGATTCCGATATATTCCAGTTCCGCTTTGCACCCTGCATCATAGTGAGCTTTGTTCGACAAGAAACAAGCATATTATCAGAAAACGGAGTTAACACTACAACCATGTGGAAGTTTGCACGATTTCGGTATTCCGTCGCACCGTGATGCATCCACAAGTTCGGGCGTCGAATACTAATAGATCACAACGATTACTCGCTAGGAAAGCCGTATTTTTTTAAAAAATATTACAGTTGCATCCGGGCCCGGGTAAATTCCGGAAGAATTTATTATATTATACTTGCAAACCAACGCTAACTGTGTGAAATACATTAGAAACAAAACGCTCCCAAAGTCCCAAAATGTCGCTTAAGACAAGTATCGTATGTCGTTTGTAAAAGCAAAATGCAGATGGAAAAAGTTGGTTAACTCACCTTTGAGTAATAAATAAGCTACGTACATAATAGATATACGTACTTGGGCTACGATTACGAATGCTTAATTAGGAATGGTTAGAATGGTCCGGATGCTGAGACATGCCATGTCTCATTTTAAGCAAAAAACTAGACACTTTACTTTTGCGAATCACATTAGTCGCTTCGCATTGCATACTGCCCATTAATATTTTATACACTGAGCTGTTAGAAAACAGATGCAGACTGAAATTCTTTCCTATCTTTAAAAAATTAGGGCCAGTCTTTGCCTGGAAAATAAATCAGGGTCCTGGTTTGCATAATTAAAAATTCCGGGTCCGGGTTTTTCTTCCAGAAAAATCCGGCTACGTGTACGGGTATTTATTTTTAAATGTTACAACTCCAAAAAATATTACTGATTCCCATAAGCAACAGAAACAACACCTTAGACTGGCTGCCTAACGGTCGAAAACTGCGAAAATGTTTGGTTTAGGACTAAAAAATACTATATATTACATTAAATTTCCGGGGGGTGATGAAATATGTTTCTGGGGGATCATACGTAACCACATATATATTCCAGGCTGCGGTGTGCTAGATTAACCCGCTTAATAAAATCCCTGTTTAATGTTGGTTTTGTTGCCAACAGCAACTCAAACCAGGCTTACACGTACAAAGCTATAAAGTGACGATTATACTTTTTGTGGGACCAAACTGCATTCCACATTTTGACAACTGTTTTTTGATAGCCTGATCAAATACACGTTAAATGTTGGTTTTGTTGCCAACAGCAACTCAAACCAGGCTTACAAATTTATAAAGTGACGATTATACTTTCTGTGGGAGCAAACTGCATTCCACATTTTGATAACTGTTTTTTGATCGCCTGATCAAATATATACACGTTTAATATAAGCATCTTTTTAAACTCTGTATGTTATACATACTCAATGCTTTAAAACGGTTTTTGATCATATTAAAATTGGCAACACTTATATATAACTGTTTGTTTCTATGATATAAAGCACACAATCCCTTATATTTTAACGTAGTGCACGTTGTTAACGAGGCTGTGGTTAAGTATTGCCACGTAAACCACATTCAATTTTTTGAAAAAATGACATTTTGCATACAAATTTAGAAAGCGACACAGCGCTAAAACTATTTAAAACGGAGATGTCAGAACGGATTGGCACATTTTTTACAATGTTAGGGGGAGTAAAATGCGAACAAGATCGTCTCGTTTTGTCCACCCGTTAAGGAGTTAATAACAAAAATGTCAAAATATTCCGGGGGATCAAAATGGCGCGTTTTCCGCGCATCTCCTCGGTTGTGTGTGACATGTCTATGTGCCAAAACCATGAATCATTTACAATAACTTAGGTTGGCATCCATTCCAACCTTTACGCCACGATTCATCCCCATGCTAGAATCGAACTCAATTTTGGAACTACCATTCATTCTTTAAGCTTTAAACTTGAGCTTTATAACATGTGAATCTAGAACATTTTTAAACATCTAGACCTGGCACGAAAACTTCTGTCTCAAAATAAAAATAAAAAACAACCTTACCTATATTCGAATGCTGCAACTGCCTGCATATCCTGGCTTCACGTTCAAGCTTCTGGAAATCTAAAAACAGACCGAGCAATAGCGGAGACTTATAAAATTCAATCGGAGACGAAAACAGTTAACTCTAACACACAACATGAATCAAAGAAAAGACAGTCATAACCGCAACGAAGTTTTACAATTTATTGAAGCATTTGTCAGTTTTAATAACAAATAAACCGACTAATCAATATACAGATGTTATCCTAGACAGTAAGTACATACTGGGTTAAATTTAAGTTGTTCGTTTTCAAGCACAAATCAACAGAAATAACAGTTCAAAACTTGTACACTTATGTGTCCTGTCAGGGAAATCAATCATACTAGATACTGACAGCAAAATTTTTCTCCAAGTTTTCCGCTTACCTCTGGTTGATAGCTTCCTCGTATTTATAATTTTGGCTGCAAATTCAAGACCAGTGGAATTTTGTATACAACGTCGTACGATTGAGAAGGCACCTCTGAAACGACATAACGAACAGTCATTTTCCTCAGTTCATGTCTTGATCAGTCGTGAAAAACAAACACAATTCAAAACCGTACACTAATCGCTGGGTTGATCATAAATCAGAATGCCCCCGAAACTACTGTTTCAACAATTCCGGTTTCGAAAGACTGTAACTGTTGCGAATCTAAACTCTAAACGTTGGCTTTGAAAAATTGCTATACACATTGTGTAAAGCAACAAGTTTGCCCGGTTGACTAAGCCAGCAACAGAAAGACATGAATTTTGAAACAAGGAAACCCCAAATCATGGAAACATAAATTGAGGTCATGAACCGCAAGAACTGAACGGTTACGCAACAATTCTTTTACGTATCTGGTGTTTTCGATCCTTGCTACATTCAACTTTTTAATGACTGAATCTCACTGCGATCATGGAATTCTACTTAAATCTAAAATTAATCGTTATAAATTAAAACAAATTACTTTCCCAATTCTTCACGAAGGGAATAATTATCACTAAATTTAGTGCTGTTACTACTAGTTGCCATTATCTGAACCATCACTGGATGACTCTAAATGCCATCTGAAATATAAAATATGGCGTGCTTGTGTCATTTTCTCCTATTCAGAGTTTACGAGGCACCTGCTTCTATTAGGCAAACACAAAAGCTCCTGCGAGCCGTTAAAGTATAAACATCTCAAAGCAGATTTAGAAACTATGTATCATAGTTGTACCAGGGTGGCACCGAAACCACGATTTGACCGAATCCGAATCCAGTGCTAATTTGCTGAATCCGAAACCGAATCCTGCATGTTGCAAATTTCAGAGTTGCAAATTTCAGATATATCTATAATTTGTTTCAGAATATCAACGCAATGCCAGCCGTATAACTTTTAATACTTTAATATAATTCGTCCCGACGTCAGTTATGAGATTTCTCTCCTGAAATAAAAAATATTGATTTTTATAGCAAGGTATTTAAAAATTTTATTGCTTAAAAATGAAAAACATATTGCCGAACTTTGTTGGATTCGGCTTTTGGATTCGGCTTTTCCACAACCGAATCCGAATTCGAACCTCAAATTTTTGCCGAATACGAATCCGAACCTTTGTTGCCACCCTGAGTTGCACATGATGATATAAAATCGAATTTTGATGATTTAATTTTTTGTCAGACAATTTGGATAGGAACCGGGACTTGAGATCTTTTAACTAAGCAGCTGAAAACTGGGTTACGGGTGGTTTCAAACTTGCGACCTTCTGCGTGTCAGGCAGACGCTGTTGCCCGCCTCTAGAACTGCTTCTATCGTCGACCATATGTCGACGAATAAGGCAAAATTAAATTGATTTTGTACAGATGATTATTAGTGCATGGCGACTTATCACCTACCATTTCGTACTGTCACGTCACTTAAGTATAATGCTCGAGCTTGTAATATATCTTGCGTTTGGATTATCTGTTTATTGTTTTCCATGCTTTGCTTTGTTAACCGTTGTTTCTGTTTAACATGGTTTATTATAGCCGTCAAATAACTTTCCCAAGAAATTTTTCGTTAAGAGCTTAAATTTACACTAGCTAACACAGCGGTAATTAAATTTGGCAGCAGCGATCACTATTTGTTGTTAATAAGCCTTTTAACTTTCAAACATGTAAATTGCGATATTTTAAATTCGGTTATTTGCAGCATTTAATCTGGCTTTCTGATTTCTCATTTTTTAGTTTCACCACTGCAGCATTTTGTCTGTTTAAATAACCATTCTATACCTGTGAAAGATGCTATACGCATATGAGAATACGGACCCTGATCTCTGTGAAAGTTCTTACTAAACAGTAGACTCTGCATTTTGGCAGTGTAGCAAATATCGGGCTGCTCTGCATCATGCGTGTGTGGCAGGATGATCAGTTTTGGCGTACAGAGTCTTATTCGTGATGGATTGGCTGGGTTGCAGACACGCTTGAGTCCAATTTCAAATTAAGTCGACGTTTATGCTTTAATATTAACTAGCCAGATTTTAGTTCATGGTGACAAAACTAGTACTGTTTTTGAACTTCCCGTTCTGAGCATGCAGTGAGAAACAAGTTCAACTAGGAAATGCACCTCCCAGAAGCCTTTAACTGAAGTCCGCTTTGTGTTGTTGTTGTGGTTTCCCCCGTCGTAGCATCGCTATTGACGGTGGCCGCCAAGAAGACCTCTAAGTTGCAGTAGTTCGAAGATTCTTCTCGGCTGGGTAAACAGATGTTCAACTTTCGCATTGAAAAACTGGCTCTTCATCTTCGCAGGTCAGAGTGCGTCGCACTTTTCAATCAGATGTTTTACATCATCGACTTCCGCTTCGCAGAACGTGCAGGAGGGATCATCTTTTTGATGAATACGGCCCAGGTATTGTCCAGTGATGGGGCAGTGTCCTTCGTTTCGCAGTTGGCAGATTGTTGTTCTACCAATCTTTGGAAGTTCGCGCTCTTGTTCACGGTTCGCTTGTGGCATGCCGCCACGGAACCACTTGTGCTTGATCTTCGAGTTCCATACGGTACGGGTCTTTCTCTTTATCAGAGAGATTGCCGTATCTGCATCAATTGGCACATCCATTTGCGGCTTTGCACAGCTTTCCTTCGCGACTTCGTCCACCTTCTCGTTGCCTGCAACGTCGCAGTGGCCCGGTACCCATTGGAACGTCATTCTCAGTCGGCCGGGGGCCAAGAGAATCGCCAACTTGTTCCAGATACGTTCACAAGCTAACAATCGACATCAAAGTAGAGGTTAACTTTTTAGTTATGTCCCTGTCAGGGCTGGAGCAGCTACTCGCAGTCTTCATTTTGGGGGCTTCACTCATTAAGGGCTCCCACCCTTACAAATTTTAGTCTGTATGTGGAGGTAAAGTTATAGCTAGTGAACAAGTAAAAAAAGTAGTACGTGGCTGATAGTAGGAATAACTGAGGTAAAGTACCAAATGAAAGAAATACAAATCTGCGCTAAAATGTTTGTAAACGAGGGCGGTGTGATCATGTTTTATGCACAGTATGAGTTTTCGGTTTTGCAAGATTGGGAAGTGCTTGTTGTTTCTGGTTATTATTGGTGTCAACACTATTTTTGCATTGCGCGCACGATCAATAATTTATATTGTTCAGTAGCTTTATATGTAAAACATCATTTTTGTAGCTGAATATAAGGGAATACAAAGTTACAAGTGTAAATCATAGTATCGATCGCATACGTATTTTTAAATAAACACCATTATAAAACAGCACTTACAAACACATTGACAAACACTGCTCGATTTTTGGAAACAACCTTGTACCTTTTAGTTAAATAAATTGCGTGTGTATTTGTGCTTTTTAGATTTACTTAGGTTTTTAAGTTGCTTCTGATCTATATTTTTAACTTTGCGTTGGTATATGGCAGGCTGGACCTCTTTCTTCTCTCGAGATCCGTCAAAAGATTTTGCGTACACATTCGGACCCCTTATCTTTAAAAACTCGGACACCTGTTGCTGGTCGCTGTTTAACGGAAATAGAAAGGTAGTTTTAAATGTAGATATGTACGTCAGAAGATGGACGGAAAAGGCGACGTTTTAATTTATCGAAATTTTTGACATTTTTGGCCATAACGCAAAGTCATATCCAAAGTAAAAATATATTCACAAAATGCATAATACAGATGTATGTGAATAAAATAAGTATTGAAATGAATTGGTAAGAGTTCACTAATATTTAACACAAACGCAGTTTACCAAACTTTAGACAGTGAGATACTTTGCAAGCATAATTACATAACCACGGACTCGTTAACGACGTGCAATACTTTGAAATATGAAGAATTGTGTGCTCTATATCATGTAAGGAGCAATAAATGTTGCCAATTTAACGGATAAAAAACGAACCGTTGTGCAGATACACTCAATCAGCTATTTTACTGCACCACTTTTCCTTCAAGTTATTTCAATAACTCTTTGTAGCTATATTGACAAGATACCTATATATAATTTTCAAGCACTGAGTATGTATAACACACAGAGTGTACGTAAACATATGTCCTAAATATTTATTTGATCAGGCCATCGTAACAACAGTAGTCAGAATATGGTATAATCGTCACTATAAAACTTTGAATGTGTATGTGTGGTCTACCATTAGTTGTAAAATTGTAAAAATCAAAGTTCCGGTATGCAAAACCAAATTCCGCATTTGGAAAATTGGTATTCCTCAGACTTTGAACTTTCGACAAGCCCAAGATTTCCACCATTTTCTGAAATTGTGATTTTTACAGAATTTTCTTTCCGGGGGGATCAGAAGGTCGCGTTTTCCGCGCATCTCCTCTAACTGAACCTACTGCAACCGGGAATACACATGTGGATACTTGTGACCTCGGAAATGTTTTTAATCACCCCCGGTAATTTAGTTTCACAGTTGATTAGTTAGCTAGGCGGATACTGACTGAATGTTTTCGAATGCTAAATAGTCAGCCTAAGTGGTTGTTTCTGTTAAGCGTTGCAACAAGCTACATTTTTTCAAAATTGTGGCTTTTCGAGGGGATCCGCGCAAATGCTACCATTAGTTGTAAAATTTTAAAAATTGAAAATTTCTGAAGAAACAATATTTTTAAGTTTTTTTCTGAAATTTTATTTTTACAAAGATTTTGTTTCCGGGTGAATCAAAATGTGGCGTTTTCCTCGCATGTCCTCACGTAAGTGCTTCTTAGAAATTCTGAGTTTCTGCATACGATTTTTTCAGAAAGATGGTTATGAGAAGCTTAAATGTTCACAAAAACTCAAATTATATACTTCTTGGCCCGATTTTTTGTTAATTAAGATCTGTCATAAATATATATTTTAGGATGGATCAATTGTAAGCATATTTACATGCAGTGCTGATACGGTCAGTCCTTCAGAAGTAAGCATGTCTACAAACATCGAATATTTTCAGTTAGATGAAATTGTCTACCCTGCAATTTAGTTTAGCAATTTGTATTTTGCTGGTTATAATGAAGTAAACTAGGTGTGCATAACTCATTGTTGAACATTATGGGCTATATATGTACTAAACAGCTAAAGCCAATATTATAATTTCCTGAAGATTGTTGAAATAATTTGTTCTGATTAACTTAGTGTTTGTACGTTGATTAGCGCTTGTGTTGTAAATTTATTTGCACTCGAAAATATTGTGCAGTACGGTGCTCGGTGGTAACAAACGATCGTATTCGATGTCAGATTCTTAAACATTGAACGTGCTTTATCCGATTTGGATTCGATTTCAAAAAGTCTAATCCAGCAAACTGAGTTGCAATGGAGTAAATCGTTTTTACATAAAACTTAGCATATGTGATCGTGTATCTCAATCCATGAATCAATGAACTGGGTGTAGATATTTCAAAATTCATGTTTTTTGCCGGCATAAGGGAATGTTTCGAAATTAAGGAATTCGGATTCGGCTAAATCGCAATTATTTCGCGTTAAATCGCAATTATTTCGCGTTCGAACTCAGTGAAATCGTTAGTTTTGTGCCACCCAGGTGCATTGCACATATCCGGTGTCATGAAAAAATTTTCCCTCCCCCATGAAAATACCCCCCGGCAAATTTTCATTTTAAAATGTGCCCCCCTTGACAAGTTTTTTAGAGAAATGCCGAAAAAAGTGCCCACATGAATAGAAATTAGTCGTCCCGGCAATTTAAACTTTCTGTGACGTAAGCACTAAGCAGCACTACGACCAGTGGTGGTTTAGAGTGGCGTATTTTTATGTCAAAGTCAGACCTGTCAATTAAGTTTTTCAAATTCGTCGTTATTATTGTTACAGCGTTTTTAGTTACCCCTTCTCACATGAATATTTTCTTCACCCCCACTTTTCAACTTTAACTACGAAATTGTATATTTTTACATCTTACTAGGATGTGCCGATACCAAAATTTTTGCCGATACAGATGCCGATTATTAAAATTTTGCCGATGCCGATTAAAACTTTAATACACCATGCTTAATAAGCAGATAGAATACTACATTACGTTATTATATGAAGGTTTAAACCCTAAACATCATAAACGATTATAATTTTATAAGAACGGATAATTTCAATTAATTTTTTCAAACACAAACGCAAAAGAAATAACAATTTTCCAGAGCAGAAACTATTGTGCGCAGAGAAATCAAATTGATAGCATTCCAACTGACTGTTTGTGCAAAAAGTATCGGCAAAGAATCGGCAATTTTTTGCAGCGCCGATGCCGATGCTCACGAAAAGTGCCGATTATTACCGATGCCGATTAATCGGCACATCCCTACACCTTACCTTATTAAAATTTGAATATTTTGTCTGAAATTTTGCCACTAGAGATTCATTAAGCTGCGAAAAATTTCAATGTGGCAGCCAAAAACAGGAGCTGTTGCAAAGATTTCGGCGTTTGTAGGTTAGGTACTAAAGCTGTTTTGTCAGAAATATTTAAATATTCTGGGTATTTTGCTGAAGATATGCTTGAAGCTTTTGCATGAAGCTGTAGTCACGATTCTGGTGATTCTGTTCCATTCATAATATGGTCTCTATTGTGTTGAAGAAAAGTTTCGCTCACGTGAAGATCAAGGCGGACTGTTTTTCCGCTCTGGACTACAGTAGAACAAGCTTAAGCTTTAGACTAATTTTTTGTTTTCGGCTTAGGTATAGGTTTATCCTTACGCTTAAGCTTAGGATTTGGAATATGCTTATACTGCTGTTCCGGCCCTGTTCAATACATTGCCCAAAACTTTCATTTCCTGTGAGGTAGTATGAGAGGCCGAAAAATTAATTTTCCGTCGCCAATTATTTTCTTAATTTTAGCCGCATCCGATTTTTACAGTAGCAACGCTATTAATTCGCGGGTGTCTAGCGGGTTCTTTTATGCCAAGTTGTTGTTGCGAAGGGGTTATTAATAAACGCTGTAACATGTCACGAAATGTTTAAATTGTTGGAGTGTTGGCAAATTTCTATAATGGTGTATCTTTTTATTAAGTTTCTCTATAAAAATTTGCCCGGGGGGCACATTTTTATATTTAAATACGGCCGGGGGCCGGGTTGTAATCGGAAGTACATTTTGTCGGAAACGGAATCGCAATCAGATTTTTTGTCGGAATCGCAAGGTAAGTTTTAGTAATTTTATTAAAAAGTAGCGATCTACTAACGCTGTAAAACTTATGATATTAACGGAGTCCTGCCAATTCTCACAGCACTCAATGAAACCATAAATAACAGGACACAGATTGTCACTGCAGTAAGGATACTATCGAACCACAAATCGAGCTATACTTAAAAATTTGTGGGGCTCACATCACTGTTTGCCGCTATGAAATAGTATTTAAAGTTTAGATTTTGTTATTTGTTTAAAAGTAAAACTTGAAATTTTCAATTGCAGTCACCTTTTGATAAGCAGTGAAGTAATTTGGTCTCCAGGATGCTCTTCAAGAAGTACGTGAGATTCTTTATTAAGAAAAAACACTCAGATTAAGTGCAAACGAACGAAACAACAGACAAAATCTAAGTTCAAGCACTTTAAAAATTCATAACCGACAAATCACACATTCGGGTTTCGGAATAACCGCCAATCGGAATCGTAACACAAATTTTTTCAGAATTTTATTCAGTATCGGAATTCCGTTCGAACCCTGGCCGAGGACATATTTTTATATATGTATATATATATATTTAGTTTGCTGCGGCAAAAGATGCAGTGCGCCGCTTGCGGACGCTTCGTCATCCAAATATATTGACGTACGTCGATCATTTAGAGGTAAGCTATCTGTACGAATACTGTCTGTGTTATTTTGCAAAACATGTTCGGCTAAGTTTTGTTGTTATCTCTAATTTTTAGTTTATTTTGCCATTCATTGTTTGTTAGTAAACGAATTCTTGTGTAAGTTTTGATTTTTGAGCAATGTATCAAAGCCTTAAACAGACCAAAAGTAGGTTGAATGTCTACAGTTACATATATCATGTTCCCCCTGGGCCAGATTTTTACCGGGATCGGTATCAACCGGGATCTTTGGATATTACTGCAGAGTTGTCTTTTGACACAATTTTGTCGAAAAAATGAAGCGTGGAGTTGAAAAAATCAGGTAGGCAACAGTAAATTACGCACTGGCCTGGGATAGTGGCCGAAGGTCCCGGTACCGTGTTCGGTGTCGGATCCCGTTGGCTTCTCTAAGCTATGGGATGTTTGACGTTTACCTTCGATTTTTCGAACTTTATTTTGAGATACTTTGAATTTTTTCAGACCGACAGATTAGTGCATTTAGTGACCGATCATGTTGCATCGTTATCTGATTATATGTCTACTTGTGACAAACCTGAAAGTAGCTACAAGTCATGGGGCCTATACCAAATTGTGGTTAGTGTAGCATCGCTGCTATTATTGAAATATTATCGATCGAATTTATTGTTAGCCTTGACGGGCAACTGGTTTACCTTTAAGATTTCTGTTGGCCTTTAATTTGACTAAAAGCCGTATTTTAGGAAATTTGCTTAACGATGTCTGGTCACGTTTTTATTTTTTAAGCTTTCGATCAAGCTGGGTTGTATACAAAAAACATTGCGGAAACCGACATGGTTCGCCTAGTTGATGTGGCTATATGTGGAACTGGGTTTTAAAAATACCGGAAACGGAACCGTATAATGAAAATAATGCCGGCATTTCTATATTGAAGAAACTTCGGTATTGAAAAGTAACTCTCAGGTGCTGATCCTTTATTTTAACAAGTTCCATTACGATCTCCTAGAACACGATAGCATTGCGCTCCTGCGAATCAAATTAACATTAAAAAATGCTCAAAAAAATACAATTTCGGTTTTAAAACACAAATAGATCAATGCAGAATATACAAGAAAATCCTTTAAAAACCGCGTTTAATACGAGAACCGGATAGAAAAACACCGCACCTTTCTACCGGAACTGGAATTCTGGTTGCGCTATGCATGGAACTTATGCACATCTGTATATATTAGCAGTTTCATAGCGTATTGTCAATGCTGCTAGCAGCAGTTTTGTAAACATTATGCTGTTTAGTTTTTCATTTTAGAGTGGTATCAAGTTTCTGTGCATCGATGGTAAAGTAACGCACAATAACATCAACATTCATTCAATTTTCGTTGATGATCGCGGTGATTGGAAAATTGGAGGTTTGGAGTACGTGACGGCCGCTGGAAACAACGCAACTAACACTGGAGTCAACAAACCTTTTGCCTTAACGAAATACGATCCTCCCGAAATAAAGTCAGCAGTAGGAACCGCTCCAGGCACGAAACCATGGTAAGGCCAGACGCGGTAAATGACTACTTACATTGTGTTTGTTTGTGCAATAAACTAGTCTGAGTTTTTAATTGAAATCGCCGCAGTTTTCCCGAATAAATATAGCAGTGTTTGCGTTTTTTAATTCAAAGTTACTTTGGTGGGTTTAGAGCTTAGTTTTTTCCTCAGTTTTATATTTACAGGTCGATCGATATGTGGGGACTGGGCTGTTTAATCTACGAAATATTCAATGGCGATTTAGATTCGGCATCTTCACTTAGATCTCCTAAAAAGGTTATTTTGTTGCAGCGTATCATTGAATATAAATTATATCTGAGTATATGACGTTCTGCGCAGTTAGGCAAAAACTACTATTGTCAGCAAATGAACAAAACTCGATTATCGCTTGTAGCGGTATCTTTGATGTGAAAAGTACACGCATTTTAAATTTTAGTCTGAACCGTAGACATTAATAAATATTTCCCAATGAATAGTTTCGATGAATAATTGTGCAACATTTAAAATCAGTGAATAAATCTATTAAAATATCTGAAATTTCTAATTTAGAAGCTAGTGTTCTGTTATCTGAAAAGTAGTGTCAAATTGTCATAAGATTTTTAAAGACGATGTTTAAACTCCAAGAAGTCTGTGAAATAATGAATATTAACACATGTTACGTAATATGTTGAAATGCGAGCAAAAAAGTTATTTCGGCGTGTTACAGTTTGATTGTTGTCTTATGAATTATTGTCATAGATAAATTCATAGCGCTTTGTAGGTATTGAGTACTTAGTTTCATATTATAATTATTGTTTTAGATTCCGAAACCCTTGCATAAAGTTTACGCTTCCTGTATTTCAAATAATCCTGCTCAAAGGCTTAGCCCAGAAGCATTGCTAAAGCATTGTCGCCAGTCAGCAGAAGGATTCATGAAAAATACATTTGTTGATACGATGATATTTTTAGAAAATTTTCAGGCAACCTTTTGAAATTTAATTTGTATAGTTTTCTTGGTATACTTCTTAAGTGTTTTGTGGAATAAACAAAATAAATTATAATCACTTTGATTTTCTGTTTTATGTATGTAAATGAAGTCGATGAATTTAATATGGTTGTATGTAACTCTACACTCAAATGTCTACCGAGTTCAACGCACGTATGTTACTACATCATGGTGTAACATTTCTTAGGTTAAAGAAGCCCGTGAGAAGCAGCAATTTTTCAGCAAACTAAACGAATCATTAGACTTATTTCCGAAAGATATTGCAAAGAACAAAATTTTACCGCAATTAATTAACGCATATGATTACGGCGATGCCGGTTCAGCAGTGCTTGCCCCGTTATTTAAGGTGAGTTATGTAATTTATTGTTAGTAGCTTTTCAATTATGAAGACTAAGATTGTTTAATTCATAGTGATGGATTTAAAACTAAAATAAAATTGTTGAATGAAGGTACTAGACTTGCAGCTCATGGTTGTGCGGAAGATTGAAAACTACTCGGAACCACGTATCGGCAGCTTCGCCGGAACCGAAACCTTATGTTAAGGAATTATGTAAATTTTAGCTACCAATAGCACTGTGTGATTATGTTAACGTTTACATTAAAATACGGACATGCTCTAGGCTGGCTGCTGTGACCTTTGTAATAAATAGTAGCGTAACAGGTATTCGCATGATATCATAACGGAAGCTGCAAAGTCAATTGCAGATTTTCTTAAGCCGGATGCCATATCGATGGAGGCTTCAACCGGGAACCCCAATTCTGAACCGAAAGGCAAATCGATTTTGGGAGCTCGTGACGAGTAGGGGACCCGGTCACGGACTATTGCTATGATTAGGATTTTTTTGTTTAGCTCGGCGTTCTGCTTGACAATGATGAATATCAGCAAAAAATAGTGCCTTGTGTTGTAAAGTTATTTTCATCCAATGACCGCGCCACTCGTGTCAAGTTGTTACAGCAGGTGAGCTTAATGCAGTTTAGTTCAGTTTTTGGTGATTACGATTTATGTTAGTGTGTATGTGACTAATTGTTTAATGTACGCACTTCATGGCGGAAATTATAAGAAACTACACTTGAACATTTTATTGCTATTTAATAAGTAGTCCGGAAGGTATAATTCCGTCGATGAATTGCTGATAGAGGTTATGATCAAATGTATCGCTCTGATAAAAAAACTATTTGATATTGTAGGTTGACCATTTTGTTACACATCTACAACCTGGTGTCGTAAATGATAAAATATTTCCGAATATTGTACTTGGATTTAACGATACTAATCCTGCAGTCAGAGAAAGTACTGTAAAGGTAATGAGTGGTTCTTGTGTAGAACATAGAGTATAAAAATGTAAGAGTACAATCACATATTTGCGATAATAAGTAACTCTGCTTAAATTATAATGTTGTTGCTCTAGCAGGGCGTAAAGCGGAACTGGATTATAACAGAATCGAAATTGAACCAGCAAATTTATACCGGAATTGTAATCGGAATAGGAATCGGAACTAGATATTTGGTGGCTGTACGGATAATTTGTATTGACAAATGTTGATTTAGGGTGTCTGCTGGTTGGCAACAATTTTCAAAAAGGTTGCATGAACAAGTTGGCGATGATTTTTTGTTCTGTTAAAGCTAATCTACAATCAGATATTAATAAGTTAACTCATCGAAAGCAATCTAATAGATAAATAATATAGAATTTTTATGCAACGTATCACAACAAGTAAAATTGAAATTAAAATTTCAAAATTCCGATTCCGATTGATTGTGCAATCGGAATCGGAACTCGTTTCGAATCGGAATTCTAATAAAAATCGTAATTTCGGTTGAACCCTGCGCTTTAGATATTAGAAGTGTAGCCTGGATTTTGAGCTCTTTCCTGATTGACTTTACCAGACGCCACGTAAAATTTTCCGGATGGACCCAAACATAAAAAACTTCAATCATCAGGGTGCAATCGGAATTTCGATTCCGGTTAGAATTCCGATTCAAAACGAATTCCGATTCCGATTGCACAGTCAGTCGGAATCGGAATTTCCTCATTTTTATTTTAGGCCAACTTGTTGTGATATGTTGTTTAAAAATTCTGCATGATTTATGTATTATTAAACTGTTTTCGATGACTTAACTATCAATAATTGATTGTAGTCTTGTTTTACAGAGCCAAATAATGATTGCCAATTTGTTCATGCGACGTTTTTGAGAATTGTTGCCAGCCACAGACATCCATAATCAACATTAACTTGTTTATCCAAATTATCCGTATAGTCATAAATTTGTAGGTCCGATTCCGGTATAAGTTTGCTGTTCCAATTCTGATCCCGGTATAATCTAGTTCCGCTTTGCACCCTGTCAAACACCTCTGCGTTCAAAAAAGCCTTGAAATTTGTTTGGCGAACTCACCGGTATGCGTGTATTTGGAAACATTCTAGAGCTAGTTAGTAGTTATCGATTAAAACAGCGATTTGTACTATAATATGAGTTATATCAGTTTAATTTAAGGTTGTACGCAGTTCAGCATTTATGCTAACGCTGAATATAAAAATACATAACCAAAAATTAGCTTTACTGCTTGTGGGTTTCAAAATGTCATCGCGCTATCGATGTATTTGCTGATAAAAAACTTGTTTTGGTTTCTAGGCTATGATACACCTGGCTGCAAAATTAAACTACAACAACCTGAATACGGAACTCATGAAACATTTTGCGCGATTGCAAGGCAAAGATGATCAGCCTGGCATACGAACGAATACAACTATTTGTTTGGGCAAAATCGCGCCACATCTAAATGCTCAGGTACTTCCTTTACTGGTTCTTTTGCTTTTTTGTTAGTACTTTTCAAAAACAATGCTAGCTTCAATCTTTGGCTGGAACCGTATTCTGAGTTGCGTTTTGGCTATTATCATGGTTGTTAAAAACAAAGTGTAGCCTTTGAAGTTTGTTAGAATATTAAATCTGTGTTGATGTGCTAGATTTCAAGTTTTTGCCTGTTTCTGACCTCTAGTTAAATATTTATCGCTAAATAGCGCTGTCTTGCAATAGCAAATATGCAAAAGGCATACATAGATTGTAACTTGTTTTATTGTTTTTGTTTTAGAACAGGCAACGTATTCTCATATCGGCGTTTTCACGCAGCCTACGCGATCCCTTTCCACCTGCACGATCGGCAGGAATAGTTGCGTTTTCCGCTACTCAGCAGTATTATTTGTTAAGCGAAATCGCAACAAAAATTGTTCCTGCATTAGCGCATTTGACCGTCGACCCTGTTGAATCCGTTCGCGAACAAGTACATAATTTACATGGGCCACTTTTAATCTCAAATGATTTAGCGTCTTGTTTGAACTAGGTATCAGTTTACAAGCAAGGTCACTGCCAGTATGCATCACGCTAAGCCAAGGAAGCACCATACCGGCTGTTTCAAGTGGGGGTGTGCACAAACTCTGCTCAAAACCCGGCGATTCTGCATGGGCCGGCTTTAACCCTGCATCAGACTAAGGCAGCAGAGAAAATTTCGTAGACTTCGGTTTGTTGGCTTGTAAGTTACAAAACAGTAAGTATATATAGTGCCTACGATTATGTCTTAGAACAAGAAACTCTGCATTTTAGCTTATCGATATTGGCGTCAACTAGCTGTACATGAAGTGCGATTTTGAAGCGTTATGGCCATTACTTGGACATTGGGAGACAAGCTAATTTTTTTATATTTGACATATTAAGGATTTTCGACTAGTTCTATACGTATAATTGTCTCATGTAGTTAAGTAGATTTTCGAGTAGAAATAAATTTTTAGTTAAATATTGAAGCCGGCTTCTTCATCCTGCTATAGCGGTAATACATTTTAGTGATGTAACTGCAATTACATTATTTTGACTGCTTGTTATGTTTTTGTTTGCTTCGTTGTAGGCATTTAAAGCCATCAAAGGATTTCTTCAGAAGCTGGAGAAGGCTTCTCAAAATCCTGAATTAATTCCGGAACTAGGTAATTTTGCTTTATTTTATTATAACAATGATTTTGGACGTGGGTGTCTGCCTATTATTACTAAATTGTGTTTTTAAAACAGGGATTTTAGTGGGTTTGACAAATACATTGAACCTGCTGCACATCGTAACATTATAAACGGACGCACTGTCGTTACATTATAAACGGATGCACTTTTAGGATGACTTAAAAACTAAATAATGTTTCAGTATTGTTCCAGAGTCCCAAGTCAATGCTGGCAGTGGTGCAGGTTTGTTATCGAGTGCAGCAAATGCTGCAGTTCCAGCATGGGCTGACTGGGCGTTGTCTGCTTTAAGCTCAAAGTTCTACAAATCTACTACTCCACAACGCGATGTGAACGCTGGTGTTCCGAGCACGGCTGTGAATAATGCTGATAATCCTGGTTCTACGGAACATGCTGGCCGCATCGGTGAAATTAAAGTTTGCCGGAAGCCGGAGCACGGTTTACCTATGAGTGACTCGAACAAGGTTACTAGTTCAAAACAGCAATCGAATGTGTTTGATGATATGTTCGGCGGATCGAATAGTAAGTACAGTTCGGTGATGTAATTATGATCGCAGAAAAATGTTGTGTGTAATTTGAAGTAATTTACCACGAAATTATTTGTTTGTGCAGAATAATTGAGCTGTGCTGTGTTCTATGTGATTATCTGTGTGAAAACGTAATTTATATACAAAAGTGGTGGTATTGGTTTTAGACAATACTGTTCTATCGCTCTAGTGTTTAAGTGATATGAATAGTCGGTATGAAAGTTTTTGACTTGCTGTGCAGCACTTATTTTGTGAGAGCCAATTAAAATTTTTTCTTTATTCAGAGTTATTAGTAAAAATATATTAATTTTTGTAGTTGTTTATAAAAGGTGACTTTAGTTTAATCGATATACTTTTGATTTATAAAGGATATTTGGTTTTTTCATTAAAGATAAAGCAACTGCAAGTGTTTCTAATATCAGCGGCAAATCAACAGAAGCTATTCAAAGATCGTCGTTTAAAGACAGGCTCACAGATGAACACCAAGACGACGAGTGGGAAGATTTTGAAGATAACGAAAATGTTGAAGTATGTTGTTGACTTATTATTTGTTTATATACCGGCAGCTGGCATATTAGAGCCCTTGTTGATTTTCATTTACTCCGAAGTCTAAATACAGCTGTAGTTGCTATGATAATTGGAAATAATTGATTGTTCACTGACGATTGGTTTTATAGCCGTTTAAAATTTCATACATTTACAGTCTGATGGTATTTAAATTGTATCCCAAAAATGACAATTTCCGGTTTAGGCTGAGCTGAAACAGAATTCTGGTGACGGTGGATGGAATTTTGGTGACAGTGAAGATAATGACGATGAGGACAATTGGGGCAGTTTAGAGGTTACGGTAAGCCATTTAAAAATAACCGAATTACTGTGATTGTCAGCTGTTTAAGTAGTCCATAATTATGCGGGATTTTTCAGCCTTACAGCTGCGTATCGAACGCAAACCAAACGGGACGCATTTCGGACACTGTTGATATTTACGTTTACAAAGGTTGGGCTACATTCTTTTAATGGTGTTTGTTCATTGATTTAATTTTTTAAATGTAACATAAAACCACTTTATGTAATATATCGCGGTTTATTACACTAACGCTATTTTAGCGATTCCCATCGTTTAACTTTCAATTATTAGTTTAGTTTGAGTTTTAAAATAGTTTTCTGGATTTTGGTTTAAATTTCTCAAACGTGGCCTTCGAAAACTTTAAACTTCTGTCAGTTTTATTATCAAGGGTGCTTGGTTTGTATTATATAAATTTGATTTTGTTGCAGTTTTAGTCAATGCGCTTAAATTATATATACAGGAAAATTAAAATCATTTTAAAATTCACGAATGCAACAGCTACAACTTCATATAATTTGTTATTAAGTTTTCGTTATAACTAAAACTATGTTTGCTTTCGAGATTTTAAGGTAACGCCCTGTTTTTATCGCTAAAGAGATTCTAAAATCTGTATATGATTACGACAAACTTAGGCAACCGGTTGTATTTTGTGTTTTCGCACGCTTTGTTTGGTGTACAATATTTAGGTGTGGCACATTCATATTAGTGTTATGCAGTGTTGTGTAGTCTATCTGTGCTATAATAGCAATGTGATTCTTTGGACATATCTTATCCTGGTTTTGTTTGTACTTACATTTTAGTCTTCGGTTCAAAATACTTCAAATAAGATTTCAAAACATCAATCATCATTCGTAAACCATGATTCCAAAGGCAAGCCACAAGCGGCTCCACGGTCAGATTCTCGCAGTCACATTTCCAGCAAAATTAATTCACAAAACAAAGATTCACATAATTCAGGAGCAGCCACAGCCACCGACATTTCTCTTGGAGTTAGCGATGGATGGGACAATGCGGTTGAAGAAGATGTGCTTCCTTCAGAGTTGGAGAGCCAGGTGGGGATATAAAAGGTTTGGAAAATTGTTTACAGTCTCGGACCGAATTGATTGCAATCGCGATTGTGTTAGAGACACGGTTTTATTGAGCGAAGCGAAACTCCGAGCGAAGCTCGGAGTTTCGCGAAACGTTTTATGCTTTGTACTGTAGGGTTGAAAGGTGGATGTCCGTCTGTCTGTCTGTCCGTCCGAAAAGAATCGCAGGAACAGCTGAACCGATTTTGATAAACTTTTTTTGAGAGCCAATTATCTTGGGGTGTTAACCTCGCATTCGGGTTTTAAAATTTTAAGCCGTTTATTAGCTACAGGCTAATTTGCATAATTTGTTAAGCCTAAATTAGGACTTCCTACATCATTTCGCTAACTATTACAGTTACAAGCAATCTAATTTCAGCATTAAAGGGTTTTAGGTGCGAGGAATTTGAATAAATTGTTTACAAACCTCTAAAACCGATAATTGAGTAGTCAGCCAATAGATAATTTGCACATAAGTTATAATTGATAAGCCTAAATTAGGCGTTTTTACAATATTTCACTAATTTATTAGGGTTACAAGCAATCTAATTTCAGCAATAATGGGTTTTCGGGTGCTAGAAATGTAAATAAATTGTCTACAAACCCTCATAACTGATAACCGAATAGTTAGCTTAGCTGATTTGCATATTAACATAGTTTTTAAGCCTAAATTAGGACTTTTTACATACAATATTTCACTAATTATTAAGGTTAAAAGCAATCTAATTGCAGCACTAAAGGGTTTTTGGTGCGAAGAATTTGAATAAATAGTTTACAAACCAACAAAACCGGTAAATGAATAGTTAGCTAATAACTAATTTGCATATTACTTTAATCGCTTGCGTGTGTTCGAGCTTCGCTCAATAAATGTAGTCCCGCTACGGTTGGTAGTACGAATAGCTTGCAAAGTAAGTGTCAATAAAAATTGTAACATTGCAAATGCATTAACGCAATCTGTGACTAGGATTTAACGAAATTATGTTGGAGTATTTATCTGTTTTGACTATTTGTCTATGTTTATGGGGGCAGTGATATGTATGCAGCTATTTACTTCTATTTTTATAATCGAATCATGCATTATCTAGTATACTATCGTAGCCCGTTTTGGGCTACCGATGATTATATTCTTTCCATAGGGCTATTAAATTTTTTGTTGTTTTGTCGTTTAATTGACATCGAATCGCACCTTTTGGCGTAAAATGACATCATTTAGTACTGTAGATTTGACCTGCGAGAGCTGTGTTTCCGGGCCAGGCCTCCGCAAATAAGTTGATTCTAAAATCCAGCGCATATGCAGCGAAATGTTTTACATTTTGGCTAAATGCTATAAAAATTTTATTTATTGCTGCTTTCTGGGTAGTTTTGTTTTGTGTTATAATCATGGATATAAGGTATATTACTAGCCCATTGTGTTTTGTGGTCTAATTTATTCCTACCAAAATCCATGTCTTTTGCGAAGTGTTGCTCTGTAAATTAAGCGGTTAGAGCACTAGCCATTTATACTACTGACGGCAGTTCATTATATAATTTGGTTAGGTGTCTGCTTAGCTTGGATAACTTGTGTTTGGCATTTTCAGAAGTTGGGTTGTTATGTTGAGGAGCACATATGTCATATTTATGTAATAGAATCACTCAGTGTGCTGTTTTGGAAGAAAAGTAATAATTTTAGTATCGACAGTAATGAGTATAAAGCTTCGTCAGCAAGTATTGATAATGGCTAGGTTTATGAAACCATGCATTTTATGAAACCATGCATAAGTACGACTTTGAATTAAGTAAATATATACTTTTGTCTGACCAAATTAATGTGCTCCAGAATAAAAGCTCAGGCATTTTATCAACTTTATCTTAACTGAGATTGTTGCTAACTGGGGCTTCTTTGTCATGATACTGACTCGAAGCTGGCATCTATTTTTGCTTTAAAAGTTAAGTAGCTACTTAGATTGCGTGCTTAAGTAATTGCTTAAGCATAACTTAAGTAAATATTGAAGTAAGATTTAGAAAACCCAGCTATTGGCTGTTAGACATTTTTTTGCGCTCAAGATATATTTTTGGAATGTATCCTGTACCCGTGGAAAGTAGTGCTACCGATTTGTTCTGACATCTGCTGTTGCACCAGAAATTTTAAGTTTTGTTTGTTTCAGTTAAATGCCACTGACAAAGACAGCGGTTCGCGTAATGAAACCGAAGTAGCCCTAGACTCCGAAGACGGTTGGGGAGACACGTCGTTTGATGAACCAAATCGAGGAGCTTCCCTGAAAAGTAAGTTGTAATCAGGGTCCGTCCAAATTCTTGGTCATCGATAACAAGTACGTTTTGCAAATTTGAAGCTAAAGAATGAGTTGCAAATTTACAGTAGAATAATTGACAGAAAAGGTATTGATTGCTCATGAAGCAATTTCCGTAGTATGGTTCCACTGCTGAACTACATGATGTCCAATTAACACGATATTTTTAAGGAAAGTTCCGGTTAATCGGCATCCGTAATGACCGGCAGTTATCACTCGGGTAATCACATTTTGACGTGGATATACACGCGGGTAAAAAGTTTCAAAGCACGGGTAAAAACCTGTTAGTCTTTGCCTGCCTAAAATTTTAATAAGAAACGATGAACAGCGGATTAAAGTACATTGCTAGTAGCCCTCACAAAAAGCCCGCTGTCAAGATTATGGTACCGGGAAGGATGTCTTAGCGAAGTTATTTTCTCAGTGGAATTGATGTAATTTAACCAAGTGTGCAAGTGAAGCTAAAATGTTTCAGGGAGACTGCCTGATCATTCCATGACTGAGCTGTGGTCTGAATTATATTTGCTAATGAATTGAAATTTGCTAGTTAAAATTAGAATCTGTGGCAATTCGTTGCCCGACAACTTGTCGTCGGGAAATGTCCTAAGCCTAATCCTAAGTATAATGAAGAACAACAATTTGCGGTGTCGTCGAGATTACGGATTACAAGTTGTCGGGCGAAGAATTTTCGCGATACCATTTAGAGCATAGAAGAAGTTGACCACAATGATTTTCTACCGACAATAATGTTTTGATTCATTGATCGTCCGCAAACGAGCTAGTTTTACCGGTGATAGCAGTAATATGCAATATTAACCCGGTATTACATTTTGTAATGTAATAATCCTAATGGTTGTTTAAATATCTATCATGTGTTAAGACTGGAATCGGTATTTACATCGGTTCGGCATCATCAGCAAAGGGTAAGACAACATTCTGTATTTTATTTACAATGCATTTCAGGCTCGCATCTGTCAAAAACTGACCGTCAAATGAAAAATGAGGAACGACGACGACAAATGGAAAAGAAGCGTGCCTTAAAAGCACAATCTGGTCCAATGAAACTCGGTGCCAAAAAGCTTACTGATAGCATTCCTGCTGACTTAGACGAGTCTGCGTTTTTCTAAAACACTGATCTGCAATTAGAATTTACTATTAAGCTCATGAACGTGACTTTTGCAAGACTGATTACCAACATGAGCACATGAGTTGAGTAGTGTATCAACCGTGTACTGGGGTAAAAGTGTAGGCTTATATTCACTTTTTGAATTAAACTTCTATATTTGCTTTGTATTTCTTATGAAGCGTTTTTAATTGTGTTCGGTTCGTTTGTGGAACTATTTCTGTAAATAATCTGTAATTAGATTGTGTAATACTATTTATTTAATGCATGGTTATAGCGGTTTTTGTCCATAATGAATAATTTTTAACGACACTATTCTCATAAATATTTTCTACCTGAGGACAAATTTCAGGTTAGAACTAAAAATTTTGCGAGAAAAATAAAAAAAATGGGAAATTTCGAATGCCTGAAAATTCAGAGTAATTGCATGGCTATTAGCATGTTTGTGCATCATTGTATGTACTTCGTTTCAGTCTGAATATCTTTGTTTAGATCTATAAGATTTTTCTCAAAGCTACGCATCGAGCGTAATGCGGGTTCATTTTATAACTGGGACTGCCTGGAACTTGTTTTGTAACTATTACAATAGCAAATAATATTTTGTCTGCAATGAGTTGCGCGTCTGCATTCCTGAGGTAAGAAATCAAATTGTCCTGCTGAATATCATGTGATAATATTAAAATTTTAATTTTGAATTTCTTGCATTTAGAAATCTTTTAAGGAAAGTTAGGTCGGAAAAGGAGACGCAGATGTTTATTGCTAAAATTTTAGAATATCATGATATTCGCATGATGATCACTTGAGAGCAGTAGTTTGTAAGTATGATGCGACATTCATATTTTGTCCGCAAATCCGCTAATTAGATCAAAACAAATCGTGTTGACGTCTAATCAACATGAATAAAACATGTTTAGGTTGCCACAGTTATAAACGTGAACCCAGCGTAAAGCGTTATAGTTCCGCTATACTCGCCGCGCACCGCCGGACGCCGCCGCTCGCCGGCGTGCGACGCTGTAAAACTTTTTATTTAATTACCTCGCGGCGGTGTCCAGCGGCGTGCGGGGCGTCCGGTTTAGTACAGTATATCGCAACCCTTAAAGTTTAAAAAGATCAGTAACATAGATACTGTAGTGAACCGAACAAGAGAGGTTCCCACTTTGAGTCGCAGTCAATAGGAGTTTGCATCCATAATAAGAGTCCGTGAGCGGATATTGTCCCTAAACCCTAATTAAAATCCCGGAATGTCAATTATCTTCAGGGAGTAAACGGATAGTAAAAATAACGGAAGCGGATAGTGATTAATGTATAACGGAAACGGAAAACGGATAAAAGTTTCAAAGATGTACCTATTAACCGAAAATTTTAAGACTGGATAAATTTCGTAATTATTTCATTTTAAACAATTGCAGTGTTAGCGGATACTCCGAAAATTTTAAGATTTTGGATGAATTTCGTGATTTTTATTTCATTTTGAACAATTACAGCATATCTATAATGAAAAATTGCGAGATATATACGTGATTTCCAACTAATTTTTGAGCATGTATTTCTATAATGGAAATGAATACGGATATCGATTTTTAACGGAAACGGATATCCGGTTACATCCTGATTATCCGTAACTGTACTGCATAAATGATTCCAGTACCAAATAAAGTCAATAAGAGTCCGTATCTGTAGATTCCGGAAGCGGATAGACTACCTAAATCCTAATTAGGGTCCGTAAATGTGAATTATCCTTAACTGTATTGCATAAATGACCCCAGAACCAAATAAAAATTAGTTCGAACTGTAAAACGTACTTATGCTTTGAAAGTAGATTCCTAAGTATAATCTTGCATTAACGCTCAACCTTTTGATACAAGACAAACGTTTAATTCAACGGATAGTTGCAATACCGGATATATCAGAAACGAAGGGCGGGTCAAAACTTAATTATAGTCCGTAACCGAATAACAGGGGGCGCCCTCTTAAGATGCCAAATAAATATCAGTACCCCCTCTTATTTGGTTCGCTACAGTACAGAATTAGCCTTAGCGGAAATAATTAAGAAATCAGCCCTGAGCTATGCATGAGCCGAATTATATATTAAGATAATGCTGTTTCGGGTGATTTTTTTCTGAGCTGTTTGGTTATCGATGAGAAGATACCACGTGCCCCGTTACTACCGCTGTGGGGGGTGCTATCTACATTGATTATGCCCAAGTTATAACCATGTTGGTTTCTTGTGGAACTGCAAAAGATGTCGTAAGTCTTGGATTTTAGATTATGTTTCGCTTCAGTTTACGCGGTTTAAAGGTTTGGACTTAGGAATATGGGAGTATGTATCCGCTGTTTACGGGCCTAAACACCATTGTAACATTGGTCGATTGTTTCATAAGTCATGCTGCAGCTACTTGAATTCGAAATCCAATGTAGCCGCTAGCCAAAAGTTGGGAACAATTTGAACAACAAAATAACGTGCGTCACATTTTTACATCTGTTGGTGGAATTTCCAGAATCCAGCGATATATACTTAACCGGGGCTTGTATCTCTCCGTGCCTACCTCTGCAATCATTTTAGGTGGGGGCTATATGCGTATATCTACTTAGCTACACCGTGTTCGTAAGGCTCAGAATTTAACGTGGTATTTAAGTTCAAGTTCAACAAAACGTGGTCTTGCATTGTAGCAGGCAAAAATATCTTACAGGACTCTATTCGCTTACGGACTCGTATTAAGGATACGGACTCTTATTGACTGGAACTCAAAATGGGGATCCCCCTCTTTATTCGGGTCACTACAGTAACTGGCAGGGCGTAAGCGGATAGTAAAAATAACTGAAACGGGTAGTCATCAAAATAACCGAAACAGAAAACTACTATTGAAGTATAAAAATTTTAACGATGTTTTATCCTGCTACCACCACAATTGAGGTATGAAATATTCATCGGGCCTTCTAAAATTTTAAAGGAAACATAGCGGATGCACCGAAGTTTTTAAGATTTTTAGTGAATTTCGTAATTTTTATTTCATATCGAACAATGTACCGGTTACAACCTGGAACTAGTACTTTTTAACTCTTTGTACCATGAATATTTTCCAATTTTTGTTAAACCTAATTTTAAGCAAGGATTCAACCGAGAAGCATTTACAAGCATCATTTTTGAGCGGGTTTTAGACAATACTTTGCTAATTTATTGTTACACGTTATCAATTTAAACATTGTTATATATAACCAACTTTTGCTTTAGCTTCGGTTCTTGTAAAATTTGTTTACCTCCGGCTCTGGTTTTTGTCACCTGCGGTTGCACTTGCACTACGGTACGCTCCATCGTGGTTTCGAATAGAAATTCTAGTGTTAGAACTTTTGCTTTAGAAACGGCACTAATTCTCAAAATATTTTCTCTAAAATTAACACATTACTCAAACCAAACCGGTACAAAATTAACTTATGCGGCCGGCATCTGAAAAGTCCCGTAAAATACAGCAAATAACATAGTTAACGCTCTGAGAACGGGTCACACCAGAATACTGTATGTAAATATACATATATAATATATATACGTATATAATATATATATTATATATATGTATATACTTAATGTCTGAATAACAGTTATGAGTGCAACTGCATCCCCTTTTGATAAAATACCTCCCGGTGCTCATCGCTCTGAGTCTCATTTTTGACGTGTTTGAAAATTAGCATAAGACATGCGCCAGACGGATATAGGGATATTTAAATCAGCGAGGTGTTAAAATAATAACAAAGCGAGCGATGTGTAATTTTCCGGCCTAATGCTACAAATGCCCTTAGAGGTACTTTTTAGGCATATTGAAACGGTGAAGGTCCGTGATATTGCTGCGGTTCGCTCTTAATGCCAGGCTTTCAGAGCAGTAATGGCACAGCCTTTAGGACGAGGACATTAGAAATTTAAAAAAGAAATAAAATTACTCGAATAAATTACTCTCATGTCGCCGTTTTTGTGTTTTACAGAATATAGTCACGATTTGCTATTATGCGCACCCTGAAGCGAAATGACAACGGACGACGAGATGCTTTTTTGCAGAATCCCGAACAATTTGATAATGGACTAAAAGGTCTGGTTCTGTTACTGCCCCATTGTCTTGTCGTTCGAATTAAAAATAATATAAATTTTATGGAAAAGATAATTTTAACTGCCCTTTGGCATGCTGAGCGAACGCGGGGTAGCTAAATATTTGACTCATACTGCATCGCCATTCTGCTGGTTGTGTGCTTCAATACTTTTTTCACATTTAAGGTTAAGGCTTACACTTAGATGCATAGCAAGGTGCGACCGGATGCCAAAAAATGACGGAGCCGTAACCGGATAATCTGTCATCAGACTGAAGGTGGATTCGGTTACTGAATACAATCTTATACTAGATTGCATTCAAAAAACATCCGCCACGTTAATAAAATACTGGAGCCGGAGCCAAATGTCGATTTTTTGTCGCAGCCAGATATGCGGCCACTTCCTGTTGCATATGTAAGCCTTTTCCATAACCCACGCTTAAGCATGAGCCTGTATATACGCGTAGAAACCGCAGGTCGCAAGACCACAATCAAATTTACAGAACTGAAGCAGAAACTTAATGATATCATGAAACTAGCACACTTAATTTTAAATTCAGTAAGCAGGTCTTTAAAGAAAAAGTATAGATATATTTAAATATATCAGGGTGTAAACGAATAACAAAAATAACGGAAACGGATAGTGATCAAAGTAACGGGAACGGAAAACGAATATTGAAGTGTAAAAGTTTCAAAAACGTTCTACATTTCTTCCATTAGCCAATTGAGGCGTGCAAATATTCACCGTTATTTCAAAATTTACAAAGAAAAAATGGCGGACGTGTAGAAATTTTTAAGATTTTGGATGCATTTCGTAATTTTTATTTCATTTCAAACAATTGCAGCATATCTGTAACCAAAAATTACGACATATATTCGTGATTTATAACTAATTTTAACCGTAAAAAACGCAAAACAATTTATTTTCTATATTAAAATATCAGTTGCTTCAGTGTATATATCGGTACGAGGTATAAATGCACATGAATAAGTATGGCAATAGTTACATTTTGTACACACCTTGCCCAATTTCAAACTCAGCTTGTAAAAACCGAAAAATATTACGGCCACTTTGATTAGTCCATATTTAACCTATCAGCATATTCCCAAACAACTGTGCTTAAAATTACGACTGATTTTAATAGGCGTAAGATTGTTTTGAAAGCTGTGCTCTGGTCGCTCTCAATGGTTTAAATATTTTAATTTTAAACTTAGTATCATGGTTCAAATTTCATCAGATTCCATTTTGTCTTTAGTCACGATCTCCTCGCGTTTCAGTCTAAAGACAAACAAGATTAAATCGATGAATATATATTCATGACACATATACTAATAAACACACATTTATATCAGAATAGAATAATAATGTACTCAGCAGGATGTAAACGAACCGTAAAAATAACAGAAACGGAAACGGAAACAGATAGTGATCGAAATAACGGAAACGGAAAACGGATATCGAAATATAAAAGTTTCAAAGATGTTTTATTTTTTTCAACACAGTTGAGACGTGCAAATGTTGAATCGGGCTTGAAGCAAGTTCGTTAATAAAAACAAAGTTAAAATTAGTAAGTTTAACAAAGAACTCTTTAAATTTCAAAATAGTTTTCGCTGAAATGACCACATATTTTTCGTAATTCTGAATTTAAGTACTTCACCCAATAAACCTAAACCAAATGGAAAATTTTACACAAAGAAGCCATAATTTTTAAGCTAAATATTAGACCTACACAAGTATAGGGAAACCTAAATATATTCTCATTTATACAAACAGAAACAATACACATACGTACATAATCACAGGAACAACAATAGATCACACTATGGCCACACCAGGCTTTCAAAACTAATAAAACATTAGGGAAGTATTTTATGTATATATACATAAAACGGTCAAAAACATATTGCAATAAAATCAAAAGCGACCTATAGTTAGCTGCTGACCATTAGCCTTAGGCTCAAACACAATGACCCACGTAAAGATCAGGGGCGGAACGTCTTTCTGCGGGACTTCAATTCAATAAACCATACTTAAGCATTACACTAATATTTTGCTTGTGCTTAGGCTTTGGCGTAGGTATTAGCTCATTCTTACGATTAGGCATAGGCTTAGGCTTCGGTTTAGAAACAAGAATATACCACTGTAACGGCCCAGTTCTATACATTGTCGGACTAAGCTTAGCGTTAGGATCAGACTTACTGTAGTGACCCGAATAAGAGGGGTGGACTGATATTTCTTTGGCCTCTCAAGAGGGCACACCCCCTGTTATTCGGTTACGGACTGTTGTTTGTTTTTAACCCGCCCCTGCCTGCCCTTCGTTACTGATATATATTCTGTAATTTATGCGCTACAATTAGGGATAATTGACGTTTATGGCCTCTAATTAGGGTTTAGAGACTCTATCCGCTTACGGACACTTATTAGGGATACGGACTCCTATTGCTTGGGAGTCAAAATAGGGACCCTCTCTTATTACCTCCCTTTATTCGGGTCACTATAGTAGTTTTTCCGTAGCCTTAGGCTTACGCTTAAAATAACAAATTGGATGTTTTGCTTGCTATCAAATTAACCACATGCGTGGGCAGAAAGTATACAAGTACAAGTACCTATAATTGATTTCTCTATGTACACAATACTAGCCTGATAACACGTCAAAGTGGTCAAGCAGATTTGTTTCTATTATTGTAAATCGTTAAAAATTTGATAATGTCGGTTGCAATCTTTTAGATTTGCTGCTACAAGTCTTTTACTGGACGTGCTGTTATCACTATTTTGATAGGTTTATACGATATTACCGCATAGAAATTAATGCATTGGCAGTACTTTGCTAAGCATAGGTCGCAAGAACTGCACCTTTTTGGATAACCAGTACCTATGAACGATAAATGTTAAAGTAAATGCTACGCGAATATAAAAGGTCCATCCAGGCGGTAATGAATGTTCGCTAAAATTAGGTATTTACAAAAAGCCTAGAGGCAGATTTAATAGTGTCATTGCAATCAGTGTCTTTAACTAAATACTTAAATCACTCAACAAATTAAAGGAGTTACAGACTAACAGTTCTGGAATACTATAGATACTTGGTCTAGTTCAGATTGTAGACTCAGGGTAACGCTTTAGTATAATACAAATCTACAGCTTTCTTTTTGCGGCACCGGCCCATTTGGCATTTTTTGGTTTTGTCCAAGGAGTTAAGTATTTAATTATTTACTTAAAATCGATGACATGAGTAAGTACTTAAGCAAACCTTATGTAAATAGTTTAGTAAGATATTAGAAACCCATCCAGTATCGGTGGAATCTAATAAGTCATTGTGAGCGCGGAAGGAGTTTGATTTTGGCCAGCTGCCGCAGCTACAGCCGCGACCGCGGCTGGATTCGACAACGAAGATCCGTTCGGAGGCATTTGGCCTGGTGTTCCGGGCGGAAGTCCCGGTGGGACTGCAGGCAGTCCATAATGCCATCCGGCGCCGCCTATCAGTCCACCACTGTGTATCATGTCTCGAATCAGGGTGTCTATTGGGGTTTTGCCTACTAAACGAACGAAGAAAATTTGTTCAATGACACTTGCGCTAACAGATTTGAGAGCTGGAAGCCGAAGTAGAAGTTTTCCGTAGCGATTGCATTGAGTTGGATATTGTGTCCGACAGTATTCTTCAAGGGCGCACTGGGCACGCTCACGAACGTATTCGACGCGACCTGGATCTTGTAAGCCAGGTGAATCTGAAACAACTACTAAGTTAATAAACAAAGCTGCAATTCTTGTGAAAACTTTGTATCGGTTGAACGTAAAAATTACGTTGAACGAAGCATGATGAAATATGAATACTTTGCCATTAAACTTAGCCAGAATATCGCCAAATCCATTACATATACCTACTGGTATCGGGAAATCCATTACATATACCTACTGGTACTGCTATGAGTATACTAAACTAGACACCAATGATAGAGCCAGGGGAATCATGGGCCAAACCAACGTTTGTGGTCCACGATTTTTGGGTGAATGTTTTGGCTGCTAACTCGAAAAGCACAGCTTGCCAAATTTTTCTGGCCCCTTCCTTTTCTAAAATCATAGCTTCGAAGATATTAGGCCTTAACGCAAACTAATGTTTTGGACGAAGCTGTTTTTAAATAATTTCCCCAAATAATCAGCGTTAAGGTTTTTAAGAGTACATAAGCAGTATCTCGCACAATGCAACTGACAAGCATTTATACTCATTAATAACAAATTTCCAAACTCAGTTGGAAATCGCGGTAAGTTTAATTCTGTTTTTTTCGGTTCATATACTTTTTACGACCAATTGCCTGGTTCATACATTGAATGATTAATTCGCTGAATACATTTTTCTAAGTCGATAATTCTTGAATCTGCAATTCGTGTTATTTTCAAATATTATATTTTAGTTTCACGCTCTTTAATGGCCATGTAAATTTTTTACGGCAGTGCAATGCAGTTTCCTCACGTTTCTAACGCTAAGAGACAACATAATCTTGTTTAAGCCACATACATAGAACCCGAAATGCTATTGCTAATTCAATAAATCAAGTCGTGCCCTCTGAAATGTTCTTTTAAGACCTTTTTGAACCATGCACTTATATTAAATCTACTCATTGTCGTTGCGCTGAAGAAATATATACTTCCTTACGATGAACACGACCGGCCACACTAAAGTTCATGAGGTCTTGTAATAAAGTTACCTTTTAGTCCTTGTGACAACATTTAACAAAGCCGCTAGCCAGAGGCAAAAAGCAAAGAGGCCATAAAAGGGCAAGTGACATTGTGTAATCCAAGTTCTCAATCTGCGTGGCCGGGCTATTTTAACCTTCACGTAACGCGCATTCGTCTGTAAGCTCAATTGCATTGACGAGCAAACCATGAGTAGGGAATATGTATGAGCCGCGTTGCAACCAGAAATTCATGATCAAGATCTTAGCTGACCGCAGGCATGTAAAATAATAGAACCTGTAATACCCTGGCTTTCTTAAAAATAATTATTTATAAATTTTGGTTTTTTAGCGTTTCAAGTAAAAAATTGTATATATTTGCATCTTGCACACCCATACCTAGCCAGTGTCCAATTTTCTCGAAGCGAACACATAAAAATTTTGTTGCTGTGAAAAAATCTTAAACGTTTTATTTCTTCATATCAAGTAATTTATTTTAAAATCATAGGAGGAAAGCGAGCAGTTTTTCAATTTTTGTAATAATACCCATATATCACCAATTACAAACCATTTTGCTCACAGTCAAGTGTTTTCAAATCCGCTTCGCTTGGTTATCGTGATGACCAGCAGACAAGACATCACACAAACGTGCTGTGTATGCGTATATAAATCAGTATTTGACGGTCGTCATTAAAACACCAATATCCTACCCTCGCGAACCCAAATGTAACAAATATTTTAAAAGATTTTTAAAATTTGCATTTTAACTCCGCATCTCACACCGCTGTGTGGTGGTGACATTAAAGCATGAACCTTATCGAAGACTACATTACCCTTCGGTTTAATCAGTTTAAAATTGCATTTGAGGGCATCACGCGTGTGTGTTTGTATTTTTCCTAAAACACAGGATGTCAAAAATATTGCTGAACCAGCATATATAAATATATATGTATATATAAATATATATCATGCATGTATTTATCAAGAGCGTGGCCAGAAGTTAACCTCAGAAGGGTATGACGCCACCGAAAATGATATTGGCACACGGGATAATTATGTCCAAAAATCCTTAATTCCCTTAGGTTAATTGCTAAATCAGTAAAAGTGACCATCTTCCTCGTCTCTAGTAGAAACTTC
The DNA here is from genome assembly GCA_030248215.1 of Enoplolaimus lenunculus. Lineage (NCBI taxonomy): Eukaryota > Metazoa > Nematoda > Enoplea > Enoplida > Thoracostomopsidae > Enoplolaimus > Enoplolaimus lenunculus. The sequence continues at coordinate 103,997 of JASANG010000610.1, forward strand.
GCTGGGCATATGTCCTCCCTGTATGTTTCGCTGGTATACACTCGTGACATTTATGCATATGTGTTTTTCAGATTAATATATATCCAACAGGATGGGTACGGGATATCTCCCTCATCTAATCCTCTTTTGAAACGAGTACAAATGCTAGTTTTTATGGCTTCTAGGGTTCAAAAAAATTTTCTCCATCAATACAATTATTTGCAACAAAAATTTTAAACGATATTATATACCCTCCCAAAGCTAAATCTAAGCTCCGACGCTTGCGCGATGCACGCCTCATATCACACGATATAGCAAAACAGAAATAGTGGTCAATGGTCGCCTTAAAGATTACATATTCTAAAATGCGAGTAAAAATCTATTTAAATGAGGCGTTTTTGCAGTCGCGAGGTGTCTAATGTGTGATTAAAAGATTTTAAATTCTATGTATGCAAAGCAAGTAGCACCACTGTGTATTGACAGCTCAATTGTAAATTACGATGATCAATGCTGTGTATACCTATGCCATAGAATGAATTCCAATACGTTCCAGAAAAAATAACAAGCCTTAAAGAGAGAAAAATTTAATTCTTTAACGACAAGACTTAGTCGTAAACCCTGTAGCATTAATTAATGTTTGATCAAGGGATCAAAAAATTGTCGGCGGAAAACATAAACGCATCAAAGTTATATTTACCAGCAAAACCAAATTTTGAAAACTATTTAATTTTAAATACTTCAATCAGTTTAGCGTTGAATTTTGTCACGAAACTGTTATTCGATCACGAGGTTTATTCAGTGCGGCATATTGCGGAGTCCTCCGTCAAAATTGCTGGATTCGTTCACAATGACCGTTTGGTATTTAGTTCGTTTCCATGAGTGGATTACTGTAGTTGGTCCTGACCTCTCCGGCATGTTACTATCTATCAACTGACAAAGCCAGTGTGGACTTGTATAAATATCGACGTTGTTCTAAAATTTTAGTCAAAGATTTAAGCCAACTAAACTCGAAAGGTTTAGCAAAAACTGAGCACCTCAATTGAGCCCACAGCTCACATATCAACGATACGCTGATACACTGGGGTTATACAACTTTTCTTCATAACTTTTGGTACAAATTGAAGTCGCAAATTACTAATTATTTTTACAACAGTTTGCATTTCAATTGTTCCGTTATATCTGAATCAAATTTTGTCCAAAATTACCGAAATTTTTATTAGGTATATGCACAAAATGTTACAGTTATAGGTAAATTCTGCAATCTTTGAGTTTATCTTGAATGTTTTCTCGTTTCTCGATGCGCAAAGATATTCAAATATTTAATTTAAACACTTAGTCCCACAGTTGAATATCTGAAGTCAAATTCAAAAACTAGGAAGGAGTACGGTACCTTTAACCGAACGACAAAATGAATAGCCCCATCAGCTCAACTCAAACGGATACAATCATTTATTTGTAACCCTAAATCGTTTTGGAAAAATCTTGCCATACCCACGGAGGATAGCTACATTTTGTTATAAACCCTATCGTATCAGAAAAATAATCATCAGGGAATACAACGCCTGAAAGATTATATTAGGCTGGAAACCAGGAAATGTTTAGTAGAGGGGGCAAAAATATTTATAGATGGGGGTTAAAAGATTTTCGTTACACAGAATTCTTTTGATGCTGTATAAAAATGTTAACTTTTTTGAGGCGAAGCCGTTTGCAGGTAAAGCAGCATCGCACTCGCGTATCCTCCAGTTGCAACAAAGCGCGTATCTCGAAAATAATAATCCCAAAATACATGCCTATATAAGAGATTATATCGGGTTAAATTGAAATAGAATCGACTTATTGGCCGCTGGTTTGTGCCAAATTAATCAAAGATTTCTCAAAGGGCTAGAGATTAAGCGCGTTTGTTGCCGGCCTACCACATACCTTAATTGTGCTCCAATCGAAATCGATATTAGAACTTTTCGGAAGTTTAAAACAATGTTTCCGGCATAAAATTTAACACCAAATTGTCAAAACACACGTGTCTGTGGTGCCCTGTTTGAATGCTACATTGTTGTGATTATATGCTAATATAAAGTCATGAACAGGTCTACTGGGAATAATAATAATAAACGTTTTGTGGTTATCAACCGCCCATTAGAATGTAATTTAAACCAATTTTTACATTATGCAATTGTAATGGGTATTATTGGTTCGGGTACAACTGATCTTTTAAAAACAAAGCCCAACGCTCGAACAATGGACGCATTCAAGTGAAGATATATCTTGACCCTAATTTTCAAGAAATGTGAGAAAAAATGTGCTAAATCTGATACTTTGAATTTTCTTCGGTTACATAACCATAGCCTACAGTCGCCCAAGCTTTTATGTGGTAAAGTTGCTGGTAAAATTGAAAATTAACAAACAATTTTAAAATTCAGACACTTTTATAAATTGCCGGCTATTTTGATATATCACTAATTGTTATAATTGCAGTTTGCTTTTTAATTACCGGGTCGGCCAGATAACAAGAGGTGCTTTGCACTTTTGTTGTTAACGACCGCCGAACCCAACGGCAAAAACGGTTATTTTAGAGGTGCCCAATAATCACTCGGTTGCTAAATTATTGCTTTACTGATAAGATTTGAACATTAACCATCCAACACAGGTGACTGTTATGACAAACTCCGGGAGTAGAAGTCTTCGGTACCCGCAGAACAACTAATAGAAATTTTTCCAGTGCGGTAGGTACATACATATTTGCACAAACATATTTCTATATTTATATATATGTATATACATATATGTATATAAGTCAAGCTACAGTGCAAAAAAATGGTGAGTGAAATTGACTCCCTCCGAAATAGGCTTTTCCTGACTACACAAACTGAGTCAAAATTCGACTCAGCCGTGCTAAAGTCTTAGATCATGGGCTTTCACTTTAGGCTTTAAGCTTAAGTTCACGCCATTGCTTTGGCAGAAGTTTAGGCTTCAAATGATTAGCTCATGCTTATATTTCGAACTTGTTCTAAGCTTGAGAACTTTTAATCAAAAGTTTCAGGCTTAGCTTGAAATATCTGTTGGAGCTAATTTAATCTTGCTCAAACAATATACTAACTTAGCAATAAAAAATTTTTTTGAACTTTCAATTTGGGCAAAACGCACCGTTTAGATATATGTATAAAAACTAGTATATTTTGAAAGCATTGGGTTCGCGTAAAAGTTCGCATCAAAGTCAAGTAAAATGAAACAAATTAAATAATTTCAGGCTTTGAAAATATATTCCTCCGTCTCATCTAAGAATTTTAACCTTTTGCATACCCCTATGTTGTTCTAATCAAATGGATACGCAATAAAGCAGCATTCAAGTTATGATTGGGCCATCCAGAGCCTCTATCATTATAGAGCAGGACTTGTTCAAGGAGTAGTTGTAAAATCAGACCCTTTTATGTTCTAAGTCTGTACAGTGCTCGAATTTTAACAACACCAGATTTATTCACAATTTCTCACACTCGAAGCAGTCCAAAGATGCAGATTTGGCCCTTGCGGCGGCAACACTTGTGAACTAATTCACAATTTAATTGTGATATTAATTGGCACCTTATTCCGCTGCACCCCCTTTTTCCAAAACAAAGAGTTTCTGCAAGGTTTATCGGGTGAAAACGATAATATAACAACCACAGAAAGGCCTCTACGGGCACACGAGACACTCGATTCGACATAAATTTTATGCTGATAAAACCACAAAATGGCAAATACGTACCGCATTTTTCAAAACTCTATGGTGCAGCTTGGCGTAAAATTGTTTCAAACTTGCCGCAAAATCGAACACACAACACCAGTCATAATTTAGCTAAGATTCAAAAATCTAAAAATTTTAATTTTATCCTGCACGAACCGTTCGAAATTTGCCTAATGACCAAATATACGTACAGCCCTGCCATATTTGCGTTTGGCCTCTCGATCGCTTCGCTTGCGAGTTTTTTCACAATTATATATCGAGCTCCCCTCGTCTAAAATTTCTGCATTTACCACCGTTTATCCCCGTATTAGGGTATATGATTTTATATTAAAGGCATACCAAATAATAACGATAGCATAGTTCACAGCCCAACAATATATAAAAACTAAAGGGTAATCGTTTATCAAAAGTTGTCATCAAGTTGTCGTGGCCTACTGGCACGTCACATGACGCAAAACTATTCTGTGGTGAACACAAAAATTACTTACGGGGTACTGCGCGAACTGTGACAGGGAACAGACTGTCGATCGAAGTGAACGAGAAACCAAACGTCATTTTACTACTGAATCTTTATACTAAATTTTGGTTTTCATTCGTGTTGGGAGTCGATGACCTCTGTGTACGCTCACATCCGCGGATTCAACTATCATTCGACATAATACCCAGGGGTGGTGGGACCAGGCCAAAGTTCGCATGAACTTTCAAACTTTGAAACCGATCAAACAAATCTCACGGGGTCGATTATTGAGTGATATTTAAATTTTGGCATCGCTTTGGGTGTGTCATGTGAAGCATCACAGGTCAATGATCTGGTTGACCTGTGCATATTTCAAATTTAAAACCGTTTTTGAATGATTGGTTCAAAAAGTTTGAATTATTGGCTCAATAATATGAAAGACCCTTGTTCGTTATAATCATTTGATCATTTGGAAACAGGCAGACTGGTGGACGTCGAGACAGGGAATACTAAATTAAAATCGCTCAATGACGTATAGTTGCGAACGTTAATTAGTTGCCTGTAAAATTGGCAGCGATGGCTTACATAAACTATATGAAACCATTGGTTTCAAAATAAAATAAATTACACTAGCAATCACGTTCAAATTTGGTTAAACTATAATTTAAGTTTAAGTTTTTAGAGAGTACTCGTAATATACAACATAAAACGTTGATATGACCTTATGTTTGTTTCCAAAGAATATAGCATGAGCCGTCGATCGCTAACTCAAAACAGCAATAACACGGTCCCTAAATTTTGATAGTAACTTTGAAATAATCTATTTGAAATGCTTCAAAAGATTTGCTTTTGTGAATTAATAGGTGATATAGAACGTTTATGCGTTGCAAAAAGTGTAATTGTCTGCAATTCTGTCTGAATACTGATAACCCTTTCAACCTTGCGTGATGTTTTGTAAAATAAGCCTAAATTTGCGTTATGTACATATTTGTAACACATATATATACATGTATACATTTACGTACATATGCTTATGGATGTATAACTAACGGACTAAACTGAAAGACGGCGGTAACGGCAACGACACGAAACGATTAAGTCACATTTGCAAGCATTTCATAAAATAAACTATTAGGTTCTCTCTACGTAAGTACTTAATAGTCTTTACGAACGCAGATCTAACACACACTTCGAAACGTATGTAAGTAGTATAAGCCAATGTCTGTATTATATATCAGATTATCAGATTTATTCTCATAAGAAAACAGTGATCCTGATGCGAATCCTATCACCCACGAACAAATCGCAGGCTGGTAGCCAGGTGAATATGGCATCGGTACTAAAACAATTTTGGGCGTAAGCGAATAATTCACATTACGGACAAGCGGCGATATGAATATATACATTCAGAGGGTTTAAAGTTTTCTCTTGGGAAAGACTGAGTGCCCCGGCTCGTTCTAACCACGGGCTCAACGAGTAACAGGTTAACGACAGAAAATTTTAATTTCAACAGTCTTCAGCACGCAGTTGCGACAGCCCAACTGAAGTCTTTAGATAATTCACTGAACAAAATGTTTTATTGTGCAAATTTTTGGACTTACCTGCATTGAATAGCACCATTGTTTTGAGGCATGAAAATTCAGCAGCGTCAATACGCAACTCTTTGAGTCGTTCGAGTTGAATTTGAAACAAACGAATATGCTCAAGTAACACTTGAGTACCGGACGGCGGGGGAATTCCGACAGCTGCGAGTAGTTGCGCATGTGATGACGGCATACCACATTGAACTGAATTGAGCACAAATAGCTCGCTCCAAGTCGTTCGCAACAAAATTGTCTACAAACGTATTAAAACGACATATCACTGTTATTGATCAATGCAAAAAATAACAAAAAATAATTATATTTGTCGTCTATAATGGCTGCATGCAGCCCAATGCATAGAACAGTTCCTTAGCAAAACTCTAAGCTTCAGCCTATTACCTATGCGGACGTCTAATAATTTGGTTTACTAATAGGGAGCTCTTATTAATGGCCTATCAACGATTAAAGTAAAGGAAAGTTCGAAGTTGGAAAACTTGTAATGTACAACATCATACGGATGCATAATTACGAACAGAACACGGCAAGTAATACGTTTCAGTGCAGTGTATAGAACGGTGTGATATATATTTAAAATCAAGACTAACTTGATCAGCCAGGTTTAATTCGGGGAAAAATGGAATATTTTTGGCCCATTCGACTGCGGAAAACAGCAAACGCGCCGCCAGTTCACACAAATTATCCACGCCCATTAACGCTGTAGGTTGCAATATTCCACCTGAAATGCAATCCAAGAAATATAGTACCTATCTTATGAGGGTGGATATGTTTAGTTTAAATTATTTTACACACACCACATATGCCAACGTCCAAAAAATGCTTTAAAATTAATTTTCAACCAAAGTAAAATAAAAACTGAACATGGTCTCTCATGACAAATTTACTGCATGAAGTAATAGATATACGGCTTTTGAAAAATGCACTAAAGTTTGCTAGAAACATATTAATGAAAAATTACTGTAAGCGCAGCGATACATATTGCGCAGTTGTATATTTTAAAGCGTCAGCTAAACACACTGCCTCTAAGGTACGAATGTAGACCGAGACCTGGGAAAGTAATATTCATTCATATTTTGCAATAAACTAAATAGTCAACGTTACCAATTCCTAAACGGGTCATAGGGTACGGCTCAGCGCGTATCAAATGACTGATAAAATTCGACAAATACGCTTGATTCGCAAACGCTTCTGAGCCTGGGAACGCTGTTGCAAATACATTCGCGTATGGATTGATCGCTGTTGGTATTCGACCGCGTTGAACTGCTAAAATCGACAAAAATACAGATAAAATGTGAAATTCAAAAACCCTTCGTTGAAAAATTTTCATCGTTTAGGTTATCGAATTCATACAGAACACTAAAACGTGGCTAGCAAATGTTTCCATACTTTCAAATTACATTCGTCAAAACAACGGAATGTTTTGAGCTCACGTGGTATTGCGCGCTATACTTTTCAAATATTTAGCTATAGAAAACACATTGATAATTTTCTACGAGACAGGCCACAGAGGGATGATGAAAAAATTTATTCCATGCCTTTTTTTGAATCCGCAGAGAGCGATTTGCACTCTAGCCCAAAATAACGATTTCTCCTAAATCATCCTACGCAAACGCTAGCAATGGTATGCTATAGTTTCTTTTTGTTTTCAAGACATTGGAATACGAATTTTAACTATAATTTAGGAACAAAATCTTTGCGGATGCGCCACATAACGGACCGCTGACCAAAAAGTTTCCAATAGCATTAAAAGAATTCTAAGTTAGAAAAATTTCCCTTGCCCTCCTGAAAACCTTGCTTCCTATACGAAACATGTACTGGTTCGAAAGATGTCCGTTATAGGCAAATTAGGTTTTCTATGCACAAATACAACGGTGTTTACCTACAGACGTTTTGATTACTGAGTACAATTCTATTGAAACAATCGGTTAAACTTTTGAAATAGTTAGCAGGTCAGCTGGAAATTCAAATTGGAGTCCGAATGGAGGATACACAATTTACAGGCAACATACTAAACAGGCATTGGTTAGAAACGCTTTGACCATGTGGCATAATTCGCCAAATCGTTTGACTGGCGTTACTACCCTCAGGTTTAATGTAAAAGCTAAAGGTCTAACATAGTCAAACAATTTTTCCTGACAGTATCAATTATATGGCTTACCTATATTACTTTTAGGGCCGTTCTTCTTTCTCGAAGGACTACAATGGAGTAGGAATAATTTTTGACTATGTTTGTTTACGCTTAGGCTTAGACTTAGGCTTAGATTAACCCTTATTTTTGCGTTTTAGGTTTAGGTTTAGACTGAGAAATACGCTTAATCTAGATTTGCATCCGTGAAACTAGTAATGTTGGAAAACCATGTTATTTCATGTAAGCCTTAGCCGGCTTTCAAATAAGTAGTAATAAAACACTCGTTTGTCTGTTTTGCATAAACAATGACGCCACCAGAACGTTTGAAAAATTTCCCGTTATAAATTTTTGCAAGGCACAACTCCTTAACATAGACAATTTAGGCTTCTGTTTACCTGCAAATACTTTATATATGACGAGACTGTATTGAAAGATTGCTTTTCAGAATTTTTTGTAAGACTAAACTGTAAAGTGAATATTTCATGGATGGGGTAACGGCCAACCACTTCTAAATCTGCCCACGTGTTTCGAACTCTGCATCGCAAGCTCATGGCTAGCTCACATCGCAATTTGGTGCTACGCAATCTAAAGTAACTTTGCCCAGAGTCAAAATAATTTTCTCTCCTCAAAATGATTTTGTCCAAAAGCCTCGATGTACGTTGCCGACTAACCTTCTTTCCGCATTCCCATCCGCAAACACTTTTTCAGCCGGCAGTGTTGACACTGATTGCGATGATGAATATCGATCGGGCAGTTCTTGTTTCCGCGACACGTATACGTCAAATTTCGCCGCACTGAACGTTTAAAAAACGATTTGCAACCTTCGCACGTAAATTGGCCGTAATGTTTGCCGGAACTTTTATCGCCACAAACCACACATTCGATTGACGTTGCCGTTGCACCACCAGTTGACACAGGACTTCCAGGCTGCCCTGGGCGACTTTCTGTAACACTTGGCGATTCTAAAATATCGCTCGAGCTACCTCCATTAGCCTCTTCAGAACCTTTAGTTCTGGGTCTCACGGCTGCGTTGCTCAAATGAGTTGAGTCTAAAAACGAAGAATCAGGCTGGCATGAGTCCGGGGGCACGTTGGCAGGCGCATTCAGTTCGGATGGCCTTGCACCCTTTGAAACCGAGTTTATTGTGGTCGAAAAAGGATGGTCTGCAAAATGTCGCTGGTGACCAATAGTGCTCAGAATTGGAACGGTTGTTGTTTGGCTAGAAGCTACACCACTCCGGCTGGCAGACACTGGCGAAACAAGCAGTTCATCACTAGTACTCTCACCACCTGATGGTGACGGGCTGTCATCTCCTACAGTGTCGCTATTTCTACTCGGATCTGCTGGTTCGATAGCACCATCTATATCTGTTGTTGTCGTCGTTGTTGTCGTTGTTGTCTTTGTTGTTGTTCCTGTCATTAAAGTATCTTTGGTACTTTCACGTTTATCAATCTTTGATTTAATAGCTTCCGTGCGAGTGATTGCCCGGTCTTTGCTTCTTTCTTTGGCGTCAGCACAAAGTTTTGTCTCGTTAGCTCCACAAACTGTCGATTGAGCTATGGGACAGCGGTTAAATGCTAAGCTAGCGTCGTGTAACCCTAAAGGCCATTGAGATGCTATTGACAGTAGCGTGGATGAAGGGCTATCAGCTGCTGCTCCTAGCTTGGATTTCCCAGATTGTTGGTGGTGTTGATGTTGTTGTTGATGTTGTTGTTGTTGTTGTTGTTGTTGTTGTTGCTGTTGTTGTTGTTGTTGTTGTTGTTGTTGTTGTTGTTGTTGTTGTTGTTGTTGTTGTTGTTGTTGTTGCTGTTGTTGTTGTTGTTGCAGATGTTTCAAAGGATCAGCACCAAAAAGTAAATGCGGTGGCGGCATGCCAGGAGGTCGTAGCAGAGAAAATTGTTGCGCTGCGACCGCTAACAGATTGTTACTGTTCATTATTGGATATTGGTTAGGCGAGATATGAATCGGTGTTTTGTTTGTGCCTTGGGGCAAACCGGATAAGTTGCTTCGATTTAGCAGTTGTTGTTGTTGTTGTTGTTGTGGTTGTTGTTGTTTTTGTTGCAGTGTTGCGGCTGAAAATAGCTGCTTGCTATTTCTATAGTACGGATGATATGGATGAAATAATAGCGGTGGCGATTCCGTTGAGTTTATTAAATTTGTGTTGCTTTTTGACGGCACAAGACAACTTTCTGATGTTGTCTCTGAAAAAGGTGTCAGTGTTGCACCAGTTGTACTTGTAGTTGTTGTCGCTGTTGTTGTTATGGTTGTTGTTGTTGACGTCGTTGTTTTTGTGGTTACTAGAGTCGTGGTACGCATTCCGGTTGTGGACGTTCTTGTAGGCTCTACGTCCAGTTGTGTTTGCTGGCAGCCTGTTCTGCTTGTTCGCCCACTAGTTGCCTTTGTTCCGTCAGATGATGTAACACCACATTCACTTCCAGAGGACGAAGACCTGCTTATTGGTTGATTTAAAGTCGGCGAGTGTTGTTTGTGGTAGGTATCGCTTTTGACTCGATCATCGCAAATGCCAGAGTTCCTCGCAATTGGAGTCGGAACAACATCCACCGAGCTCAAGGAGTCTTGCGGGAGACTAGTTGCGCTAGTTGCCAGCGAAGTTGTGATATTTCGAGGCATCTCGTTTGTCGAACGACTTGCGGTATCCGTGAGCAATGATAATGGAGAAAATAGTCGAATAGTCCCGCCCGGTTGTTTTCGGCTCGGTCCTAGCAACGGAAGCGATGTGCCCCGGTTTGACTCTTGACTGAAGGCAGTAGCGTCTTGGCCGAGGGTGTCAGATTTCAAATCAACTCCTTGTTGGTCAAGACTCTTGCTGCCAGCGCAAGAATCCGAACCGGTTTGAGATGGGGGTTGAGAAAAAAGGTTTTGGGAAGAAGGGACTGTTGAAGAAATTGGAGTAGCAGTTTGAGGCGATACAGGCGACACAAGTTCACAGTTGGTTATTGTTGGAGGGTCTGCAGTTGACCGCGTGGAAATTCTTCGGCATTTCGGGGTAGACAGAGAACCTGAATTCGCGAAAGAGCGGCAACTTAAATCTTGCGGTTCACTGTCGCTATGTTCCATCACGCTACTAGTATCAGGTATGTCACGTGAAGAGGTCATAAATGATGACGTTACCTTTTGCGAAGCCGGATTGTCTGTTGTAGCGAAAGCACCGTGTCGCGCGAGATTTTGCCTACTACGATGTACAAAATTGACCGGATACGAGCGATCGGATTTAATTGGAATTGGACGAACAACGGAATTTGATTGGTCAAAATATTGAGCAACTCCGGGCACAGTATCTAAACTGGTATAAGTTTTGCTCAACTGAACAGAACCGTTATGAAAACTGGTTAAAGTATTAATAGGTTGAGAGTCGGTGGCTTCAGTAAAACTTAAACTAAATCCAATTTTGTCGCCAGCGACCGTTTGTGAATTTAAAAGCGAATTGTTGTTATTGTTTGAATAAATTAAATTTTGTGAATTACCATTCGCCCCGTTTACCGCGTCATGATTGTCATAGTTGTTGCTTGGATTGTGTCGAGCTGACGCTAAACAATAAAACGCACTGCTTAAGGTTCCTGTCGCCCAATAATCTAAATCAGTGCTATTTGAAGCAATCGAAGTTAACGCAGTTATTGTTGAAGGTGGATTTATGCAGGAAGAACCGCAATTTGTTGCCTCCCGTTTAGGCAACTCACCGTTGTTTGTTTGGTTTAAACTTTTCAACTCAGTTGCAGTTGTGGTTGATGTTGTTGTTGTTGTTGTGGCAGTTGCTACTGTCAAACTGCTTGACAACGGACAATAATGGTTTCCATTTTGCTCTGTATGCTCAATAAGATTATCGGAAACGGTCGTTAAACAATTAGGTTTCGGGGAAGTTGACGCAATTTGAACTGGCAAAGCTGCTGACGTAGAATTTTGGTCAGTTATCGGCAAATTTGCACAATTGTCAGAATTGAGTTGACAACTCAAGCTATTCAGATTAGTATCACAATGTTGATTATTGAGTTCACCCTTATTACTCACGTTTTGTCTGAAATTTGAAACAGTAAGCGGTTCAAAAGTTTTAACATCTGAGTACGTGGAACTTAAACCGTTGTTTGCTAGCCTTGATGGTAAAATAACACGTCTTGCGCCCTCCTCGGTCCGATAGGGTCTTAATGAACCAATAATCGACGTATCGCAACCCTGTGCGTACACTTGATGCACCTCTGGCCGCTCTTGTGATAATAACAACGGCTCAGTCTCCCCATAACAGCGCAACGCTGTTGAATAAATTTCTCCGAGGTTATTTTGGCTTCTATCATTATTATAGTTCTTATTATAATTGCTCAAATAAGGTGAACTAGGGCGAGCACTGGTTGAATGCAAAATGCGAGCTTCCGAGTTGCAATCCGCATTAATACAGACAGATTGAGAATTAGTGTTAATTTGAGCACTACTAACACAAGTCGTAGAATTAAACGTGTCAAGCGAACACAATTTGAGCTCAGAATTTGAGCTGCTGGTTGGACCGTCACAACTACTCCGATTTCCCAAACACATCAAACTATCGTTTGCCCGGAATATGCCATCATTTCTGATTGGCTGGTCGTTGGAAGTGCAGGTCTGATGATGTAATTTGATTGGATGATCGTTCGAGTCGCAAGTCGGTTGCCGGATAATGTTTGGGCGATTGTTTGAGCTATAAATCAGATGCTGCAATTTGATTGGCTGGTCGTTTAATTCATAAGTAGGACACTGCAATTTAATTGGTTGACTGTTTGAGTCGCAAATCGGTTGCTGTATTCTGACAGGCTGCTCGTCACCTCTAGGCGAAATGATAGCGCTTTTGATTGGTTGATTTGATTTTTGGTAGTTATCAAGCTCAATTCTGATTTTCTGTTGGGTTCTGTGGTCTGTTTTAATTGGTTGACTGGAAGCGAGGTCAAAACTGATTGGTTGCTGGGGGTTAATTATTGTATCTGGTGTATTTCGGTAGTTAATAATTGACTGTTCGAGACCGCTGTGTTGGTCGGATTCATTACTAGAGCTAGTAACACTGTTGTGCACTGAGTGCCGATATGGGGTTATGCGGTGTTCAGTTCCAGGGGTTGAAGGTTCCGAATGCTTATTAAGCCACGATATTGCTGTCAATGCTGTCATATTTGGTATTTTATTCTATTTTATTATTTTGAACATATCTTTTGAGCAATTGGCAAATATAGATGGCAGGTTTGAGAGAATGTTTCAACGAAATTGTTACGAATGCAATTTGTATAATCAAAGTAGGTATCTAATCCATTGTTTAAATAGCGCTTCCGTAAGCAATAGTGATAAAGCAAACGCAAATGGAATGTTAGTTTTGCAGGCACATACTGGCTAACCAGGGCTATAAAATGCACGGTTTAATTCGGAATTTAAGTAATTAGTAATGCGTTAAACAGTTTCATGTGATGGTATAAAAACATTAAAATAAGGAATGACTGAAGTATTATTAGCACCTAAAATATTACATATAAATTTTAGGGTCTGACCAGTTGTCGTGTCGTGAACGAAATTAAGCGGCCCAATACATAACTTTGGTTTTAAATAGGCCTAATTTTAAGCAGAAATTTTTGATTCAGTTATACACAGGTATACTCGTTTTTTACCGTGTATATTTTAAATATATCTTCATTTACTCAACGGGTTTAAAGTTTATGCAGCGGTTACGAGACAGCAACATACAATAATGCATATAATATATATAAAACTGTGCGACTATTATGTTTAACTGCATTCGCTACTTATCATTTTGGTAATTTCATTTCAAGAATTAGGGAAGAACATGAAAACCCATGATGAATATATAGATTTTCTAAAATTAACAGTCTATAACTTGTTAATACCGCGTTTGGGTTTACGTACGTATATACATGGTTTAGGGATTCTATAGCCAATGAATATATATACATCGTAAAAAATTATAAATACAAAGTCGTCATTACATTACATAACATACGTTTTACAATGTAGCTGGAAATAGTTTTAGTTTGAAATCTATAACATTTGCCCGATTTTCACCTCAGCCATAAATACTGTAGTGACCCGAATAAGAGGGGGACTGATATTTATTTGGCCCCTCCAGAGGGTACCCCTCTTGTTCTTCGGTTACGGACTGTTATTTATTTTGAACCCACCCTTCGCCACCCTTCGTTACGGATATGTAACCGGTATTGCAACTATCCGTTGAATGAAACGTTTTGTACCTTGTATCAAAAGCTTGAGCAATGCAAGGTTATACTTTGGTAAGTTAATTTCAAAATTTAAGTTCGCTTTAAAGTATCGAACACAACTTTAGTTGGTCCTGGAGTCATTTACGCGCTACAATTAGGAATAATTGCCATTTATGCACTCTAATTGGGTTAAGGAACTATCTGCTTACGGACTCTTATTAGAAATAAGGACTCCTAATGATTGGGACTCAAAATGGGGTCCCCCTTATTCGGGTCACTACAGTAGTAATATGTTTTTGAAAGTAACAGTCTGTTTGGTAGGCACCCTAAATTCCAAATATGAGATCTGAACTCTTTATAGCCGATAACCTGTGGGTTACGGTAGGCATTGGTATAGGTATATCTTACTCTATAAGCCGGCAATGATAATATGATCCCGTACGTAAACAGTGAACCAAGTAAAGCAATGAAGGTCATTCGGTATTTAGAAGATACACTTAAGTAAAATGTTGATTACAGGGTTAAACGATATATAACACATTCTGAATGTAGGTAAAAATAGCCAATTTTTGTGAAATTTGAACCGCTGAGGTTACGTTTCAAGGAATCTACAAAGTCCAGTTTAGTGATCGTTGGCACGAACCTTTTGCCTAAAAAGCAGTCACACAAGAATTAAACTCAAAGGACGCTCTTGTTTGCTTTCTCCACAGTTTTCAAAATTATCACATATTGGCATATTTATATACTTAACTTACGTTTACAATTAGGCTTGACTTTCAACTTAAGGTTGTGGTTGCTGTACAGGTGCCCGGAAGGCATTATAAAGATTGAGAACCTAAAGGCGGTCGAAAGTACCGATTTAAAAAAATATGTAGAAATTTTTGGACGATTGCATTAACACTGTATATATTTGCAGTTTACAATGTGTGCCTTAAAAATTTTCATTTCCTATATTACTGCGGTCAATAAATATTACAAATTCGGACACCTGCCCGTACCCGCACAGCACAAACGAATAAAAAAAGCGCGTACCCTTCGTCATAATTTAGTTATATATCTTCTAGTCGATTGAAGCGTATATTAAGATTTTGGGCTAAACTCATTTTAATAGTCAAGAAAACATCTGCCTATTAGTAATATATATGTATATATATTTATATATATACAAACCTTAAATCTTGTAGGTTTTAAAAGTGATTGTCATCGAGCATCAAGCTGTGTCACGACCTAGATTGTATAATAAGCAATGCCAAATACAGGCCAAATAGAACTTAAATTGTTGTACAAACACAAACTGATACCAATTGCCAACTAAACGAACAGCTCTAGTTTTGTGTACCAAAACTGGTTTTAGACTAGAAGAAAATATGTAGAATAAAATTTATTGGTCCTTGACAGGTTTGAATATAAAATGTCACTTATTGGCGGAAATCGTCTAGTACAAAATTATCACGCACCCGAAATACTTGCCGGCTGCTGCTTTAATTGTAAAGTTTCAAAACACAAAAAGTGCCCGCTTCACTTGCCAAATTCTAAATCGGCACGCTGGTTATTTTCTTCTATACACGACGTTATTCGTTCTGGTCATTCCCTAACACTGACACTGAATGGTTGTTATTTTCGAAGAGAAAACAACGCAGATGTTCTGTTATTCTTTAGTGCAAAAATTGTAACGCAACATGAAAAGACAACAAAATTTGTTTTGCGGTGCACATAAAAATGTGACCGCTATCACCGAGCAATGATCATATCGCAACGGGATCATACGAAACGAAATAAAAGTGAAAAAAAACAACATTTAATTAAACTTGTGGCTTTTTAAAATCTATAAATTATACGCTAGATTTACGCGTTTTTACACAGCAAAATGGCAGTTTGACGTTATAATGCCTATATAGTGTGCTTGAATGATATTAAAAGGTCGCACCTAACAATCGTGTTAACACCAAAATTATTAATATATAAATTCATTTTTAACAGTTCGTGAAAAATTATAGTGCATTATATTAAGCTTGCGATCAGGGAAATACGTAGGAATTCATTTCGTGAACGTATATAGAACATTAAGATTTCCTACAATTTCATATCCGGACAAAATTTACGCAAAATCAATCCGAATTTGAAATTTTTGCATATTTGAGCTTCTAATGACCTACCCTGGTCACTTTACCCCTAAATTGAACCTTATCAAAAATTAGAAATTTCGAGGTACTAGGGATCGAAAAAAAAATTTCACGAAATTAAACAAATGATATTGCATTCGTTACAACTTACGTAGTAGACTAACATGGTTTCGTACTTTCTATCGTACGTAACAAAAAATCCCGG
This sequence comes from Enoplolaimus lenunculus, assembly GCA_030248215.1. Taxonomy (NCBI): domain Eukaryota; kingdom Metazoa; phylum Nematoda; class Enoplea; order Enoplida; family Thoracostomopsidae; genus Enoplolaimus; species Enoplolaimus lenunculus. The sequence continues at coordinate 120,405 of JASANG010000610.1, forward strand.
CTGTCATGGGAATGTTATATATGTAAAATTTTTAAAAATCCAACAATTTTTGGCAAACACCTTCTGTGCTGGTGGAAGGTAACAGAAAAGAAGCTAAGTCTAAAAAGCGATCACCATTTTTGTACAGCATTTAGCAAAAGAGGAATATTGTTGTAATCTCAAATAAACAAGAGATGTCGATTCTAAAACTTGTGAAACTTACTATTGTTACTCCAACATTGAAGCCTTTAAATACACCGTAAAAGCAACCAGTGTATCTTTATTACCGTCCAAAAAGGTAGCATGTAGATCAAACGCTTACTAAAAGTGTCTATTTTTACTTATACTTTATGCGTCTACAAACAGCTTAGAAACGCAGTTTGTAGCAAGAAAAATATACCTAAGGATGTCCTGTTTTTGCAAACTAGAACATATTAAAGGATATGTGCAGAAACTTAAATATCAGAATTAACAGATTTGTAAATTGACAACATCCAGCACCATCTATTCTATAAATACCTTATGAAAAATGTAACAAATAGCGCTTCTTAATATTCTATTATACTAAACTTAGAAAAACCGAATGTCACAGGAGAGATATTTTTGAAAGTTGCAAATACCGATATATATTCACGAAAGAATGAGCCAACCATAAATTTGGTCCACAACAGTAAAGCAGTACTCACGTTGCGATGACCTAATTAACAGGTCTGGTCAATACACCAATAATTACGCTTCGCGTAATTCATTTTAATTTTGCCGTTATTCAGGTTACGCCTTTAACTTTCAATTATTATTATTATTATTATTGTTGTTGTTGTTATTATCATCACTGACAAAGCCGCGTTTGAGACTCGCTTCTCAATTGAAATAATAATATAACGGAGTGTGCGGTTAACTATAAGGTCATGACCAGATACCAAAAAAACGTTGTTTGTTTTATGTGTTTAATTAAGCGACAATTTGGCGTTCGGATCTTAAAAACGTTACGGGAGAATTTTGAGTCAAAATTTTGTAACGTGAAGAGCAACTTGAGAGACGAACATGAGCATGGCTTTGGCTGAAGGCAGACAAATTTTTACGTCCTTAATAAAGAGTATATACATATAAGTATATATATGTAATATATTATGTATCTTTATATAAAGTTGAAATGAAGAAACTAGAACGGTACCAAATTCATCACTTTTAACTCGAATTAAATACTAAAGAAACTGACAATATCTGTCAAATAATTTAAGACGTGCTTAAACGATGCGAAACCCAGCAAAAACGTATATAAAGTATAAATAGTTTTGATGGACAGTAGTCTTAAAGAACCTTTGTTAAAAGGTTGCTTAAACTTTTTCTGCAAAAAATTAAAGTTCGTTTTTTGCCAAACCACAAAATTCCATGGTCGTGAAAACTGTCTCAAACGCAAGTTTTGCTCCTTAGCACTGCTAAACAAACACGTTGAACCAATTGACCAATACGTAAGTGGAAGACCAGTAGCCAGCTCAGCTTGCTAGGGTTTACTAAAAAATTTTAAGGAGAGGCAGGCAACGGTCTTCAATGACTTACAAACAAGGTTGAAAACTTTCTAGGGGGGCTATAATTTTTCCAGGAGCGCTGAGCCCCCCAGACACCCCTGTGGCAACTCACCGTAAGTGTCGAACCCGTACATACAACATTGGCTCTGAACAAAGACTTAGGCGTTAATAGATCATCGTTCACCGCTTAGGCTTCGATTCACGCTTAAACTTTAATGTTTCGTCCCAGAGTAAACAGCTGACATTCGGGATCTGTTCTACTCCTGGGTCGTGTATCCAATAAAACAAATCGATTGTAACAGCAAATATTCGAAAAAAAATATTTACAAAAAAACTTCATTTTGCAAAAAAGCGAATACCCCCCATTTGTTTTGCTATCACCCTACCAGGGGTGTGATTTCTGTACTCTCGAACTGCAGTCACGCATGCATGCATTATGTGCGCTCCAGAGGCGTTTGTTACAGCAGCTGTTTTCACTAGGTCACTGTGTTACGCATTTGCACCAAGTTGTAGTTGTTGTTGGTTGTGGTTGTTGTTGTTGTTGTTGTTATTGTTCTGTTGTTGTTGTTGTTATTTCATGTTGTGGTTGAAGGTCCAAGGAATGATCAACTTATAACCATTGTGCTATCTCTGTCTGTGTCCACAGCCGTTTCTGCCAATCAAGGACGAATGATAAAATGTGAGTCAAGGGATGGGTAGACGACAAGCGAAGTTCACGCGACATAGCATAACTCGACATATAATAGGAACCTATAAATGAGTTCAATACTAATTTTTAATCTCATTGCTTAGCATAGTGCTGCCTATACTGTTTAAATATGTAACAGACAAACAGCTAACATAAACCTTATAGCTCCAGAAAAAAGATTAGCCGACATTGCAGTCAACAAAAATGTTTCGGAACAAGTCAGTTCGCAGAAAATAAATAATATAAAAAGAAGAGTGTGCGGTGCAACTAACCAGGGTGTGAACTCAGACTAAAAACCAATTCGTAACCGAATAACATGTGAGGTGCTTCTGGAAAAACAAAATAAATATCAGTCCCCGTTTTCTTCAGGTCACTACAGTACTTCAATCACTTGCTTTAATATAATTTATGTCTGCATTCTGTTATTTCCACACATAACTGGCAAAAAAGCAAGCTTGAATTGTAAATTTGCGAACCGCAACAGCAACTATTATTAACATTTTACTACTAATTTACTTGTTTTGTTGCAAAATTTAGCTTAAACCCACAATAATGAATAAATATACAAACATGCGAAAACGGTGAAAAATGTTGCATAATAAATGATTATTCTATGTCTGCGCTGTGCATCCATGAATTCATTTCGTTTTTTACAACTGTCCATCTCTCGTAGGGGGAGGGTAGGACAGGACGAGTCGGGAAAAGTTCTAACATTGTTGGCCTCTCGGAAACGAGAGTGGAAATACAATAATCATAGGAGTAAATTGTGATCAAAACACAAAGAATGGAACAAAATAACAAGGAATGCAGTTCATATGGTGTGTTTTTGCACGGTGACAATATGTTATCATGTGAAATTTGTATATATATATATTAGTTTTAGATAGGTATATGTGTGTATAACTGCAGTTTAACTAATATGAATCAACATAACAACGTAACACAAAACAAAAAAACTAAATTTAAATGTGACTGGTGAGAGATCCGTCACCTACTGAACTACTATTTGTAAGATTGTTTGTCGAGTTGCTGCGTTCGTTTTTGAATTTTTGCTTATTTTTTGTTTTCATTTTATTTTGGATGCTTCGTTATTCGTTGGAATTGAACAGCGAATCCTAAATAATAATAATAATAATAATAATAATAATAATAATAATAATAATAATAAACAATAATAATATATTATGCAATCACAATAATAAAATAATAAATAATTTTGTTGCAATAATACCATAGTAATTAATATATAATCGACAAGTAAATGTTCAGAAACTAGAAACTCAAAATTGCTGAACAGATTCAGCTAATCCGTAGTGCTTGCTGTATTTTAGCACACATTGTTAAATGGAATACTTAAATTTATACTGGCAGATGGATTTAGACAAAAATTTGAATTTAGGCTTAAGCAGAAACATTAGAAAATTAAAAATTGAAACCCTAGTTTTCCGTAGGGATTTTGTATTTCTAGATATAGTAGCAATTTCGCATCTTAGACAAACAAACGTACCGTCAGATGAATGGCTGTAACTCTTAGCGGCGTTACAGCATTTAACCCGGCAACAAATTAAGAATACACAGGTGATAATATTGAGTGCATAAATATACCGTACTGGGTTGTTTTCAATTTTCAATGCAATACACACAATGGCTGAGTATGTGAAAGCCTACTTACTGAGTAACTCACTGATGAAGGAACGGATGTAAAGTGGATATAACCCCTGCAAAACTTAGAAAGAGGCAGGAAAAAACTACTTGTACAGGTTACAAAATAGCCTCTATGGATGCCAGACCTCAAAAAATAGCTCTGAATTAAGCTTTCCCACTTTAAAATATATGCATTTAAACTAAGAAAAATGATAATTTCAGACAGCAAAACTTCTACAAATGGATGATTTGACTCATTCATTGTTAGCAGCCAGCATAATGTGATAATAAACCAAAAACGGAATTGCCAAACAATAAAATATAAGCGGTCATATATAATTTTGGAATAACAGTAAGCGTGTAGGTTTTACACGATTAAAACTGCAAGCAAGACCTAAGACAACATTAATAACGAGAGGCAGCCTCAACTTTCACGGCAATAATCAAAATTAATTTTGTTTATACTCTATAAAAGTTTAAACTTGATTTAAGCTTAATGTAATCCAGCAGTATTAAACTAACATTCTAGATTAAATAAACTAACAGGTCGGTTTAAGCTTAGACTTGTTTAAAATCTAATATATTTTAAGTTTAAGCTAAACTTAACGAACTCTTAGATGCATGTAATTTCTGGGCTGCACTTGTTACTTGAACTAAAAATAAGTTTACTTAAACTCGTGTTAAACTTACAAACATGTTAGGTTAAGTAAGACTTAAATTTCTAGTTTAGTTAGTCCGTCGAGCCGTTTAAGTCTTAGTGAAACTAATATTCCACTGTAGTTAAGCTATTTTTTAAGTTTAAGTTTTAGAGAGTAGTTAGGTAGTTGTTTGGTTCCCCCCACGCTAGTGTTCATTTGATAGAAGGTAAACAATTTTCCGCCACGACTGTTTATTGACAACAGCACAAATGAAAGCTGATCTGGCTAAAACTATAAGCTATAAGTAAAAACCTTGAAATATCATATTTTTGAAAACAAGTTACAAATTTTTCACCAAAAACTCCAAAGACAAAAACGAACAACAACTAAAATGAATGAGTATCTTTCTGATCCTCAAGCAACAAAAAAGCAGTGTCCATATGTTTACGTCATAAATATGCCTCAAACTATCATTGACCCAGTGACCAACCGAGAACATTGTACGAAATGTAACCTTCTCTTAAACGTGACCTTGCCATTCTCTCTCTAATTTCACAATTTTGTTCCCTGTGTCGTAATATTCAAATCATTTTCCGTCGTCTGTCAATTTTTTTGTGCCCTTGAACTATTTCTCTCTATTTTCTCTCGTTTTTTAATTTAAAAAGAAGAGAGTTTAGTTTTTCATTTTATACTGGCGGATTCGAAAATTTCTGACGTAAGGGGCACGCCATATACAGCAGGCGAAACGGCTCGAGAGCGAAGCGAACAAGAACCAAAACGCAATTTTGGTATTAAAACCTAATATAAAATGTTGGTTTTGATTCATGTTGGTTGCGAGATAGCAATGACTAAATGGTTCACTCCCTTATTATCTGCCAGTAATTTAATTTAACACAAAAAATTCACAATTCCACCGTCAAAATTGCAAATCCTGCAATAGTTCACGTAGTTTTTTTTTCTATTTCTGTAACCTTGAATATCCACGAGACCGCTCTGCATTCACCTGTCGTATATAATTGTGTACATTATATTTCGTTTTTAAAAAAGTGAATTTAAAATAGCAGCTGGTATAAAAAAGATAAAAATTCAAATAAAATTTGTGGATGAAGTTGTGCGGCCTTGAACTCAAAAGTTATAATCATGTGCCTCGCGCTCAACGTCATGTGGCCTATACGCATGGGAGCGTATGATTAAAACGTATATTTTGATTTGCGTATTTTCTGCCCAATTATCTTCACCAGTGTAACGCCCTTTATCTGTGTCACATCACGGTCATCAGTGCAATATTAGTGGTTGTTTTCTGGGTAAAAAAGACTAGATAATTCCTCTGTGGGTTATTATATTTTGATTTTCGTTTCAACCTCAAAGTTTTTTAATAAAATTGAAAAAAAGCATAACATTATATTTAAAAAATGATGTAAAATCAAAATTTTTGACAGACTTGAACTAATGTACCTGCAATTTTCGGAAATCTGAAGGTTGAAATAGTGATAAAATATAGGTGTAGTCGCTTTTTGGATTTTTTATTCATGAATTAAGCATAGCTAACAGCTTATCTTTTAATGGCATTAACTGACGTTTAAGATGTACATTTAAAGCGTACAACACTACAACATACTCATCCATCTTATTTTCGAGGTAACTTGATACATGAAAGTCCAAGATGCTACTGGGAAATAGATTTTGAATGCAACACATTTAGTTACGAAATTTTTACCTGAAACTGTTTCAACCCAAATTGTTGTGTGTACTCTGGCTAATTGTTTAAAATTTGTTCTCGTTAACGCTGCCTGTTTTAGAAATGCGAACAAAAATTTCTTTTACTACTTTTAAAACGTGTACTCGAGCGTTGAAATTCAAAAATTCTCAACCTGTTGTAGCTAAAAAGGTAAAATAAAACGCGGTGGTTGCATAACAAATTACAAAATGCAGGTTTGGTAAAATCACTCGATCTTAAGCAATATCGAAAAAATTCCTAGCAATGCTCTACTAAAATTTCAACACAAAAAAGAATTTTCGTTTATCGTAAAATCCTGGGTATTTATACATCCTGGGTATTTATACGCGAGTGCGCTACGCCTGCTAGCAAATACTTTTCACAAACCTTCCCGATATGAAATTCTCCAGCTTTGCTTCCTTCCAGTCATGATACTTTTTCATTGAACTCGATATATATCATTTAAAAATCTATCAAAAAAGAGAAAAAAATAAATGTTTATAAAACTAAAAAAGTGCAAAAGGACAGCGATGCGCATCAAACGCTTCTAATTTCAAAGGCTACAACACCAACCTCAATAAATCAATCGCTGTATTCCTACGTTTGAGGCCTGCAAAATAAATATATGTCACCATGGTTGACCCATAAAATTATACAATTATGCACCATGAGCAAACAAAGTTTTAAAATAGAAACGAAAAGAAAGGATACACATCGATTTTTTGTCGACAATGACCTACAAGGGAAAGTAAAAACGATTAAACACAAACACAATTTCAAATTATTGTAGAATTGGTGCGAAAAAACATTATGCGATGAAAAATTGAGAAGCCTATGTTATTCGGAGCGGCCTGTCCATTTGGAGGTAGGTAGATCGGCGGACTAGGAGAGCGCGAGGCTTTGCATTAGGATTAGGATGTCTACACTTATGCTTAAGCTAAGGTTAATATTTAAATTTAGAGTTTAGCTTCTTAACAACGAAGGCATATTGAGTACGTCCTTAAATTTATGGGCCAATGTTGAATATTTTGACAGCTAACGACAATGCAGCTGAGGCGAATCCATCTGGGAAAGTGATAGATCAGTGTCAACATTTTTGCTTCAGGAAGTTTTTGAAACAAACTTTTTACGGGATCCGACCTTAACAAATTTCTGTCAACCTGCGAATAATGATGTTTCATATTGAGGACGCTAAGTCAGCGACACTAATCGATTAGTTATACCAAATAAGCTTAGTTCCGAAAAGCACTATATAAAAGATTTGTTGAAAAATTATTATTTGCCAATCTGAAACTTTGGGCTTTCTTAAATATGGAGGGTATTACGACTGCGCCGGACACGTGGACAAGCTAGAAAACAAGCGGACGGTTTTAATTATAGGGTACGAGAGGTATACCGGTCAATGGCCGGCTGGACCAGCCTTGGCGCCTCGTGTGTAATCTAATATAGCCGGGCCGTAAGCATTTTATATAGCGAACCTTTGCAAAATAAAAATAATATAAAACAGTAATTGAAAACGCGGGCCGATCCGATCCGGCCCGGTCGCACTTTTTAGATCGGTTTCACCTCTTGTACGGACAGCAACCTTTAAATCGAAATATAGCCAATCGACGTCTATCGGCTGAACACAAATGGTTTTTATACTTTTTACTATGCAATTTTCAAATTTTACTGCATTCTTTACTCCACGCTAAATTTTAACGTATCCGTGGATCCTTTCAAACCGCGATTCCGACCCTCCCACCTTTCTGGTTAGCCACACTTCGAATTTTGCAATTATATATATTTGCTATTGCATAATCGCACGTTTGCTTTGTAAAAGTCCACTCTAAACTATAGTTTTGTTTGCATTTTAGTTTCAGAGAGCAGGAGGAAATGTAGAGAGATTGTCTGCGTGTGTGTGTCTCAGTCTGCTTGTCTCGGTCAATTTTTCGTCGCCAATACCTAGACAACGGCGTTTCAATAGAGAAAGTGATTTAAAACTGCAGATATTTAAAATATAGCTGTTTAAATTATGAAAATTTTAACAGTCCATCCGATAGTTCGGAAACGTTCTACGCAATGATTTTGTGAAAATAGCTTACGTGCGAGACAACTATAAAAGGGTATTGACGTGTATATATACGCGTTGTGTTTAAAGGTGGCTTGAGAACGCGGAAGTAAAATTTTGACAAGAAAATAAATTTTTAGCTGAATTTCTTGGATGCGACGCTGAGGGTTGTTGGTTTCTGTAACCTCTCAGAATTATATTCAGATCAGTTTCTAGGAAAAAAGTTCAGTGTGCCAATTTATGTATACGCAACCTGCGATTTCAAAATGTCTACCCGTGCTGATAACAGCATCAGAATTTGCACGCAGTGGCCTTGCTTACTCGCTGATTATGTGCCTTTTACATTGGATAATTCCAAATCTGAGTGACCAAATCTGTCTTTTCCTCGCCTGATTGACCGAAGTGAAACTCCGAGCCGAGCTCGGAGTTTCGCGAAGCGTTTTATGTTTTAGTCTGCGGTCGAAATGTGGACGTCCGTCCGTCCGTCCGTTCGAAAAGAATCTCAGGAACGGCTGAATCGATGTTGACAATTTTTTTTGTTTGAAAACCAATTATCCTGGGGTGTTAACCTCGCTTTGGGGTTTCAAAATGTTTAGCTGTTTATTAGCTACAGGCTAATTTGCTTAATTAATTAGTCCTGAATTAGGACTTTCTACATTATTACACTAATTATTACAGTTACAAGTAATCTAATATCAGCATTAAAGGATTTTTAGGTGAGAGGGATCTAAATACTGTTTACGAACCTCCAAAACCAATAACTGAATAGTTAGCTAATAACTAATTTGCATATTAGCTTAACTGCTTACTTGTGTCCGAGCTTCGCTTAATACTTGTAGTCTCACTACTACTCACAATATTATAATATTCCAGTCCTAAAGCTCCAGAATTTATAGTGTTTATAGCCGCTCTCGCCAATGTTACTTCTTAGCCTTGCATCGGTAACAATTGAAACGAACCACCGCAACGTTTAGATAACTTAGGCTCGTAGTTACTAAATATTCTGGCCTGGCTGACAGATCGTGAGAATTGAAAAATGAAATTTAAACTTAAAGCAGCATTTTTGCAAACAAAATCATTTCAAATAAAACTTAGCGCATTTCGAATTGAAAAAGTCTAGCCGTCGTTTGTCTACCCAAGCGTCACCGCCTAGCCTCTTGCTCGTCCACCCACCCGCCCGGCCGACTGACATTTTAAATGGTGAACTGAGCTGAGAGATACGGGAGACTTTCACATTTTAAGTATCAAAATTTTAAAATTTTCACCTTAATTTGTACTACTGCTATTTGAATTCTGTAACATTAATGTTACGACAATTTGAATTGAAAAACTATTCAAGAGCTGTGCCGTCCAGAGGCGTTTACAACTGGGTAAGGGGATGATACATTCCTTCAAAATCTCTGGAAAGACACAAAAAGGCTCTTTTACACACTGTAGAGTAGCCTGCTTAGGTAAAACAAATTTTTGAGTTAGTTACTCTCGCTCGCTAAATGTGGTTAGCCCATCCGAAATAAAATGTTAACTGTGCCCCAGCTGCCGGTTCGTAGAATCGCCGTCCCTGTATATAGGTCTTTGAGACGTAAAACGAAATAATAATTTTGCGTCTACATATCTGTGTGTGTGCTTGGCGTGCGAGCTGTTACGAAATTTTGATTTCCGCTTTCTGCTTGGTGGACAAAGTCCACACTCATCAAATTTAGACTGAATGACCATTACTGAAATATTGTATATTTAGAAAGTTAAATTTTTAAAATTATTTTCAAATTCAAACCGTTGTAAACTTGGAACGTTCTAAAATTCTCTTTAACAAGCTCACAAGTACAACATGGCTGCGATACGAAAAACTGTTGTGAAAGTCCAGAAGCTAGCAGCTAGCGCGTATTGGAGGATGGACAATGTTTGATATTTATCACAATTTCGTTCGGGTAAAATTAATCTAACGGGTTGCTTAACATTTCCAATCCAGGCATAGAGCAATAGGAGATAGTTTATCAAACGTAAAATTCACTTTTTCTCAAAAAATTTTCCACCGTACTAAGGCGAACAATTTCATCGAGACGTACGCTTGCCTCGGAAAAATGGTTAGCATTCGAACCGTTTTATATACTGCCGTGTGTATACATTTCTCAGTCAGTGTCAATTTTTTTCAACCCTCCTGAACAAATACGCATAGTATGACCTAGTTTTAATATATAATTTTAAGAAAAGGTTCGCTAAATTCCACATAAATATACCTGTATTCACGAAAATTTAATGACAATTCATGCAAAATTTTACCACAAAATTTTTGAACAAAGAAATTATTGTTCGCGCATTGCGTAATGGTAGAATTTTATAAGTTACGATAAACGCGGACGATTGGTTCTTCCTGACACGATAAACACATTATATATACGAAGAGTTTAAACTGAACTTGTACGCTACGGTTTAAAGTAGCTGATACTTTTAAATTTGGTGCTGTTAATATTCGGTAAAATTTTTCAATTATAACTTTTTAATTTGTGTGAAAATATTGCATTGACAACGAGTGAAAAATATATGAGTCGAATTGTAAACATACAACCGCGCAGCAAATGTATACATTAAGATTCAAGTAGTAGACTGTAGACAAACGCTATCTTTATTTTTTGACCAAAGAGAACCGCAATAGTAACCGCCTCGTTTGGGTGAAGTCGTCGCCCCTCAGGGGGTCAAGAAAACCGGGATGGTTCTGGAAAAATACAGATGCATAGGGAACCGTGTACGTTGACACACCGGATGGGCTCTAGCAGAACCAAAAGAATCCTATAAGATTCATGAAAATATCGGAGCACACACTGTAAAAAACGGGGAGCCAAATTGACTCTCTCGGAAATACGCTTTTCTGAACTACACAAACTGAGTTAAATTTGACTCCGCCAGCGTCAAATTCGATTCACTGAATCGCTCAGTGAATCGAATTTGATACTGGCGGAGTTAAATTTGACTCAATTTGTGTAGTCAGGAAAAGCCTATTTCCGAGAGAGTCAATTTGACTCCCCATTTTTTAGAGTGCACATTTTGATTTGACGACCCAAGCAATAAATTGCATCTAACTGCACAAGGCACTTAACGCAATATGTGACTACGCGGTGTTAGTTGCAAACTTAGGCGCCGTTATATCCAAACGTGAACAGCTGTACTAAAAATGTATAAATCATATAATATTGCAGCGCCGCCTAATATACAGTGTTTTGGTTTTATAGTCAACGCAGAAAAAAAACTATTTTTGGATTAAGCTTAAACCTGCAATTATACATAGATTAGGTACCAAACGTTAAACAATTTTATGCGATTACTGATAACAAGTGCACACATGACCTTTAGGATGGGGTCCGATTATTGCCCGACGCGAATTTTACGCTTTCTTTAGTAAATAAACGTCGCATAACGGATGAAAACACGAATGCTTCAAAGTTTTCAAAATGGGTTTTTGAATAAATAACTTTTATCAACCTAAATGTGTCAGGATAGCAGATTGGCTCTCGACAAATACACACGTATTTTGTTTTGAATTTTGTGAAAAAATCAACAATAAATTTTAGGGATATTAGTGACACATGCAGAGTTTAAGCAGGTTAAGAAATCTGAATGGTTAAGTTTATATTGGATCAAGTAATGTTTATCAGGTTAATAGCAATTCCACGCAATGTCATTCATAATCTACTCCTTGCAAATGCTTCGATGGTAAATTTTTCAAAGGACTGTCAGCGAAAGCTTTGCTCATGAAGAGATATTTGAAATGACGAAGTTAAAGTTCTTCTGTGTATTAAAAAACAACCCCCGTGCTCTGAGAACGTTGTTGTTTTCCTGTGGGGCTCCTTAACAGCTATCATGCCAGCATGCACTGTTCAAATAAACTTTAGGCAACTTTTGTATTTAACACACCGATAATGCTTCATGAGTATTTTCACACCGTTCCCGTCGAACCCAATGTTTCCATTGTTTATTGCCACCAAGTTGTTAGTGAACAGATGCGTAGTCATACCCATGCTACTCCTGCAAAAAATTCAGCTTGATTCAATTGCACACTATGACCCATTGCGTACTATAAAGTAGGTACGTGGCACGTGTGTGCAATGGTTGTCCGGTAGTGACCCGAATAAGAGGGAAGTAATGAGAGGAGGTCTCCATTTTGAATCCCAATCAATAGGAGTCCGTATCCCTAACAAGTGTCCGTAAGCGGATAGAATCCCTTAACCCTAATTAGAGCTGGTAAATGTCAATTATCCTTAATTGCAGTGTATAAATGACTCCAGGATCAAATAAGGTTGGGTTCGAAACTTTTATGCATACTTAATGTTTTAGAAGTACATTCCTAAGTCTCCTTCTAATTCGGGTCACAGCAGTAGATAGTATTTTGTTTCGGTGAAATGTTATTGTAAAAGTACCAGTTGCCTAAGTTACAGTTGGCCAGAAAGTCAATTTGTCTCAGCTAATATTTATTTATTAACATATAATTTTAACAAAAGCTACGACCACGCATTCAACTCAACTATAATTCATTTGATGTACAACATATATATGTGTCTTGTATTACAATTAAATATTTGACTTACGTTTTGATATTGTTAAAGTTTGGGTATTTAATTTATTAAAAAATGAAGATGCTCTGTTAATGAGATGCCAGGGTTTACGGTAGTTTTGTAGTGCCCCCAGAAGGGTTTTTTGGTCGCCCTCGAATTTAACCAGGCGCAACCTGTTTTTGTTTTTCTGGTTGCGTGTTACATCAACACAGGAGGTGTTCATATTATGGTTCTTGACATCAATTTTAATTATAACTGTTTTTTTGATATGTGTTGTTGTTGTTGTTGTTGTTGTTGTTTTTCGGTGAAGAGGGTAACTGCAGGTAAATCACTTGGTTGTAGCAACTGTTTTCAGTAGGCGTAAAAGTTCGCACAAAAACGGCAGTAAAGAGGTCCGGGTTGGCAGCCCTTATTGGATAGTTTATTTCGATAAGGGCACACCAATGAAAAATGCATTTATTAAGATACAGGCATGTTGTTAAGTTTAGTACCTAAATCAGTGATGTCCCTTCAGCAATAGGGATGCATATATAAATCAAATCAGGGTTAAAATTGGAATACATTCATCGATCGTAAAAACATTGGTCTGAAACTTAAGTTTATTCTATTTCAGTCCCGCAGAAAAACATTCCGGCCCTGATTTTTACTTTGGCCGAGGTGCTGTTGCTGGTACCTGCCAAGCTGGCCTTTATTATAATTGCTTCTATGGGTACGGCTTTCATCAAACGCGCTCTTGCAAAATTTTTTTCAAATTTTATTAGCAAAGTTAATTGTAAAAAATTAAATGTATATTTTTAAAGCGGTAGTTCTAGAAAACTTTACAGTGCTTTCTTCCTGGCAATATTTTTGATTCTGCGCAGTCTGAAATCAATAAGTAAACTAACACAAAGCTTGCATTTACAAATTGACATTTGTAACCAATCTGCACGCGAGGACAAATAATCATCAAAGATTATAATCATAATATGTTCAGCAGACTACTAACGGATGGGAACATAGCTAGTTTGATTTAATTTGAACGCAAAGAGATCACAACTTGACGTTAGATGTATTTCGTAATTATGCTTGAAACACAAATGTTCAGCGATTGATTTGTGAGAATTTTAACCGCTCCAAATTTAAAAATGTCACTTTTTGTTCCTTTTGTTTGCAAGTAACGCAGACTACTTTGGATTGCTTTTGAACCAACGTTAAAAATTTACTAATATTTGCATATCGACAATGTTTCAAGAAAACCCAGTCACAGCAGGATAAATTTCAATCCACTGCGGGTCCATTTTAATTATAGGGGCCTGCCTAAGTAGGATACTGTAGTGACCCGGATAAGAGTCGAAGGTCTGTGTCTTGAGTTTTAACCTAATGTTACCCTAAAATCCTTTAGCAGTGACGGATCACAATTTTTTCCGTGTGATATATGAGGTTGACCACGTGCCCCCAGTTGGGTCCGACATCAATTTCAGAGTTCTCTTTTAGGTCCTCTAATTTTTGGCATAATGAGTAACTGGACCAGATCGCATTGGTGCCGTATAAAGCACGACGAATACAAAATATCGCGAACGAAAAGCTAGACCCTATTGTCTTTAACTCTAGTGCAGAACTTTGGTTTCAAGTCTTCTTGGGTGTATTAAAGCGAGCGAAGGCTCTTAACCAAGCTTTTCTGGGTTTTGACAAATTCGCGAGCGAAGCGAGCGAGAATCTTTATATTGTTTCAGTGTTAAATCCCTCTGTAACAGTGTCAAAACATTTCTTTATTTATAAAGTTCGGGATCTAAGCCACCAACCGACACTTTCACCCCGGCCAAGTGCTTGTGTGGTTGTGAAGCTTTGCACAATTTTAGTTACTATCTTTAGTTTTTAACTGGTCTCGCTTTGGGAATTTAACCTTGATGTTTTCTTTTGAACAGCTCCGCAGGCAGAAGTTTTCAAAAAGTGGTCAGTGAAAACCGCGCGAGTCAAGCAAGCGAGAAGTCAGACCTATTTTTGTGTGTAATGTAACTTATTATGACACACCTATTGATTTGCAATTGGGTGCCGCGCCTCTCCCTCTCGGAACGCCGCTGAGAGGTATCCCCCTTTTGAGTCTCAATCAATAGGTGTCCGTATCCCTAATAAGAATCCGTAAGCGATTGAAGTCCCTAAACCCTAATTAGAATCCATAAATGCCAATTATCCTTAACTGTAGTTCACAAATGACTCCAGGACCAGGACCAAATAAAGTTGAGTTCGAAACTTTAAAGCATAATTAAATTTTGAAAATACATTTCTAAGTATAATTTTGCATTATCGCTCTAATTAAATTTTGAAAATACATTTCTAAGTATAATTTTGCATTATCGCTCTAGGTCTTGATACATCAGTATTATTCCGACTAACTAATCATTAAACTTTCTGCTGCTCCGTGCTTGAAGTACATAGTAGGTTTGTCAAGTGTATTAATAGGATAGACAATTTTAGTACAGTTACTCGTTCCCCTGTTGACTAGTGTTTAGGCTTTTATAATCAACAAGAGCAACCTTTCAATAACAGGTTTTGCATAAATTCGTTACCGAATATTAGGCGGTTATCGTCTGAAAAGACTAAATAAATATTAGTCACCACTTCCTATTGGGATCACTACAGTACATAAGAAGATCGGAGTACATAGAAACTGTGAGGCTAAACTTAGAATTAGGTTTATATTTTGGTGTTTACTTAGGTAATATATACTTCGATTTAGATTAAGCTTAGGCTTACTCTTTATGGGCAAGCCGTATATAGTTAACATGGACGAAGATACGGGTGAAAAAGATTGTAGTGTCAGCGTCAAGCAACTTAAATGTTTCACTTCTGACCCGCAAGTTATGAAAAGAAATTAATATATATCTTATATATTATATAGTATACTAAGTGATTTGACGTTAGTTTAACTTTTATCGCCTACATATTAAATAACAAAATTCATCTTTTTGTTTCACGGCCATTGTATTTAAATCAGTGTTTTCGTGTTTGGCGGTGTAGAACTTAAATCGAATTGATAGAGACTAAAAGACACACCGCGATGGTTCGTGTTGTTTGAAGAAAATATTTTTGGCCCCAACAAAATTTTTGCCTTCTTGTCATAAATAACGATGCTTAAATTTCTGACCAATTTAACCGGTTAAATTGTTCTCGCTCGTATGACTGAAACAAGTGGTGTTTTTGACGCCGTTAATATATATTGGGATAATGGATGACTTGTTACCGAACAACAAAACTCAAATGATAATCACAAAATGTTTCAGGGAGTATATATATAAAAAGAAAGCGACCTCGTACAAGTTTAGGTTGTTCAATTTTAGCTTTTACAAGATAAACTGGATCTCCAATTCCTTTTCATACTACTTTTATTGACGAAAATATTCCAATGGTGGATCTACAAAAATGTTATGAAATACGGTAAAACACAAAATAGCCTGGGTGAAGTATTCATAAAGAATTGAAATCGTAATTACTCTATATAATGAAAGTTGGAAATGAAGTAGCGATTTGATATGTTATCATATACATATGTAAGTGTTTTAGGCACTTATTCTGAATAATGAACCTAGGCCCAAATTGTATCTGGCTTTAAATTAGTAAATTTTATATAACATACGAACCCAAAAACTAGTCGTCGACACAAAAAGTTAATGTTTTTAGTTGACATTTATATTTATGCAAACCTTTCGTTTGAATTGTAATATAATTTAAGATCAAATATTTTATAAGCAACCTTTGTTGCATTACCGAAAAATACAACTTTCTCACAAATTTATGTTGTCAACGATATTTTCGTCACTTTTCGCAGTAATTGCTTGTGTGTTTAGCGCGCACTGATTCGCATTCAAATCTCAGAAAAGCGCGTATACCTAATTTAATCTTAACAAACGTTTTACAAAGTGGGGTCATCAGACCAGCAATATACTTGATTCGAAAATTAATTTTAGAAAAGTCTGATGCGGACAGAACTAATTATGCGAATAACATTAATAGGAAACTTTAAAAACTTACAGTTAAACCAAATAAAGGAAATTTTAACAAAACAACCAAAAGCAAGCTGGAATTATCGGTGATTGCATTGCTTCACAGTTGACGTTTTTCGTTTCAAGTCCAGATCTGATTCAAGTATATGAACCCCTCCAAATTTAACGTATATTAACACTGTTGCAATGCGTCCTCCGTGTCAGACGTACAGATTTTCTTCAACTTTCACGCAACAGCCCGATAAGCGAAAAGTTATCAACACTTGCTATACATAGAATAATCAGTGACAGAAATCTTATCCTCAATAAACACACCAACAAAAGTCAATGAAAACAACACAACTTTTCGCTAAATAAAACAATATATAACACATTTAAACGAAACTTACAATTATCAATCTTATCTGCTCATCAGAACAAAATTTCACCAAAATTCGCTCTTTGGCACTCTAGTGGTCAGTGTACCCATCAGTTGTGCAGCACTCGTTTTTGGATAATGCCATTTTGTGGTTCCATTTTCACCCCTCGCTCAGAATCAGCGACGGATTCAAAAGTTTCCGATGATGGGGCATTGTTAAATAGAGGGAATTTAATATTAGCGAGCGAGAAGTCAAACCCAATTATACTAGCACAAAACCTAAAATTGCTAAAATAGGAACCTCACCATTTTTTCATAAAAGATTTCTCACGGGGACATATCGCCCCCTTAAGATACGACCCTATTCACACTTACTGGGTGACTGTGTCACTCACAAAGTGCATCTGATAACTTGGCTAATGTGTTTGAAAACAAATAAACAACCGCATTTGTGTCCAAAGTTTCAGCAATTCCATATGATCACAAGCGATTTCGCCGGGGGCAAAATTGTGTAATCCAGAGTAGCAGGTTTGATTATCGCGATTTACGACTTGTGAGGCTGTGATTGTAACTAGGGACTGAAGCTGAAAAAACTATATATAAATATTAATTTCAACAAGTTTCCAATTCAGAAATAGGAAATGAAATTGAAGAAATAGACTAAAAATTATGTCAAAAAGTTGAAATAGAAAACAAGTAAAATGATTTATAGCGCAAAGCACAAAATGTTAAATCGTGACCGAGAGCTCACAGACTTCAATTTTTGGTTGAGTTCAAACCTGTAGACAACGCCTTAAACTGAACACGAAATGGTAATTGTTTTAGGTAGGCTTGGAGTTTTCGGGACTAAAACTGAGACAGATACATGCGCTGGAACTTGAATGCAACCGAAGGTTTTCGGCTCAAGGTTGGACAAAAAATCGTCCAAAGCGCAGTGTCAGTATGCCATTTTTCAGTTTCTGTATAAAATTGTTTTTAATTTTTTAAAATTCTTGAATAAACTAACATATAACTGATTTAAGTTTGTCCAAACGCAGTTTGAATTGCTTGACAAAACTTCATAAACATTAAAGCAATATTCACACGTGCGAGTTTTTGCAGCAAAAACTTGGAACGTGCACCTTGCGCGCACATGTTTGGTCACAAAGCAGCTTTGAAATTTTTGCTGTTGCAAATTACTTATTGCAATTCCTGCAAATTGTTTAATACGCACCTGTGAACGCAGTTACAAGTCACTTGAAATCCTCGCACCTGCAGTGGTTTTGCCAATCGAAGTTTACTTTGAAAATACTTGCAGCTGCTAATATTTCGCCCAAGTTGCAACTTCGAGTTCTAACTGCAAAAACTTGCACGTGTGAATTGGGCTTTAACCATTTTATTTTGCATGAGCTCCTGTTCTTTCATAGATTGGGCATATAAAATTGTACTGTTATGTTATGGGCAATACCTATATATCCAGATAAAAGTGTGGTGACTGAGGTACCGGGCCCGTAGCTAGAGGGGGTCAATGGAGGGGGCTCAGCTCCGCTGTAAAAATGTTGCCTTCACCTAGAAAATTTTCAACCTCACTTGTAAGTCGTCGAAAAACCTTGTACGCCCCTCCGAAAATTTTTTAGCTTTTACTTTGCAAAGTGACCTGGCTACGTGTCTGGTACCCCTCTTGTTATTCGGTTCCGAACTTTTATTTGTTTTCCATCCAGCTCCACTAATACTTATTTAGGCGGCAAACTTTTATGTTAACCATTTTCTACCGTGGCTACCCGAATAATAAGGATTAATAAGAGGATGTCCTCATTTTGAGTCCCGATCAATAAGAGTCCGTATTCCTAATAAGATTCCGGAAGCGGGTAGAGACCAAAAACCCTAATTGGTGTCCGTAAATGTGAGTTATCTCTAGTTGTAGTGCATAAATGACCCCAGAAAATTTAGTTCGAACTCTTAAACGTATTTAAGTTTTGAAAGTATATTTCTAAGTATAACCTTACGTTATCGGTTAAACTTTTGATACAAGACAAATAAACATTTAATTCAACGGATTGTTGGAATACCGGATATATCGATAACGAAGGGTGACGACGGGCAGGTTAAAAATAAATAACAGTTCGAACCAAACAACGAAGGGGAACCTACTGGAGAGGCCAAATAAATGTCAGTCTTAGCCCTCTTATTCATGTCACTACAATATGATTTATATATAGCTCATTTGACAGAAATATATACTAAAATAATACAAAACATGAACGTTTTAGGCCAACGTCAACAGGGAAAAACATTAAAAGATCATAATTTTTACCAAATAATCGTCGCCCGATGCGACTCACAATCACGATTACAGTTCGGGCAGAAATTTCGCTTGAACTTCTGAGGCCCCATATGAGTCACCTAAACAATACATTGTTCCCGGAAGCCCCATTCCGTCTGCCGAGACCCGGCTCACAATATATATACAAGATCAAATGGTAATTTCCTCAAAACCTTGCGTTCTGCTACAGACTCGATGCTTTTACAGCTTCTAAAGGTTTTGGCTTCACCAGTATTTGCTTTGAATTCAACAAGTGTCTTAAACAATCCTTTTATCTGTAGGCGTGAAAAATAACTAAAGACCAGCCCCCCATATTGTGGCAGGAGCTGGTATTTGGCACAGATTCTATGCCACAGTTGACGAAACAATCTGGACTAAGTTAACATTAGCCGCTACATAAAGCAATATACTGTAGTAACACGAATAAAGGAGAGTAATGCAAAGAAATTCTGAGTATGAATCTGAATTTCTCCTACTGTAGTGACCCGAATAGAGGGGGACTGATATTTATTTGGCCTCTCCAGAGGGTCCCCCTGACTGCAGTTATCCGTTGAATTAAACGCTTATTTGCTTGTGTCAATAGCTTGAGCGATAATGCAAGGTTATACCTACTTAGGAATGTACCTTCAAAGCTTAAGTACGCTTTAAAGTTTTGAACTCAACTTTTTTGGTTCTGGAGTCATTTATACACTACAATGGGTATAATTGAAATTAATGGGCTCTAATTAGGGTTTAGGAACTCTATCTGCTTACCGTAGCGACCCGAATAAGAGGGGGTAATAAGAGGGGAGTCCCCATTTTGAGTCCAATCAATTGGAGTCCGTATCCCTAATAAGAGTCCGTAAGCGGATAGAGTCCCTAAACCCTAATTGGAGTCCATTAATGGCAATTATCTCTAATTATAGCGCATAAATGACTAGAGGACCAAATAAACTTGAGGTCGAAACTTTAAGGCGTACATAAGTTTTGAAAGTAACATTCCAAAGGATAACGCTGCATTATAGCTCAAGTTTTGATGCAAGGTAAACACGTTTAATTCAACGGATAGCTGCAATACCGGATATCTATTAGCAAGGAATTGTGGCGGAGGGCTGGTTAAAATAAATAACAATCTGTAACCGAATAACAAGATTGGGTACCCTCTGAAGAGGCCAACTAAATATCAAACCGAATAACAAGATGGGGTACCCTCTGAATAGGCCAACTAAATAATAGTCCCCTCTTATTTGGGTCACTACAGTACGGGCCCTTATTAGGGATACGGACTCCTATTGATTGGGACTCAAAATGGGACCCCTTCTTATTACCCCCGTCTTATTCGGGTCACTACAGTAATGACCTCAAACTTAAACTTAAATTATAGTTTAACCAAACTTGAATATAAGTTTAAGTAAAGTTAAATGGTTGAACGGACTAACTAAAGTAGAATTCTAATTTTAATTAAAACTAACAAATTTTTAAGCTTAGAGCGAGTTACGGTAAGCTTTTTATTAGTTAATGATATAAGTGCTGCTCAAAAACTACGTAGTTCTTAGAACTGATTAAATTTATATTAAACTAAAATCATGTCAGAATTCAAATGAGTTCAAGCGCAGCCTACAGAACGTTTTAGTTAATCTAGAAAGTTTGTTTTTTGCTAGTTCCGGTTAAGCTAAATTGAGTTAGTTTAAGCTTTTAGAGAATAGAGTCAGTAAATGGATAAATAGGGCCGAAACTCTTCATTTGATTCCTTAAATCTCAGTTATTCCTGATTAATCTGCGCAACTGGTTCATGACCCAATTGAAGTTCAGTACACAAATTGATCTACTCTATGTACAGATACACATATATTCACTGGACTTTACTCAAGTTTTAAAAGTATATTTGTAAACCCCTTTAAATCTTTTGATACATCACAATATTTAAATTGGTTTAAACCAAATTGTGTCTCGATTTTAAATGTTGTAAAATTAGTATTTTCAGGTAGTGCCTTTGGCGGTCAACCAGAGGTCTATATTGTTAGTCGGTTGCAAAGTGCGAGGCTTGGGGGCGTGCAGCTTTTTTGCATATACAGCATAATAATAAGGATAGCTATATTTTAAGGGTAGACAGGTAAAATGTTTCTGGTAGAAGGTTGTGGTTTTTAATTAGTGCTGGCGGTTACTGGAAAAGTTGTGTATTACGGTTTATGTTTGTTAAGTGAATAAAATTGATTATACGGCGCTATTGAAATTAGCTGCATCCGGAGTTACATATAATGTGGCGCCGGGTTCGTTAGAAAATGGTCCTCCGTATATATACATATATATGTATAAATTTTTGTATTTTTATAACAGTCGTGCCCTGAGGCGAGTTCTTGCAACTTTGGGATTATATAATTAGTTAAAAATCCAAAAGATGGTTTTCATTGTGAAAAACTACCGTGCTAAAAATATTGCGAACTCTGCCAAAACGGTTTTATTTCAGGTTGTGAGCTGGTAAATGCTAATATATACAAACATTTCTGCTTAAAATGACGTCATCCGTGCTGCTTTAGCATGTCTAAATTCTCGACGCTTGGAAAATATTTATAATGCTTGGCACCCTAAACATTGGTAACAGACATTTCTTTGATACAACGACGAATCTAAGATTTTCAGGTGAGCGAGGATACTTTTAGCCCTCTGAAGTTATACAAACAGATTTTGACGCGTGCAAAGCAAATATTTTGCAATTTTATGGTTATAAATTGCGAAAAGGAACGAACATTTTCGAACGCACGCAGTTGAGATGTCATTACTTTTTAGCTATTTTGCACGACAAAAAATTTTGAGTTTTACATTTACTGAGTTCTGACCTTTGCAACAGTTTAATTCCAAGGAGCATTGAAAATTTAATTCTGAAATTTTGATGGGTATATAATAATGTACCAGTTTGAGCAAGATTCTTGGTAGATTACGGTAGATTCGGTGTTGCAATTATTAGGTTATGTGCACTTAAATACACTCGTATGGCGCAGAAAAGACGCACCTGAGACAACCAATCGTAAGACGAATTTCTAATTTATTAATTGGGTAATTTATTTATAAACAAAACATATTTTACCAACTTTGAACACAGTTGTTCTATTAAAAGTTGTCAGCGCCAATCGTACGGCACGTGGAGTAATAGCCTCCTTTGATCTATTTAAGACCCTCAGCAATGCGTTTTCTCCTATAATTCTTGTTTTAAAATGGCTTTTTTACCCTTGCCTCGAAGGGTACGTTGAACCTAGTACGCTTAAGCTATCACAAGGACGGGTAGGTATGTTGTTTTTCGGCTTTGCTATGCAAATATTGTGCAATCTTTATAAAGTGCAATACAGCGCGGAACTCAGTTTGCAGCGCAAACAACTGTAGTAACCGTAGAATGATTTGGGTGCAAAGATCGTTATCTTTCAGAAGAGCTTTTCTCGATTAAATTTATGCATAAACAACACAAGTTTAACATTCTTTAATCAGACCTGCATTATATTTGTGTTTTACTTTTTGTTTCGCCACCCTTCGGCCACAATATAATTTCGCCTCAACCTTAAACCGAAATATAATTGCAATACAAAATAAAATACATTAAATATAAGTAAATGCCAAAACGTTTGCATAGCCCTTGATATTCAAGGGCATGTGTGACGACAGGCCATTTTGAGGAAATGGGTATTATTAAAGTTTGGCCCTCACCTACCGTAAGACAACTCGAAATCTAGCCAGTGTTTGCATACCCTCATATGGTTTCGAAGTGCCAGAACCTTTTAAATTAAGAACCGAACGATGGGTTGCAGTCTGGCTCCGATAACATTGTTTTTAAGAGTTCTGATATAAAAGTTAACGCTTTATATACTAAAGCAGAGGTGTAATCTTGATTGCACTGATATTTAATTACAAAATGCAAACTCCATAAAGTGCTTTTTGAACTTTATCGCTAATCAAGTGCGCGACCAATGTTTAAGAAGTTTATTTTGTAAAAACATCGAGAATTAATAATATATATGCGATCCATTTTGAAAGTCTTAATGAAGACAGGTAAAAAACCTTTGAAATTAAAAATAGTGATATTGATTATCGAGAGACCAGGGCACGTATAGTCTGTTGAAAAAGTTCGCAAATCCTATGGATAGAAACCAAACGGAAGGAGTCTTTTGAGTAAATACTGGTTAGATTTCAACTACAAACGAAAAAGTAGTGCTAATTTGATTCGGTACACGAATCGGTATATACGCAAGTTTGTTTGAAAATATACGTCAACTCGAAAGTACACAAACAGTATATATAGACGGGCACCGGTGATCCGGTTGTCCGGATATAAAAATATCCGGATATGTATCCAAAAATCTGGATATCCACCGGGTATATACTCGAAATGCTATTGTGTAAAAAATTTTCAAGAATAATTTGCATTGTTTTGCCACAAAAGTAGCTGGAGCTAACGAAAAGAATTTCTGCATTCAAACCTGAGTCAAAATATTGAAGCACATTCCTGTATATTTTATATTGCATAATGATTTAAAATCTTGATTTTGTAAAACATGCCTTAATTTTTTTCAGTTTAGCATGATCATTGTTTTACCACTGAAGAAACTGGAGCAGGCAAAAGAAATTCTGTATCCAAATCCGAGTCAACCTATTGAACAACATTGCAGTTTAATTTATTTTTGATTACTTAAAAAATATTGATTTCTTATTGATTTCTTAAAACTCGACAAAATTAAAAATTTCAGTTTAGCTTCATCGGTAGAATGCCAATGTCCATCACAAAAAACGAATGCATGGTCATGCCCATTTCATTTCCATACTGCAAATGTCTGTCGAATAAACTTTTTAACTCACTGAGCACCTGAAATCTTTGGGAACATTTACTGATACAATTTTTGTAATTGATACTATAGTGACCCGAATAATAGGGGCTAATAAAAAAGGTGGGTCCCCATTTTGAGTGCTAATCAATGAAAGTCCGTATTCCCAATAAGAGTTCGTAAACGGAAAGAGTCACTAAGCGCTAATTAGAGTACATAAACGTCAATTATCCCTAATTGTAGTGCATAAATGACTCCAGGACCAAATAAAGTTCAGTTCCAAACTTTAAAGCATACTTAGGTTTTGAAAGTACACTTTTTAGTATATATAACCTTGCATTGTTGCTCAAACTTTTGAAACAAGACGAATAACGTTTAATTCAACAAACAGTTGCAATATCGGAAATATATCACTATCGAGGGGCGCCGGAGGGCGTATTAATAATATATAACAGTCCGTAACCGAATAACAGGGAGTACCCGCTGGAGAGGTCAAATAAATATCAGGCCCCCTCTTATTCAGGTCACAACGGTACCACAAGTTGCCAATTTTTAATTAATATCTTACGTGCGGCGCCTAAGTGATCTCACTAAAAACATAGTACAGCTTTTAGATATTCATAATGCGCGTTCTTAGCATAATAACTTAGCTGTCAGATGCATAGATCCACTCCTGCAAAAATAGATCAGTCGCCAGCCCTACTCGATTTAGGATAAAGTAAATTGGTCATAGAAAATAGTGAAGGTTAATAATCATTTATACATTCAGCGAGTAACCGGAGGTGAACAATATACGAGATTGTACTCTAGTCGGAGGTGAAGCGAAATTGAGCAGTTTTACAGTATAATGTTTAATTTGCTAACCAAAAATCACAAATAAACCGATTCAAGGCTATAATTATCGACCTTTTATGGCAAGTCTTAAGAGCATAAAAGCGAAAAAGTTGATGCAAACAACTGATTGTGAAATAGAATGGAAAGCTTGTTCCCGAAAACATAATATTTTATAATTTTCATTTGCGCAATCAATTATAACATGTCATACATATTCAGTATGTTTATTCCGATTTGCAGAACGGTAATTTGATATAGTATAACACCTAAAATCAGCAGTCTTGGCAAGGTCCGTATGTGTTTAACTCTTTTGGATATATAAAGCATGCTGTCAAATTCATAAAACTTAAACAGACAGTGGAGTGCAGGTTTTAAAAATTTAAAAGGTATTTTACAAAATTAATGCCCGGGCAGTTAAAGACCAAATCGAGCTAATGAGATGTTCACATAACTATTAAATTACCCCGCTTGCGACCCGCTCAAATCGCTTGAAATTCGGTAACGGTGATTTATGAACGAATGAGTTCAAATTACGACGCTTCAAAGTTGTGGAAAGTTTGATGTAATAGCGGCTGTTAAAGTACGAACTAAGTTAAGCAGTATTCACAGTAATTTTTCTCAGCTGGGCACCAAAGGAATGGATGAACTTTTGTATATTTCCATCACTTTTAGCTACCAATGTGTAACTCGTTTACACTAACAACCGAAAATGAACCAACATTTTTTAATTAATTTGTTAGCATTTTTACTCAGGGGGACTGCAGTCTCGTTGAACTCCTCGTACTTTGTAACGATACTGAGCAGGACGGGAGGTTTTCGTCTCCAAAACCTGAACACTAAACAATTTATCGGTGAAACAGTTAAAACCATTAAGGTGAGTATATACTTTTACGCTGTTTTGGCGTATGAGCAGGAGTACCGCTCAGACTTAGCTTGTGGCCGAAAGCGGTAGCACCCCGTCCTGCTTAGTTCCTGCCAAAATGTTTTTGTTAAAGCGGAGGCACAGTAAACAGCCTTCCTGAATGATAGATTGCTTGCACAAAGGATACCCTGTTTCTAAACCAGGCAGAGGGTGTCTCCAAACGATTTTTGGTAGACTAGACTTCACGAATATCAATTTTTCTGAGTTAATCGGTGTGAAATTAAAATTTTGTTGTTTATGCAGCAACGTCTCTCTTTGCCATTTTTAAACAGAAATCTTTGAAGTCAGAATTTGAATTAAGCATTTTTGACTTCCAATGTACAAAGTGAAACAGATCATTAGCATGCGCATGTCTTTAAGTTTTTACTATACACACTGTACATTATTTTGAGTTAGTGCCATAAGAGTGCATGACACAAGAGGGTACAACTCTTGGGGATCCGCATCGTTCAACATGCACCACCGGACATTGCGTTTTTGGCCGACCAACCTTATTCAGAGGCGGCGCTGTCACATGCAATAAACTTAAATTAAGCGGAAGATTTTTGATGCCGGATACATAAAGTCTCATGGTTCGCACAGGATGCACTCCCCTCTAAAATAAAGGGGGTCGGCAGAAAACGTAACGCGTGTCGGGTAACATTTTCCTACACAAAATGTACCCAGTTGCATACTCTTGTTGAAGTATGCATCATCCACTCTTGGTGTCATATAAATATACCTTTAGTTAATACCATACAACCTTCGAAAAAAAGAATTGCATGCTGCAGTACAGCAGTAGTTAGCGCTTTGACTGGCAGCCGTACCGTGTCTGGATACAATCCCCGCTGACGAGTGGCAGAAGTTCTTAGACTTCGACTAAAGTATATCTTAAAAGTTTTTTTGCAAATAAAAAGTGTTAATGTTTTATAGCATTTTCTAAATACTTTAGAAAAACGTTCTATTTGATTAATTTACAGTTATTTCGGTGTTTAATGTTTCTGCATCAACTTGGACTAGTTATAATCACAGTTCTTCTTAAAGTCAAAAATCAAGATACTAGATTACATTTTTTGTGAATAATAAGATTCTTGAAAGTTTGAGAGTTAGAAATTATTCTGTTTTCCTGCCTACTTTTCAGGGGCTGTTTGTTGAATGTGCGGAGAAAAGCATATATTTATTTTAAGCTTGACTGATTAGTAAACCGCATAGTTTTAACTTATAGTTCTTGATGTCTCTAGAATTCTATAAGAAAACACTAAATGATTTAACACGTTTTGCTCTATGAAATTTATCGCCAAACTTTACTAGCGTAATCAAAAAACTTTACTCGTATAACTAACCAACAACCATGAATAGGTAAGCAAGAATTTGTATTTTAGGTTAGGAAGACGTCCCTGGCGTAACTCAGTCTTAAGAAGCAGGATCAATGAGATAAACATCACTTTGAAAAAAGATATGCCACTATTAAGACTTGACATAGGAAAACGGTAACCGACAGTAATAAATGTGTATGCATATTTTGTTATGACTATAAAATTCAACGGCATTCGGAAACTTAAATTTCGGATTTTGAATTTTGTGCACTCATCAAGCTATAATTTTGCAACAATACAGCTGGGACATAAATCCAAACATTATTTAGCTAGGTAATTAATTACACTCAACTAAAGACTTGTGTTGGTTGGTTCACACTGACGATATTTATTTTATGTCAGACCATCTGATTCGTGTTTGCATCGATAACGAAAGATGGGCCGCCGATTTGAAACGAATCTGTCTGCTCTCGGTAAACCAATCTGTGTTATATTCAATGTATTCTCAGGAAGATAAAATTACATCATTGTTAATCAATTTAAATTTGATAAGCTTAATTTAGCGGTATCTTATTACAATTACACTTACCGGGTGCTCCTAAACTGATCTAGGTTCATATTACAAAAGACAATTCGCATGTTTAGGTTTACGGATAAGTAGATTCAGTTCTACTGAAAAGCCGAATGGTGATGTTCATTTTTCCCACATAATACAACTGAAACACGTATTCATGAGTTTCAAGTCATTAAATATTTGAAAAGTTTTCTGGTTTACATCATCTCTTCAGAACACAACGAAAATACAACTAAACCAAAACAATTCGGATCGCCTGCATAAAAGGTACGCTCACTAGCAGCTATATTTCAGAAATATGACTTGACTTGGAATTTGAAAGATTTTTTGATAAAACCTTAACTCTGCCCAAATAATTAAATGGCCGGTGAATCTTGTACTAATTTTGCCCAATTGTAATCTTAATGATAAGGCAGCTGATTCATCTGAATTTTGTAAATTCAACTAAATTTTCGATCTGACAACTGAAGTCTGTTCTGTGGCTCATACGTCTGAAATCGAAGTATTTCATGTAGACTTATGTCATTCTTTGTAACCCATACAATATTATACACGCGCAACTGACGGTGGTATACAAGGGGTGGTAAATAGGAATGATTTATCTCTTAACAGCTGTTTTGAGAGGGGTGGGAAAAAGGAGCTTTTACAGGTATGAGAATAATCAGTTTCGCTGGATACCAAAGTTTTGAAACAAATTTTACTGCAACACTTGGTTGTAGAAACATTTGCATGCGGTTATTCCTTTCCGAACTGAAATTCTAGCAGCGCCACTGACAACTAAAATATTCATTCGTTCCAATTCGCCAATCCTGACGGCAAAAATGTCTCTTCTTCGTCGTCATCTTTGACAAATATCGGCACATCGGGAAACGGTCGTTCTCCAAGTAGGTCTTTTAACTCATCACGGCTAACTAAATCGTTTTTAATCAGCGCGTATGCAACCTGAAATAGCAAAGCACATGGTACTTGCGTAACGATTCCAGTCTTAAGATATACGGAGCCTGGGCTCTTTTACTTATATGATAAAAATTGAAATATTTCAATTTTTATAACGCTGGCTGGTTTTCTAAAAAGCTACTTAAATAAATTACTTAAATTTATGCTTAACAGTATTTATGTGTTGAAAACCCTGAGTATTAAACAAATTACTACTTAATGTTATGCTTAAAAGTATACATATTTAAGTTGAAAACGTGAATACTTCTAGCCTCTGGCCAAACAACCAACAAGTGATCTTGTATAATTTGTCCTGTGCATACTTTTTCAACTTGTTCTGCGTTCGCGGTCAAAAATTCTTTGACATCTTTGTACGCGTGTGTTACAATTGAACGCATTTCATCGAATACAGACTCGCGGACTTTCTCACTCAAAGGCGACATTGATTCGTACGAACATTCCCATGGCATCATACATGACAAATCTAACGGACCAATTTTTTTACTCATTCCATATTTGCACACCTATAAAACAGCGTAAAATGTTTAGTGTGGCGTTTTACGTTTTGACTATTTTGGCCCATGTAAAGACCTGGAGCCAAATGTATTGCTGCAGGACTGCAATTGATTAAGCTTAACCATTAGACAATTTTTTCTGCTTAGGCTTAGGCTTAGACCTAGGTATAAAGCTCATTTTTACGCTTAGGCTTATACTTATGATTTTTCACTTTATCATATTGAATATAAAAATCACCGGCTGTATACGGCGCAAAGTTGTATGTCTAAGGCATTCGCTTATAGGCATTAGAGTTAGATTTACTGCTACGCTTAAAACACCAGATTTTGTTATCAACTTTTTATAGACATATCTGTTTTCAGTAATTTCCTGGTATTGTTTTAAAGTTCTGATATATATTTTGCTTAAAAGTGTCTCAATCTCAAGTTCATTGAGATTGAATACTGCGCATCAGGATGCAGTCGAAATTACAATTTACCGGAACCGGATTTTAATAGTTTTTGCAATATTATTGGTGAAATAACCCTTAGTTGGAGATAGGTATTCACTTTATCTGCTGTATTTTAGATTTTCATAATACACGGAAGCGAAATCTGCCATCGATGGTTTGTTGTTGGCGACTGTCAAAGTTTTATATACTATACTATTGAAAACTATTTAATTTTTTCATCGTCATTGTTTAGTAAAATATCTTAATTTTCACCAATATATATAAAATATCTTAATTTTCACCAATATATAATGCCGGAATCTTTAATTCTGGTAATTATTTACCAGCACCGTAACCGGAAGGCGATAAAAATGCACCGGGATTCCAGTTGCTACCTTCTGCGCATACGTGAAACACTTGTTTAGCGTTACAGATTGTACGTTATTAATATATAATACAATGAATCAATTTGATATACCATAGCCATCGCCAACTGCGTTGCGCATTCAAGATCGTTAGCGCACGCAGCACGTGATTCGCCTAAGAACACTTCTTCAGCCGCTTTACCGGCTAGCGTCATCATAATTAAGCAATCTTAAAAATATGAAAAAAATTAGAAAACCTCTTTTAATTTCTAAAGTGAAATTCAGTCCTGTCCCAGCAAACCAGCCAATAACACTTAGTATTTCAGATGCTGGCAGTGTCGCGCTTTCGGCAACTTTGATGGAGTCTGTGTTTAGCCGGCCAGGCCATTCGTTGTGTTACGGTAAAGTTATAACTAAATACGGGCAAATAAATAAATAAATAATAGAGCCCAGTGAGGTCACAGTTGAGGGGCCTGCGCCTGCAACGGGTTGTTGAAGAATGGTTCAAAAATACACAAATAAATAAAGAAATATTTTTTCACAAGTGGTTTTACTATCTAACGAGATTTTTCAAAGCCCACGAGACAAGTCACCTGCAGATATGGACCGCTTGGATCATAATCCGGCCGTGACAAAACAACACTGTCGAATTACCTATATTATCTTTTGTACACGATTGATTTGATTGTATCCTATATTGGGAGCATGTGACTTTTGAATCTGCAGTTGGAACAATGCTAAGCTGAAAGTATATATGTTTATATATAAAATATATGGTATATAAATATATAAAATAATCACTGGCGGGCCCAATTCAACTCGTATCGGCACCAAAATTTTGTATTAAAATTTAATGCCAAAATTGCGCCTGGTTTCACACTCGCTTTGCTCGCCAGTTTTTTCACTATTGTATATCATGTGAGCCTTTGGTTTCGCTACTGTCAACAAATTGCTTACAAAATATATGATGACATACTGAAAAACTGTTGGGCTGAAGCATTTCTGACGCCGCATATTTCACTAATTACGTAACTTATCAAAAATTTAAACTTTTACGTGAAATAGTAGGAATGAAACCACAGTTTTGGCCGGCGACCTGCATCAACTGACGGTTGACGCGGTACAACAGTTTGTCAATAATTTAACTAATTGCTAACATACCAAAGCAGTGTTTAGAAACCTCGGCCAGCCTCAAGCCGTTTGAATTCCGTGCCAAAAACTTTGGTTTGTGCGTGCCTATACGCACGACAAAAGAGGTCATGCACTCCAAATCCGGCAAACGCCACCAATTGGTTGAACAATATAAATTTTACAGCACCCCACTGTCACGTGACACTCATGTTCAAAATGTCTGTGGTCCAAGTCGCGGATTCATAAATATTCCTCGGCGAACTTTATTGTTTTCTAGGTGAGCTGAGTCAACATTTGCAATGATCCTCTTACCTTTCCTGGAGGATCAACACCTTGAGTGAACCAACCATAAACCCCATGACCGGCATCATGATATGCGGCCGCTTTCTTTTCTTCATCACTGAGTGTAACTTTTTTACGAAGACCTGTTGCGTATTAATATGCGTCAGATATTCAACAAATTATGACATTCTGATTACAAAGCTTTATGCATTGCTTAAAATCCAACCTCGAATTTTCTCATGGCTACAGCAGTTATCACTAACGTGACAGCTTTTCAAACAGCCAGCCGCCGAACCTCACTCAGACAGCATGTAATGTTGAATAAATTTGTATAATAGTGACTTCAAATGTTACAACACTCATTACCAACTGGACGACCCACAAACTGTAAAAATGCTAATACAAAAAATAATATTTATTATACAAATAATAACCAAGTAATAAAAATTATAGTTGAAAATAACGCAAATATCTTTAGAAACAAAGCCACGATTTCTAAGAAGTGGAGTCTTAAAATGAATTCATATGTGATCGGTTCATACAGTGTAATACAAACGAAAGTGAAACTAATCTGAGGGGAAGGCAAAATTTTTGTAGGGATCTGAGCCTCAGCCCTTTTCTGGCGATAGATTTGAGTCCGCTAAGACTTTCCTGCAGACGCACCATCGTTTACCTGCTCTTACGCGATCCAACGCTTGTTCAAAATGTGCCATTGATATTTCTTCGTTCAAATCTCTCGCAGCAATCATTGCCGCTTCATTGCATACAGTTGATATTTTCGCTCCTATAAATAAAAGACGAAAATTACTGAACGTAAAAGAGTTTTCATTTCAAACGACAATATTGAACTTGTAACCAGTCAATGATAGGTTTTCAAATAATAGAACTCACAACCTTCAGTGGCTTATCTAGAGTTTTGTTGAAGTGGGTTGCGCGAAACATACCGGAAAAACATCGCGAGTGAAGCGAGATTGAAGCTGGACATCATTTTAGTGCTTAGCTTTAATATGAAAGCTGAGTTTCGATCTCTGTTGGAAGCGCTAGGCCGGGGTGCAGTGTGTTTTAGCGAAATACCCGGAAAATACGCTTTGATACAATACGCGTTTCGAAGAATTTATGTTCTTTACATTTTGAAAACATATATAATAAAAGATACAGCATCCAGACAGTCTCAAAAATGTACAGACACATCAAAATTTAGTGGATCCGCCACCGATAGTTTTGCTAGTTCCGGTTTATTTTTGTCGCAAGTTTTTAAGTATTTTAATAAACATTTGCACTATATACTTTCCTTTAATACAAGTAAAATCTTACAATACAAAAAGTATCTTCTTATACCGGAAAAATCATGAATTCTCGAATAAATACCTGTGAATCCATTCGACATATAAGCCATTTTCTTGGCGAGTTCCTTTTTATCCAGCGTCGTTACTAAATTCCTCAAATGAACCATATAAATTGAACATCGCGCTGATAAATTTGGTGCCTGCATTGTAATAGTTCTATCAAACCGACCAGGCCTCAACAGCGCTTGATCCATGTTTGAAATATCGTTCGTTGCTCCGAGTACGATCATCATTGTATTTTCGTAGCGGATAAAGCCTGAAAGTATTTTAGTTTTGACTAAATATATTTCAATATTGTTAATATATAGTAGCAGTAAAATATATATATGTGTGTTAAACGGCAAAAATCGTGTTATGAAAACATGCCGTTAATAAACCAGGGTGGCAAATCAATGACGTATATATGTCAATAGCGGTGATGTGTGCAATGAATATAATCGGTACCCACACTGTTTTACAACAGTTGATCAGCGACCCGAACTCATTGCAGCGTCCTTAACGCATTGCAGCGACCCCAACTCATGATTGTTTACAAGAATTACACAGCATTTCAGTACTATTTTGTTTACAAAAAGATCTTTAACAACCAGTTTTAAGCTGCCTATGAACTTGTAGTTTTGCTCGCAAGTTGTTTTGTTTAACATGCAACCCGTACTGCCATTTGCTATAAGGACCACTAGCGAATGCAGACAGGGATCGGCTGAGGGAAAGCGTACGGCCAAATACTTATGATTTACAAGCGAGTCTAAAACTACCTTAGGCTGGTGGACCAATTTATCCTAGGAAGGTTGAGTTTTACGGTTTCTCTCCTGATTTTAGGGCCCGAAAACTATTAACCATCAAGTTGGCACAATAATTCTTCGAGAAGCGCTTGGTGTTGCACTGAAGGCGTTTCCCAACGATCAGGGCGGCGTCGACCGATACAATCGATTTCGTCGAAAAACAATATACACGGTGAGTACGTGCGTGCTTCGTCAAATACGGCCGATAACTGAAAATAGCATAAAATGTAGGAAACACTGAAATGAACGAAACAAACTACGGTAATAACTAAGGGGATACTGGTTTGTGAGGTCAACCGAAAGTAAGTGTAGGACGTATGCATATCTTGCATGCACTGAATGAAGTGGTCGCAACAAAAATATATTTAGCCGGGCCAAAACACTGCAAATTGTTTTGCATTAACTTATAACTCCATTCATATGTCCTTAAATTTCAGAGTAAACACTGTGTTTCCATTTAGGTTTAGGCTTCACATTACGGCTAGGTTTAGATTTTGGTTGGACTTGCGATTTAGGCCTAAGCTTAGATTTTGCTTTGCCACACTATAATATTAGGCTGCTACCAAGTTAGGCAATTTGGCAATAACAGCAATGAAATTTTTATATTTCATGAATGTATTCTTCTAAAACTTATTGTTCGTCCTAGCATATACCGTTTAAACTTACAATCTCGGTACCAACCCAACAGAATAAAAGAGCCTGTAAATTCAAGCGGGCACGAAAGCTTAGCCCCCGACTGCCCCCAGGACTACGTTACGGGCACATTAAATTACCTTTTCAACTCCGTTATCACTCAAAAATTCGGCCGCGTTACATGCTATAAACGGAACGTTCGCTTCTCCAGCGGTTGCCCTTGCCAGCAGGGTTTTGCCGGTTCCTGGTTCGCCGAATAATATTGCGCCCTGAGAACACATAATTTAAATTTATCCTAAATCAGAAACACCAACGTATTGTGAGGGACAAAAACGTATTTGATTAGTGCCTGAGATATATTCTCTGGTCCCATTGCAATATCGTACATACTTGTTCTCGCATTTAGCAGGTAACAAAAATAGACAGAATTATCCGCTTTAACCTCTCAGAATGCATGTTCACCTTTAAAAGCTTTGGAGGAAGGGCAAGTGACTATAGAAGAATTCTCCTTTCTTCTTAAGATTTAACCCTGGGAGCCCAACCAGTGCGGCTCTCGATTTCCTCCTTTTGAGAAATAGTTTTCTTATATTCAAGAATTACTTTTTTATTTTAAAATATGTAAACGAGTGGCTCTGTTTGTATTCTTAAAAAGGTATATAAGCAAACAAACCTTAAGTGTAGTTCAGAATGACCTCAGGCTCCCTAAATCATTTATTAGACACGCACAGTATATTTTGTTTCGTTAACTATTTGGAGCAATTTGCAATCTTAAAACATCGCAGTATATGTTACAGGATTGCTAAATCATGAGGCTCATGTACAGAAGAGATCCCTCCCAAAATCCGTAAATATTAGCGGGCAAATTGGAATTTTGGCAAATAGGGATATTACCTGAGAAATAGGGATTCTGGGAAAATTGGGATATTAGGTTCCCGGGAAATTCGGATTTTGGGAAATTCATTATTAGGCGGGAAACCGTGATTTTGGAAATTTCGTATAGGTATTACCCGGGAAATTGGGGAGAACTGTTTAATACATGGGCCAAACATGATATCGTTTCATTTTAGAGTCAAAACTATTACCCTGGGCAATCGTGCTCCCAACTTGTAGTACTGGCCGGGATTTTTGATAAAATTAACAAATTCAATCACTTCAAGTTTTGCCTCATCGTAACCGCCAATATCTCTGCAATAAAGAATATACATTGTTCATGGGCGGTGATATGAAGAATTTAAGTGGGGGAGGGGCGGTTGCCCAATTTTTTTCGGTGATTTTGGTCATCCCTTCCAACTGGCATTCGTCCAAAGATGGTTGGATTTTGAAAATTTTTGCATATTTGAGCTTGTCATATCTTCCACTGGTTATTCCACGACCAAATTTGGATATTTGAAAAATATGATTTAAGGTCCCACGGTTCTCCCTTGAAACCCAAAAAATTTTTGTTAGAAAGTATGACAAATAATATACTATTCGATGCAGCTTGTGGAGATGAGTGCAATCAAACGTCTGGCTAACCAGTTATGGTCAAATAACTGACCTGGGGGGAATGCTAAACGATTTGGGACGGCACCAAATCAGTAATAAAAACTATGCGGAAAAAGTTTAGTCGACTCGAACCGATGGGGGGCGCCCCATCGCCACCCTATCGCCGCCCTTGCAGAGTTGGCGTGAACCGACAATAATAAAAGAATATACAGTGTTTGCGTGCACATCATTTTTGATTGCGCCTGTAAAAATGGCATTGATTTTTAGTTATATAATCTAACGAACCACTGCTTAACAAATAAACAAAATCATGTTCACGTGCGTAGGAAGCGGGTTTTTATTTTGGGAGAATATAAACTTCATTTTTACATATTTGCAAGTGAAATATGGTACCTTTGCACTCAGCTCATCGAGTTCCATACAATAAACCACTTTTCATTAATTTACTGGGGGCCCATATTACGTACCTCCATTCCACTGCTTGTAGCAGATCTAAAGTTGCCAATCACGGATCAAAACTAAGATTTTGTGCTAAGATTTAGTACTAAAATTGTACTTGGTATCTTGCTCGCTTCATACGTGAGCTTTTCGCTATCGCGCGACCTGTCCTAACACAAATTTCTGGATCCGCCACTGGTTAAGCATAAGTTAAACGCGTTTAACTCACAACAGATTGGCGGAATTTGTTTCAAGAACGTAAACTTACCTCATTCTGTCTGGAATTTTTTCATGTTTGATCACCTTCATTGGTAACCTATAAATAAAATCGATACTATTGACACAAGGTGGCTCAGAATATTTAAAACGTGGGGACACAAATAAATCGATGTATTGTGTAGAGATAACATTTTAGTATTCGCACCTATTTCTTCATAGTAAAAAACTATTGATGAATATATTTATGAAACTTTAGCTACGTTAAAAACTGATAAACATTTTCTGAAAATGCGTAAACGCTGTATATATTGGAAATTTTGATCAATTAAAGTTTCCTCCTCTTAGATATCAATCAAAGTCACCGTAAAGGTTCAATTAGAGTATGATTATTTCAACGAGTCTTGGCTAACATGATTGCTACGAAGAAGGTACTGTACTGACCCGAATAAAAGGAGGGGACTGATATTTATTTGGCCTCTCCAGAGGGTACCCCCCTTGTTATTCGGTTACGGACTGTTATTTATTTTTATCTCACGCTCCGCCACCCTTCGTTACTGATATATATCCGGTACTGCAACTATCCGTTGAATTAAATGTTTGTTTGGGTTGTGTCAATAGCTTGAGCGATAATGCAAGGTTATACGTTGGAATGTACTTTCAAAACTTAAGTATGCTTTGAAGTTTCGAAGTCAAATTATTTAGACCTGGAGTCATTTATGCGCTAGAATTAAGGATAATTGACATTTATGGACTCTAATTAAGGTTTAAGGCCTCTATCCGCTTGCGGACTCTTATTAGGGATACGAACTCCTATTGATCGGCACTGAAAATGGGGACCCCCTCTTATTCGGATCAATACAGTACTTTAGAAAATATAAAATTCTCGAACAAGATAAACAGTATCTCTGTTATCAGAGACGTCTGAACAGTGCATTATTCTGAATGTCAGATCCAGGATTAAGTTTATCTCAATTGCCCCTTGAGTCATTTAAAATGAAAGAATTTGAACGGAATGGTTAATGGCATTTTTATGTTGAGTTAGCGCAATGTGTTCTTTCACAAACTGACCAGAAATATTTTGGAAATAGACTAATAAACGTGCTCGAGTTGCAGTAATATTTCGTGCCCCCCTCCTTTATAAATTTTTTGCCTTCTCATGGCTCAGAGAACACAACTAGTATCTAAATCCCAAACACCAACATTGTTTACTTTACTCCATTCCGCACTGGTACAGTGTAAAGGCCAGCGAGTTCCGCTTCCGCATCTCTGCGATCTTTGGGATTGAGTAATGTACCGGAACTAGCAACTTCTTCAGAGCTACTTGTATCCGTGTCGCGATTAGTTTCAAGCCGCGGCAGCCGTATTTCCAACTTGCAATTTCCATCGCTTCTGTAATAAAATGTTTAGAAAATATTGGCTAAACGAAAAATTTCGGTCTTTATAAAATAGCTAATTTACTTTTATTATATTAACCTATTTGAAACCTTTAAAACTATCCGTCGCTGCATGAACCCGCTCTCTGCGATACCCGTTAGCTGCTGCTACGCATCTGGCTGAAGGATACGTTTTATAATATTTTTAAAAGTTTAAAAAATTGGGAACTGTCAGTTAGCAAACAATTTTGTTCTTCGAGGCTTAGAAAATTTGCTCCGATTTTTAATATCCAACATCGCATCCAGTATTTCTTGACAGGCGCAG
Source organism: Enoplolaimus lenunculus (assembly GCA_030248215.1). Lineage (NCBI taxonomy): Eukaryota > Metazoa > Nematoda > Enoplea > Enoplida > Thoracostomopsidae > Enoplolaimus > Enoplolaimus lenunculus. The sequence continues at coordinate 158,507 of JASANG010000610.1, forward strand.
CTTGCAATTAGTTTAAAAGTTTCACGAGAGAAGCGAGAGAGAAGTCAATGACAATTTAGTATTGAATCATTATGCAAAATGTTGGTTTTGATGCCTGTTCGGTGATCATAGCACCTGTGACCCTTGGATCTGCCAGTGGATCTCCGGCGTATATCATTTTTTAAAGAAAACCAAATTCAGGCATAAAATGTGCATTATTTTAATGAAAAATTTGAGGGTCTCGGCCCCGTTTCCAGATGAGCCAGGATACTCAGCCCCACACAGAACAATTCTGCACTAATCGTCGCTTGTAAGTTATAACCATTATTACTTTGATGGGCATAACAGTGGGATATGACTATTCTCAAGCCTGTGCCTTGTCTCAGCATATTAAGGTTAAGCCTAAAACTAAATCTTGGCACGAGCCTAAGCACAAACGTTCCGAAACACTTTTTAATCTCTTTAGTATGCTGAGTTGGCAACGGAACTGTGGAGTTATTAAATAGTTTGGGGAATATACAAAAACGATCACTTACTTGACTAGACGAACTTTTACGTCATCTTTAGATACATTTTCAGGTAAATTGTCAATGCTAACGTGCATTTTACCTTCCGTTGTGCTAGAGTCACACATAGTGGATACAAACTTCACCTGCGCTTTAACTAAATTTGGTCGAAAATCTATGACATAAAAGTAAACTTTATAGTCTAAAACGAAATATTTGTGATATATATAACGATTTGAAAACTGTTTGGTATTCATGAATTCTTGTAAAGTACCTCTATCTGCAGTTTAGCGAACGGTTAAACATAATTCGGGTACTAGATCACAAGCAGTGCCGTGTTGGGTTCAAAGTTGCGAATCATAAAGTGTAAATTTTTGCAAAAATTTTCAAAATGAGGCCAAGTTTTGGCGAATGCCGGCTTACCGAAATTCTTGTTCCGATAAGGAAATCTGGTTTTTTTAATTATTCGGTTGCGGTATTCAATCCGATATTCTTTCACAGGGATTTTCCAGTACTCCCGGTGTTGAAACTTTTGAGCTTTAAGAGTTAAATTTGAATTTTTTTGACGAAGTTTTCTGTAACTAATTTTTAACGAAGCATTTCGTGTACAACTTCTTTAATATATCGGTTTGTGCGGAACGAGTGCAATCGCACGCGTTATGCTAGAGGGCGCTTTGCGAGTTCTTGAGTCACGTGCACCTCAAGCCAACCAGCTGTCGCGATTACTGAACGTTCATTCACAAATGCGGATACTTGTAGGGTGACGCTGCTGTTTGACTATCTCACACTGTCCAGCACCGCGAGGCACCGTTCGACGCTGACCGGCGCCGTCCACCATTATACAGCATCGCACGTGCTTTGCCACATCGCACCACATAATTTGTAAACAAGTATTTTCATTCAACAAGTCAGCCCCTTCCTAAGTCATACGGTTAAAATTTACATCAAAATATGCACCTAGCCGAAGGATTGTTCCAATCGGGCTAACAACTTGTAAGACCGTTTCATTTGCACAAACAAATAAGTAAACCATAAAACATTTGTTATGGCCAGCAACTAAAACATCATTCTGTTTTTGAAGCACTGAAAACACTGTTGTTAATGGTTAACAGTATATCTATCCGTTGCCTGGCAAAGTTTGCTTAGATTTACAAGACTATATATTGCACAATATGTACCCACCTACTAGGGTGTTGTATATATTTGTTCTGTACATTGAATGCATGGTAACTTATAAAGCAATGATGATGTCAAACAACGTCACTGATGATAACAGTTCAGATTTCGAATACTTAAAATATTTCGAAAGGTTTAAATTTTGAGCATTTTTGTAGCTTGCCTATGTTTTAGCTGAAGCGTAGATGCGCACAACTCTCATTAGTAACAAAGAGGAAGAGCAGAACATTTTATGCAGATACTTTGAAGTAGGCAATTTATAATTGCTGTGACAGAATATACTGGAAATAATTAAGGACGTTAAAAGTCTGTAAAAACATGAAACTGTCAGTGGAAATTTCTGAATATCAAACACTTCAAAACTTATAACTGCTCGAAGGAGGCACGGCTTATGAAGTTAACTGGCCAATGCAAAGAACAGGGCAGAACAGTATCATAAGCATATTCAAGCCTAAGCCTAAGTGTAAGAATGAGCATATTCCTAAGCCTAATGCAGGGTTCACGTTGTAACCGGAGCAGCTTGGGACACGTTTGGTAAACGAAACTTGCCGGAGCCGGAGGTGAGGCAAAATTAGGTATTAAGGATGAGTTAATTTTAGCCAATATCCATAAATATGTTGTTAATTTATTTGGTTTTACGCTAATTTTCTGCGAATTTTCGGAAATTCTTTCCTGAAAATTGTGACAAAAGTGAAACGAAAGGCGCTCAAACAAATAAACTTTACGGTTGTACCCGGCTAGCCTATTGGGTAACATTTTGTCTGCTAATAGACTCTATAACATATTCAAAAAGTCGTGTTTGCTTGCTATTATCATGTGTAGGTCACCTTTTGTCCTTCAATATCATATGATAATCGACGCATTGCCAGCGAATATCACATGATATATTTTCAAATATCGGCATACTTGAGGTAACATACCAAACTTGTCCTGTTGAATATCATACGATACTAGAATTTGAAATTTGAATTTTTGAATTATGACACTGTTTTTCTAAGCGGTTTTGTGCCGGAAATGAATTTGCAGACGTGTATTTGGCGTTTTAAGCACAGCTGTGCCTCTGCTGTCCTCAGTATCACTTGTCATACCGACTTTTGTACACATTGATCTTCTGAGAGCGGTGGTTTGTAAATAAATGTCATATGATTTCGAGATTTGTCTGTTCACCCGATATGAGTGCTCGAATTTTAACGTTGACGTCGAATCAATATTGGACAAACCGTGTCCCGCCTGCCTCGGTTATAACGTAAATCCCACATAAAGCCTAAACCTAACCCAAGCCAAGCCAAGCAAAAAAAGTGAAAAGGTTAAACTTTACTCTATTCTAGTCCCACAATAAATCGTTCCGCCCCTGATCTTTACATGGGCCAGTTAATTTATGATACCTGCCAGGTTAGGGTACTACCAGAGATGTGCCTCCCTCCGACGGCTCCGGCGGAAAATCGACCTCTACTTTCATTCAAACAAATTTATCTTAAACCGCATTGTGAAGATATTCAATATAACCCTCGAATGTTACGGCTGCTCGTACTGTTTGTACTTTGTTTTGTTTATCTATTAGTGGGAAATGTGAGTTATGCAGGACATGCGTACCCCGTCTCTGCCTCTTTTAAGGTCTGCTTGTTACATTTAAAGGTAAATACTTGCAATATGCGTTAGGTTTACGTCAATCTATTCACCGTGCTTCATTAAATTTGGCCAAAGTCACTTTTAGAGCTGTCCCGTTTTTAATGGAACTGCAAAAGAGTTAACTTAGATTTTGAAACTATATATTCTGCTTAGGCTTACGCTTAGGTTTACACTTAAGGCAATTGTTGGCCGAGTGAAAGTAAACCGTCTTCCAGCGGGCAGGCCCCTATAATCAAATAGACCAATTAACGAATGCATCTTTTAAAAATTACGCATATTTTGATAACAAACAAATTTTGCTTTATACATTCGCACGCATTAATTTATTCAGTTCAAGAATTTAAGTCGAAATGCCATGCATGATATGCAGCTTACTTAAATTTAACAATTATATGTTGTACCAAAAGTACCAGAAGCTAAAAACGCTCAGCCGAGAAACCAAAATATCTGCGCCCTTACTTCGACGTTACAATCAACGCCCAACATCTAGGCGATATCTTTGGATCAAAAACTTTTTCAAGCGAAACAGCAAAACCATTTTCTTTCAAATAATTTGCTCTATCCATAAGTATCACCGATTCTAATACCGGCTGCATTGCAACTTGCAACGCGGTGAATGGTTCAATCCAATCAAACTGTCCTACAAATCGATTATATTCTTCATTCAAAGCACTACAAAACCAACAATCCTTGTTGAAAACACCATCCGCTGTTGAGGCTTCGCCATTATGCCTGTCATTTGCTTCATCCACACAAAATTCTTTGCTATGTTCACCACTTTCATCTGGGGCTATACCGTTTCCGGCGTCACAAAAGTTCCGATGTACGAAATTCAAAAATCGTTCAAAGCTTTCAAATTCACACTTTGGAATATTATGTCTACGATACAATTTCGGCAGCTCGCTATACGAATTTCCGGGAAACTTTTGCATTTTGACCAGTTCCATTAAACTACGAAACGCAACATGATTTGTATGCAGTTGATGCTGCTTATATCCCCACTGAATCCAACGATCGTAAGTTTCTTGGCATGCAAGACGCAGTGCCGGCACGTTAAAAACTCTCTTCCAACGCTCCATATTGCAAACTGACACATTACTTAACGGTTTAAATTCATCGGTTGAAAGTCGATGGTAACAGCAACCAATAGTAATACAAACTTTCGGTGAATACAGATTTCTATTTTCGTTATTGCGCTTAGTCAACTCGCAAAACAACTTCAAAATTGACGCGTGCAAATCTGCACAACAATGCAATGCAACAAGTGAAAACGCACTGCATTCTCGCGGAAACAACTCTGCAATAATTGCAATTAGTTTGTCTGCAGTTTCACCAGGCTCAGTGGAAATCTGTAACGTTGCAAATTTGACATTTTTGTCCACGTTTGAGGCTTGGGATTTGCTTGACGCCGTCGTGCACAATGTGGCAGCACAATCAAGCCCGAGTATGCGATATCCATAGCGAGAATGCAACAGAAATCCAATATATCCCAAACCACATCCAATATCAACGATTAGCTTACAACCACTACTAGCAGCGTACGCATGAATCAAAGGGACTAACCGGCATACCTCGTGTCTTTTTTTCGGCGTCAGGCGGCGGCATTCGTTTGAAGATAGCACAAGCTGCTCACAGTGTGCTTTTGTGCTTGAATTCGAAGCTAACTGCAGTTGCTCACATACTGCTTTGGCCAATTGAGTGCGATCCGAGCAACTACAGCTAATTTTAAGCCCAGCCACCATCTGCTCATATTGTGCTTCGGTGGCTGAACTTGAAGCTAACTGCTCTTGCTCATATTGTACTTTAGTCGACTGAGCACTTTCCACCAAGCAACAGCATCTAGTGTCAAATTGAGGCACCACTTCTGAAAACATTCCGTCCAACACATCTTTCGACGGCTTTTCGAAGTTGAGCTCAGGAGCGATCTTCGCAACCAAGGCGTCTTGTTCCCACTGCACCCAATTTGTTTGACTCAGCTGCTTAACAAGATTTCTTGTACAACGACAACTATGCGATCTGGTTGTATTTGCGATCAATAAACACCGCGCAGTGCACAAAAAATTATAAAGAGACTCTGGCATGCCATCGATAAGCGGTGTTGAGCTGTTGCAATTCTTTATGGCTGCGTGAATTACTAACGAGTGTAAGATATTCCAGTCTAGCGATCGAAGAAAATCGGACCACTAAAACTATTACCATTAGCATAAATCTGTTACGAAAATAATGCTGTTTACTGCAAAAACGCAGCTATAAAAATAACATTGTCATTACCTCGAATTTTAACCAAAAGTAAAGCTGGTCAGACTAGAAATTAATATTTTTAGGCCAAGAAACCGTATTAGTCGAAATTTAAATTTTGCGCTTTGTTGTGTTAGTGGTGTGTTTTTTAAAAGCGAGCGTCTTAAATATCATGCTGCGATCGCATTTTTGGTCAACTCACGAAGCTCAAGTTTTGATACACTGAAGTTAAAGTATAACATTCAAGCTAACAATTAATTCTAATTGGCATCGCGGTTAATTGTTCCCATAATTAACTCGTACGAAAAACAGTACTATCACGCTCCGTTAACGCTTGGAAAATGTGAAAATTACAAAACATTGCAGTACATGGAATTTTTTATTTTCGCAAAGCATGCTGAACACACTACACAAGAAATGATTGTTTATTTTCCAACTGTTAGCCACCATATATATATATACGTATTACATACATCGTAGCTCACGTTGATAGTTATCTTCAGGTATATATTCTAACTTGGCCTTGATGATACCGACCCCGGGGCAACTCTAATACATGTTATTATATATCCATATATACACATTATATATGCTTGTGTTGCTTTCAAGCATACAATGCTTACCTCTATCGGCACGTACTCCCACTGTTTTCGAAGGAGAAACTCAACCACAGGGAAGTCAAATATCCATTTATATTTAGCCAGAAATTGCAACACAATCGTCAAATAATTGTCGTACGTTGAACTACTATCTGACAATAACTCATTCAGCATAGTACTTCTAGTTACAATTTAATATTTTAAAGCCAAGCGCCTAAATTGTGGTCAAAAAGATGTCGATATACAATCGTAAAACTGTACCATGTATACTTAACTGCCTTCCCAAAATCCCACCGTCCCAGATAAAAACTGATAGCCTTTGTTTGTGGTGCGATTTGAAATTCCGAGATATTATTTCAACAGAATTCATCGCAAGCATTTCTTTGGTTTAGGTTGACGTGTAGGATTAGGCAATCGTTTGGCTTAAAATTAGGTTTACGATTGGCAAAGTTCCGTCTTAGAATTAGGCAGGCTCCCGCATTAGGCTTTGACTAGGATACTGCTTAGGCTTTGACTAGGCTACGGCTTAGGCTTTGACTAGGCTACGGCTTAGGCTTTGACTAGGCTACGGCTTAGGCATTAATCTTAAGCTTAGGTAGAAGCCTTAGGATTAGACTTTAGTTTACACATGGATTAAATCTTAAGTGACCCTTGGGCTAAATCTTATTCTTAGGCTTAGGCTTGGGCTTAGGTTTATGCTTAGGCTTTAGGAGCAAGCTTTGGTTTAAGCATAGATCAGATCGTAAACGACATAGGCTTAGACTTAGGCTTAAGAGGCTTTACGAATAGGCTTAGGTTTAAACACAGATTAGATCTTCGATGATCCTTGGACTAAATTTTAGGCTTACGCTTAGTCTTACACTTAGGCTGAGGCTTTATGAATAAATATGCTTTGGTTTAAACACAAATTAAATCTTAAATGATCCTTAGGCTAAATCTTAGGCTTAGGCTTACCCTTGGGCTTAGGTTTAAGCTTTGGCTTTCGGAGTAGGCTTTTGTTTAAATATAGATTAAATCTCAAATGGCCCTTGTACTAAATCTTAGGCTTAAGTTGAAGCTTGAGGATTAGGCTTTGGCTTTAGCATAAATTAAGTCTTAAATGACCCATTTGCTAAATCTTTTTAGCGCGTTTTGTTTTACTTTTGTCACAATTTCCAGGACAGAATTTGTGAAATTTCGCAGAAAATTAGCGTAAAACCAAACAACTTAACAATATATTGCAGATATTGGGTAAAATTGACTAATTAACCATAATTTTTACTACCTAATTTAGCCTCACCTCCGGCTCCGGCAAGTCTCGTTGACCTCCGGCTCCGGCATTTTTCACCTCCGGTTGCACCTTAGTTGGCAGCGCGCCAAATCAGTTATTTGGCAATAACACGTTATCCAATCGTCTGATTACAAAAAATTTTACATTATTGGACTCAGCTCTGTAGGCGGCATCGACTGATGTGTAATTTGCTATACTTTTTGACATAATTTTTTGGGTCCTAAGGGACCTTGGTACATTAAAGAAATCGGCCCATGTATAGAACAGGGCCCATCGTTTTCCGGAGGGGCTATAATAGTCAGTTTAAGCTTTAAGACTAATTTTTTTGCTTAGGCTCAGGCTTAGGAATAGGCTCATCCATACGCTTAGGTTTAGGGTTAGGCTTAGGAATATGCTTATACCACTGTTCCGGCCCTGTTCTGTACATGGGCCAAAAAAATCGAATTTGTCAAAAATACAAATTTGGCCATGGAATGATTAGAGGAAGCCATAAGAAGCTCAAATATGCAAAAAATTTCAAAATCCGGCCATTTTTGGGGAAACGCGGACTGGGGAGATAACCGAAAAGACCCGTATTTTGTTTGACTTCAGATTCGCTGAAGAAAAGTCACCATTACACAGTATTAGAGGCAAAAATTTCTAAATAATGGCGCATCAGTTGGCGCTTAACACCGACGCAACCACCGCAGAACTCCCATGCGCTAAAACATTACACGTACATACAATTAGCCTTTTAGGTCTTACGAATAACTTAACCACTCCACTATAGTGGAAAATCAGAAAATGGTACAGAATATTTTACTAAAAACAAATATCGACAAAGAGAACATAATAAAGTTTACAGAAGTACTTTATGAAAGGTTCACACTACCATAATGAACATATGCTGCGAAAACGTATAAATTATTTTAATTCATTATGTCTGAAAACCAGGCTCATGTAATTGGTGTGCGGGCCAATGATACTTTTAGAGAAGTCCCGTTTTAAAGCGGGATAACAAGACGCTGGAGTGCGAGCAAAAACTGGAAAATGGAACAAGCTTGTTTCGAACAAATGGGTAAGCGGGACAGTTGCAAACTTTCGCTGGGAAAACGAGAAAATAGAACGGGCTTGGGACAGGCTTGTTTCGAGCAAATGAGAAAACGGGACAGCTGCAAATTTTCGTTGAGAAAACGGGACAGCTGTAAATTTTCAATGGGAAAACGGGACAGGTTGTTTCGAGCAAATGGGGACAGCTGTAAATTTTCGGTGGGGAAATGGGAGAGAAATATATTTTCACTGGGAAAAAGGGACGCAAAATGGATCGAAAAATTAATTTTAATCACAATATCTGGCCCTAGTCTATTTGGGAGTAAGGCATCTTCCAAATTTGGGGGAACGTGGACCTTCAATGTCCCCTTGGAGACGCTTTTGCTGCAATATGCTTTCTTTGTGGAAAATGGCAGGGGCTGCCGCCCATGCACTCCCCCTGCCCCTGTATGGACCCTAAGCAGGATCGGGGCGCCCCCCGCACACCGCGATCTTGCTAACCAAACCACAAATAACAACATCAGGAACAACAAAGTTTAACAATCTTCGCGTATACACAAACAGGAGTAGCAAATGCTACTCTCCGGCACTAGTGCATGGAACGCTCTGAAAACATGGGCCAGTATGCTTATCGGGATATAGCACAAGGCATTCTTCAGACTGCGTCCAAAAGCCCACCTTAGGCTCCAATATTCTTTCTGCTAGATTTGAGCAACTTTGATCGAAAAATTAACAATATGAAAACACTGCAGAGCCAAATGTTGAACAAAAACACATTAATTTTGCGGCACATGTTAGCTATATAGAGGCCTGTCTCTTCAGCCTTAGCCATAGCTTAATGCTTAGCCAAAAGCTTCCCAGTGTTTAGGTGGTCCAGTTTCTGTCTTCCGGTGAGCAGGCCCCTATAATTAACATATGACGCGACAATTTTACTAATTTTGCTCCTTCACTTTCTTTTTCGGTATACTTATTTACCTATCAACATCAGGCTCCAGTCCAGCACAGTTGTTTTCCATTAATTAACCAACAGAAACCTTAAATAATTATGAAGCATCTATAGACACTACGTTAAGATCTGTGAAAAAGGCAAGTACGGCATATGTATAGAATTGGTGCCACTGAATATCTACGGATAAACTCGATTTCACGAAAATAAGATGTAAAAACGAGACAACTGGAAATTTTCGAGAAATCACGATAAATCACGAAAGCATGCGTGATAGCTTCTAAAATTCGAACAAATGGATATTTAAATATAATTGCTGCAATTTTAGGAAATACGGCTGGTAGTTGGTCACTTAGGTGGTATTTTTGGCGCTTGGGATTTGGAGAAGCTGTTCTGTGCCCATCCCACAGCAACACAATTTACTAAATATAAATAATTATCATCAAAAATGTTCAGCCACGCACCAACACCCACATCACAAACACAAGAAAATGTAGCGATACACAACCGTCCGGAGGCAAATTGGGTTTCGCCAAAATTCCATTTAAAGGCGCGAACCAATGCGATTCAAATTTTATCATTGGACGGCCGCCAAATTTCCACCAGATCATAACTGCAACAGCAACTAGCACCACAATTACCGCCGTCTGAACAATATAATTAGCTTTTGATCTGTCTTCGTTTTGTGATTTTTGTTTTTCGTTCAGCTCTTGGCGTAGTTTTATCAGCTGCCGGTTTATTCTAGCTGATCTTGCAAATTCGTCAACGGATGAAATCCCAGCAAGTTCCTTTTCGGCGGCAACAATTCTAGCTTTGATATCTAAGGTGTCGACATCAGTTTTCGATCGGTACAAAAAGCCAGTCATCGCTTGAACCAGTGCTAAAAAGTGTTTAAAGTGAATCAATATGAATATTATACATGTCACAAGAATTAGCTGCCTTATTGAAATAGGAGTTGGCGCATCACTAGTAACATCAAAATTCATACTTTAGTCTGGGCTCGCATTGGATTAAGCAGATAACGTCATAAGTATCTCTTTTCATGTAATTTCTGAAACAAATACAACATACACATGACGTGTTTAAAGTATAGTTATATTTTTCATAGCGGGCAGGTAATTCAGTTGGTTATTGTTTTGTTAAAAACAACTCGGTTAAATTTCAGTTTCCGTTCACTCTTTGGCACCGTTGCAGGGAAATTATGCAGGGATTGTCATAGGGCAATAGATACTCAATATGTGTAAACAAATAGCAAAAGGAACAGAAACGGGTAGTGATTAAAATAACGGAAACGGAAGACGGATAATTAAGTATTAAGTAACACTTAAAAGATGAAAAAGCGGCCTCCGCCTAATGCTAAAAATTAGTTTAAAGCTTAAGCATTGTGAATAAAATGGATCACCAGACTTGTTTCTAAACCTTGACGTGAAAGGTACAGCCGTATCTTCAGCAAAATACTCGGGATATTTCAATATTTTGAACACGAGAGTTGTTGGTACCTGGGCAACAGCCAGTGTTTTCAGCTGCAACATGAAATTATTTTCAAAATTTGGTGGATCTCTGCAGTGGCAAAAATTTAGATATTCAAATTTTAATAAGGTGTAAATATTTACAACTTTGCAATTAACCCCTTATCAATGAATATTTTCTATTTCACCTGAGACAAACTTTTATGCTAGGATTCGAACTCCAGTGACTGGAGTGGGAGGCGTTTACAATCACCACTCAGCTATAGGAGCTTGAGTCTCGAGCCCGAGGGTGCTCTCGCGTCTTGTGGTGACTTAGTACTATGCATACGTGTTGAAATTGTTAAACACGGTGCGATATATATATTATATAACGTATATACACTGCGCTTTGTTGCCTATAGGCAACTCTACGTGAGGAGTTAAAAGTTGCAAGGGGGTGAAATGCTTACAATAACGGCACAACTAAAAAAACTTATTCGACGAGTCCAACACGGAACTACACAACTCTAAAACCACGAATACCCGTTGTGCAGCTTATGTCACAAAGTTTAAATTGTCTGGGGGGCAAACTTTTATAAAGAGGGACACTTTTTCATTAAGTTCTATAAAAAATTTGCCTTATAAAAATTTACCAAGGGGCCAAGTTTTATATGAAAATGTGCCCGGGTGCCTATTTTAAACAAGGGGGGAGGCAAAATTTGTCATGCCACTGGGAGTTACAAAAATTTATCGGAAAAATAGTGCATGCAACTAAAATTTTTATCATTTCGCTCAAAACGTCAGGTTTGTTCAATCAAGTAATTGCAGCATATTATTGAAAAAATTGATGGTTCAGAAATGCCCGCATTATTGCTAAATACCCAATTTATAGCTGCTCATTGCGTTGCCAACACAAGTATTCGCAAAAAACACAATTGTGCGAAACTTTTATTTTTTAGTAACAAGCGACAGCATTGGTCTAATGTATTTGCATTGCAAAGCGAAGCCTTGAAATAGCTGCAGACAATTAGTTTCGGTTATCGACAGATCAAAATTTGATACTCAAGAGACAAAAATTAGAGTTGGTTTACAAACAGCGAAAAATTATTACAAAATCCCTAAAAAGCACGAGCGTAAAGTTTTTTGAAACTTCGCAGTACTTTAAGTACAACAAATCCATAAACACTGAGCTTTCGAAATATATTTCACACACTTCAACATCGCTAGATTTGCTTATAGTACATAACGTGATACCCAGCTACATGATGCTCATAGTAATTTTTTTCCTCTTGCTATCAAAGCAGAACCGTCCACGCACCATACACAAACACATAATCACATTACCAATAGGCTGTACCCTAGACATAGCGATGCAACCTAACCATTAGGCTTTACAAATAGGTGGTATAAACGGAACGGTACAAACAAAATGACGGTAAATATAAACGTAGCGAAAAATTTTCAATCGGAGTCAGAATCTATGGCGGCTCTTCTGCGATCAAACTATAACAATAAATATATACACTACAGCATATCAAGAAGTATAGTTTAACTTTGCCCAGAAAGCTCGTCAATTTTTGGCATTGCACAACCTTTAGTCATTACGCTTCAACCTTGAATCGTGCAAAACATAGATTATGCATTGAAATAGTACACAACACAGCAAAAACCGCTGCATGTTACGCACAATAATGTTAGCAAAACACCGAGAAATAAGAGAGCTGTATTGCTTAATTAAATACACCTAAATAGCTTCTTACCTTAACAGAGGTTTGCTTCTGCGTCTTGTCCGACACTTTTTCGAGCAAATCTTTAAACTGTTGATCAGTGAGTTTTCCACTAATCTGCCCAAACCTACAAAAACTGCATACGGGCAATAAAATTTACCACAACAAAATTTCTGCTTGCTGATAACAGACTTTTCTAATGACAACACTGGAAGTAGAATACGTAAACAGAAGAGCGATACATAAGATTTCATCAAATATCCTGTTATCTTGGTTCAGACGCAAAAACATTATCTGCAAAGTTCTGAACCAAACCCGCGAAATTCCATGTTAATAAACTGCGTAAATACTTTAGCAAGTTGATTGATGCCTTAGTAACTAGCGGCATATTGCTATATTTAGCTTACCTCGCCATATTAACAATCATAGCTTCTAGCTGCCTTGCTTTTTCAGGTTTTGCAACAGCAATATTGCTAAGGCGACTTCTGGCATCCTGGTCTAAAACCTAAAGCAATTGACAAGTTAAATATGTGATAGGTTAATTTTCACCTACTAATTACGTTCACAACAGTCAATTTTTCAGCATAACATTACACAAGGCACACACCCGGACAAACAACGTGTTCTGTATTTTACAAATAACCAGTCACACGCATTAAAATATATTTTAAAACTATTCTAAAAAATTTGGTAGGCAATCGCAAAAATCCATGGTCAATGTCTTTTTATCAGGAACTAAAACATGAACCCAAAGCTCCCAACAAAAATATTCCGTCTGTCTTACTTGCGACAAGATGGTATTTTTAATTTCTTGCTCTTTGGCTAGGTTTTCCTGTTTCTGTTGCTCTGAAGTGTGCTGTCCTTGTTTACTCTGAACAAATAAAAAATTAGTTATGAAAGAAAAGTTACAAAAGAAAACTGATGCGAGCAGGTGGATGTAAGCTTGCCCACAATGCACAAGCTCGCCAACTGCATGAAGTAGCGCGATAACAGCGTAGTATGGTGGATGTGCGTTCGATCCAAGTAGGAAACGTATGCGATAAATTTTTTTAGCGCATACATTTTAAAAATTTAAAGCTATTTGCTGTTTTTTACATCGACATTCACAGCGTCAAGAGAGAATTAATGCAATGCTATTTAGAAGTCACCTGTTGTTGCAACTCAGCAAGTCTTTTTGATTTAATTTCTTCGAGGTCAATATCAGCCATTCGGTTACTCAGTATAAAACTGCTATTATCTGTTCAGTGTACTCCGTCACACTAGCTAACGAATTTTATCTGATAATCTGAAAGAACATTTTTAAGTCAAATCCATTAGACAAATGGAAAATTTAAACAACATTCCATAAGGTAGGACAGAAATTTCAGTTTACAAGACTAACATTTTGCTAAATTATGCGTGATAATTCAACAACTTTTAATGTGTTATCCTACAAACCTTAAATAACTTTTGAAATCGTATATAGTTGGTATAGAATTAGTTTACAGACTTATACTAAATAATGCATATTTTGGCCCACGTTTTAGCGAACTTTTTTGTCCTTTGGCATATAAACTGTTTGTAAAATTAAAGTAAAAGAGAAATTGCAGGTAGTAGTTTAGTTTTTAGTAAGTATGAATAAACAATTTTGTCAGGTTGTCAAAAAGCAATCCTTGACGTTCCGAGAATAAAATATATAGCTAGTGTCTTTATGTAGCATAGGGGCTTATAATGAAAAAGAAAATATTCGTTATAAAACGCCAATCTTTCACCATATGTTTAGCACCTGTTGAGTTTCGGTAATCTAGCAGCTCCAATTCAATGACGCAATGACACAATTACGACAAGTTATAATTGTCCACCGGATTTTCTAATTTTCCTGCCAAACTAACCCCATTAGAATGGCCAACTCCGGCTTATGAATAGTGGGAATCATGTTGTGTTTTTTCAGAATGGCTACTACTACATTTCGGCGATTGGTTTGTAACAAGTTAACTAGTAAATTTCACGAAGCGGTTTCTGTGGAGGAGACTCAGATCCCTACACCAAAGCCTGGTGATGTTCTGGTAAAAAACAGGTATGCACATGCTTTGCGCGTCATTTTATTACGTTCGTTTTTAACAAAAATCACCTGCTCTTAGAAAGTAGTTTTGGATTTCTAGACTAGATTCTTTAACTGTATTTTGACAATTTTCTTGATTTGTTCGAATTTTCTCTAGAATTGTTAAAAAATGGGTATCATTCAAACCTCTGAACGGTATTTATTTCGTGTTTTCAGCCGCGTTTGACCAATAGGAAATAAGTTATTACTAAAATTGACGCAAAAATACTTTTTATTATGCTATTAATTGAACGCCCTCCCGCATCTCTCATTACTTAGTTGTGCAGGGGCGAGACCCTTAAAACCTTCGATTAAGTGCTTATTTTATACGAGCCTTGTATGGTTGGCGCTATGAGTCCGTTATCTTTCCTCGACCATCGTTAGCGTACAAAATAATGCGTGGATTATACACTTCTCGCACGCATACGTACGATTCTACACGGTGACGAACGGCGATTAACGGCACTTCAGGATAAGTATAGCACCATCATCACATTTTGTTTCAGTTTTTTTCGTAAGCCGGAACGTGGAATTTAAAGTATAGTCGAAATATTTTTTCGAATCATTACGAACACATCAAGATTTTTCGAAAAATCACGTTCCTTGACTTTTTCACCTTCTGCGTAAGGAAGACCGTTTTGGCAGTACACGTAAACATTAATAAATACACCTGAGCTGAATAAACACAACTTGGTTTAGGTTTGTTGGTATCAATGCGTCTGATATTAATTTCACGGCCGGTATGTATGATCCGTCTGTAAAACCGCCATTTGATACTGGGTTTGAGGTTTGTCAAGTTTTGCAGCGTGAGTAGAGTGTGTATATGTTTGTATCCGTGACTTATTACGCGGTGAAATGTTTCATGATTTTAAGCTACGCAAACGAAATCATTGTAATGTGAAGGCAATTTTTAATTTAATTTTGAGTTAGCTTTTGTCTGCCTTTGACTAAAATTGCGCTGAACTTGTTGAATAAAAAAGCAGAAGAAACACTGTATCAGTGCCGTGTTGAACATATATACGTTGCATTGCAAAGATTCATGTCTAGCTAAGTCGAAAAAGGGATTGTTAATACTTAATATTTTAGTTTAGTGAGTTAAGTGATGCGGCTGTTTTCAGGCCGTTGCAGAGGTCGTGAAATGCGGTCGAGCCGATGATAAGTTTTCTGCAGGGCAACCAGTGATATACAGCAATTTTGGTGCGTTTTCAGAATATAAGGTACATATGGTTCTATTATTGTGCCTTTCATTTTAATAATTGACAATTGCTTCTTTTTGTACAGCGTACCTTGTCAAATCTTTGTGTAATGTCGAACCTTACTGTAAATGAAATGTTGTAATACGGACGGTTGGCTGTTTTACTGACGCACTGACAAGTGTATTTATTTTCAGACGGTCAATGCATCACTGCTCACACCATTGCCGGACCTCAAGCCTGATTATTTGCCACTGCTTGTCAGTGGTCTGACGGCAAGTATAGCGTTGGATAAGGTTGGTGTTATATTTGCGTTGTAAGAGGTGTTTTAGATTTTTCATTTTTAGCTTATTTCAGGCACGTTATATATACGTTTTGTACTGTATTATTGGTAATTCACTACGGTTAATAATTAAAATATTTTGTATCTGCATCTAAGTCTTTAATAATAATTATATATAGCGTGATATTACTAGGCATTGCCTCAGTTTAGACTTGTTTCATATTGGCGATTTAAAAACAAGTGACACTGTTTCAGATTGGCGATTTGAAAACAAGTGACAAAGTACTTGTTACTGCTGCCGCTGGAGGCACTGGTCAGTTTGCCGTAAGTGTCGCTGATTTGTGCTGGTGACTTAATTGGTGCTCGATTAATCAATGTAGTACCTACTTGTTAAAATTTAAAATTATTTTTAAGCTTTGATACATGTTTCGTATTCGCTTTTTAGAAGACTATTACTGATTTAAAATGGTTTTTAACGTAGATAATATGAGTAGCGTTGTGTTTTGTCAATGTGTGAGGTAAATTGATTCGTGAAGTGTTTATTTTCTTGAGTAATGTATTCCCAAAATCATTAATGAAAAACTGTCTTGGGTTTCTTACTATTTCATATACATTTTTATTTCAGGTGCAGTGGGCGAAAGCGAAAGGCTGCACTGTGATTGGAACTTGCTCAAGCAAAGAGAAATGTGAATTTTTAAAGGTGACTTTCATACTGCGTAAATGAAATCGCAACGTTCAGATTATTACGGTTACACTTGGGTTCTCAAGTGTATAACTATGTTCGTGCTACTGGCTTCTCCACAGCTTAAAAATTTCCGCCGGGGGGCGTTTCCTGGGGGTCCCAGGAGTTTCCTGGGGGCAGCTGATTTTGCTGGGGGGCAACTGATTTTGCTGGGGGGCAGTTCTCCGGGGGGTTCCGAGATGATCTGGGGGGTCCTGGGGGCAGGCTTAAAATTTTGCAAACCGACTTTTTGGAATTTTAACTAATATTACTGACAACTGAACCAGAAGTTGAAAGAAGCACAATTATATAAAATATAGATAATCTATAATTGAAACTGTGATTAATATATATTTTATATATTAGTCACAGCTTCAGTTTATCATAAGGCTCAGGCGGGTTGAACTTGCTGCTGGAAGGTACTTTCGAATGCTGTATTCCCGTCTTTATATAGTCGTGTTTTTTCAGTTCATTATTGAATTGTATTAGTTACTACGGGTATTTGTAACGCTATTAAAAAATTATGAGTGCTCAGTGTAATATAAAATCATATTTTGCCCAATGTCCGCCTCAAAACAAGTCCAGGTCTTTACGTTTTAACATTGAAAATTTTTGGCCTAGAAATGTCCTGGGGGCTCCCCAGTAAAAGCAAAAAAATTTGCTGGGGGGAAGCCAAAAATTCGCGGGGGGCCTTTCCGGGGGGGGCGGCAACATTTTCGCCGGGGAAAAATGAAAATTTGGAAAAGTGCTGGGGAATTTTAAATGCTTTTCATCATCGAATTGCTGTTGCGCTTTTTGGAAAACTAACAAAACGTATCTTAAACGAGTCTTCAGCGATTTCACTTGAGCGTGTTTTATGAAAACGCAGCATTGCAAAATCATTTATTTCGTAGTGACAGTTTTTAAGACATAATGTCCAAAGTTAAAATAATTATTAATAATTTGCCACCAGACCTTAAAAAACTTCAGTTCATAAGTCCTTTGACACAGGAACATGAATTGAATGTTTGCAGGAATTTGGGACGGAACACGAATTTCGGTGGAACCTTGAACAACTTATATTTTCAGAAAATTGGTTGTGATCGTCCGGTCAACTATAATGAAGAGGATTTGAATGACGTGTTACAGAAGGAATTTCCAGTACGCTTTGGTTGCTCATATTTAGTACATTCGGCTGTGATTTGTTTAGTGGTATATATTTTGATAGAATATTTTGTGACCTGCCTAATTCTGTGATTATGTTATAGCTTACGTGTACTGCGTGCAGTTTCTGAAATTTAAAAATCTGTAAATGTAGTTGTTAAGTTTGGTTTGTGGATTTTGTAACTTATCAACCTTTTTGATGTGTGTTTGTATTTCGGTTTATATTCGTTTAGAACGGTATTGACGTTGTGTACGAATCAATCGGTGGTAAAATGTTTGAAACCTGTTTCAAAAAGTATGCACAGTTATGTAATATTTTAGCTTGAAAGAGCTACAGGTAATACAGTATTGGTAAAGGAATTTATTTGTTATGTATTATATTATGCGAAAGTTCAAAATTGGAATCTGTGTTAATTTTTGGCACATTTTCATAATATAATGGTTACAGCTAAGTATAGAAGTTGCGCCGTGAAAACAGCTAAGTTAGCAACTTTATTAAGACTAGAATGTTTGCGCAATTAGCCGTTGATTGATAGGTTACCTGCACAATTTACAAAATGGTTGGTTTGTACTGGCCAGATCCAAAAGATTCGAACATTGTTTCAGTTTGGCAAATCACGGACGACTTATAGTTATTGGTATGATAAAATATTACGAAGATGGTATATCACAAGTGGCACAGAATGATCCATCGTTTTATGGAGCAATTCCTTTAAAGGTTAGAGCTCTAGTTTCTCGTGTTTGATGTCTAAAAATTTTTTGTGGTGAAACTCAACAGGTTGTTATTAGAGTAGTAATGTTAAAAATGGTACAACTAAGTGCTAAGGTTAGTGTTGTTGTTGACAAATACAATCTGTAGAATACTGTATTTGAAATTACTCGTATTGATATAGTTGTGTAGAAAAATGTATACGTTAGTCATATTGGAAATTTAAGCTGTTGTTCAAATCTGCAAGCATCCGTGGTTTTATTTTGCCGCACTTTCCACAATATTTCGCCGAATACTTGGCACGGCTGATCCGTTGTGTTCAAGAAGGTTCTATTGTTAGTCAGTTCGATATGGGTACTTCCAGTGGAAAGCCGTTTAGTGGAATTAATGATATTGTTCGTGCAGTACAGGTGAAATTTTTGATTTAACGTTATTTTGCAAGGTACAAATGGTATTCCGGTTCATAACCAGTCCATATTCCGATTGGACGTGTCATCGAAATTTTTGATCGTTTCTATTTTGAATTATTTTCAATTACATATTATCACGTATCAAAATGACGCACTAAGTATACCAATACTAAGTATCAAGTGTATACCAGCTCAAAAGTGGAGCAATTTGTAAAGTTTGCATTTGAATTTCCGCTGCTACAATACCCCTCACCCATAACTTTCAACATGAATACTAATTTAGGTCTTAGGTGTTGGTTTATGTTACGATTGCGAAAGTAATAGAATAAAGTTTATAATATTAAAATTTGTGTAAATTTGTTCAGAATAATTTTAAGGCTCCGAATGGTTTTTCAGTTTTCTTGTAGGTGGTAATAAGCTGATAGCAAAGCGTTGCAAAATTTTTGTTTGCAATAGTGTACATGCATTCATTTAAATTATTCCAAGGCTCAACGCAGCCATTTTTTTCTTTTATTTGAAGGTTTTGCGTTTTTTACTTTTTGTGTTTAATGTTCTGACATTTTTCAGTATATGTACGACAAAAAGAATATTGGAAAAGTGATAGTCGAATTGAACGCAGCAACGCAGGGCAAGCTGTGATTATTATGCAGTGTCTTCCAAACCGCTCAACTATCAAGACAGTGATTTCTGCACGTATATTTTAAACATTTTATCTTTCTGATGTTTTATATTTTATTTTTAAGACTCTCGATGACAGTTTCTTACTACACATTACTAATAGTGTTGAGTGTTGAGTGAATATATTATCGATATCAGTATAAGCAGAGTATCGGTATTTCTCGGACTAACCGACAGAGCAGTAATGTTACTTATATTCTCAAATGAGTTTAGCTGAATAGTTGCATAGAATTGAAATAAGGTTGTGCTATGCTTTCAAGCGCTCCACATTAAAATTAACATGGCACGAGACTGTATTCAATGGCGCGCCATGTATTTCATTGAACAACCCTTTTTGTTATGAAATGTGTTTTTGTATTACGTTTTTGTGTAACCTTATTCGTTATTTTGGATCATAACTTGCTGGAACATAACATTGGAATCATTTCAGTGTTCCAGTGTTTTTATTAAAACGTGTTTTCTATGTTAGATCTGTGATACTCAACTGTTATGTTCTGTTTTCCATATTTTTATAGAACTGGAGTAGTCCGTTAAAGCTTTAGACTGGCTAAGACATTTCTCGTACAAAAATATACCTTTTTGCATTTGCATGTTTTTTATATTATCAGAGGGCTATTATCGAGCTAGACATCGAAGTTTAGGCTGTTGGTGAGGTGTGTTTAACTATGAACTGTTTGGCGTTAGAGTGTGTGTGGACGCTCACGCCTGCAAAATTTGTACTGTATACAGATGCACACGCGTAATAGTTGTGTGAACACTGAGCATTTACCTTAGTTGCCCGTAATGTGCTTTACATGGTAAAGGGTAATGATTTTCAGTAAACCGGCGATGTTTAAGTTTTGTGTTTGTGATTTTATTTTTATTAAAATTGATTTGTTGTGTTTATGTTTGTACATATCTCGGCTTGCTTACCAGGTCCAAGAGCGAATAATTTGACAACATTAGTGCCTTGCAGAAGTCTACTTTAAGTCCTAGTGCGAAGGTAAGGTTTCTTAGCACCACGCAATATTTTGATGTTGCTCTTTGTCGAAACTGATTTTGCAAAACTATTTTAAAGTAACGCGAACTTGGGCGGTTGAGGACCAAGGCTGTGATTAGCGTTTGAGTATATGACCATTTATAACTTAAATTTGCAGATATGTAGTATACAAAAATATTTATTACACGCATTATTCTTAGCATTAATCCCGTGTGCCGTGCGCTTTTTTATTATAATACGCACGTTGTGTTTTTAATTTGGAATATTTAGTCATTTCGTAATGTTTGCACCGGAATCTAATGAACCGGTTGAGTCAGACGTGAGCGAGGACGACTACGTTTATGGGGTTGATGAGGCACATAACGTAAGATATTAGTTTTTACATGTTAATGCTTTCCACCTAGTTTTCTAGTTGGGGCGCTATACTATTAACTACGTAAGGCGCTGGGCCTCACGCGCAGTATGGTACGCAGGTGCGATGCCACACGGCGCCAGACTGTGACGGACGGCGCCAAACGACTAGTCGGTTTTGTTGACTGAGTTGTCAGCATATCAGATAGAGATTTCATTCCTGTTGTTGATCACCAGTTATCGATTAACATCAGCCGACTTTATGCAGTATCTACGTAGTATCTGCAGGGTGCAACCGAATGCCAAAAACTGCCGGAGCCGGAGCGGTATAATCTAGTATCCGGCCGGAGCCAGAGACGGATAATGAATTCAAATTTAATACTAGATTGCATTCAGATAGGGAATCCAGTTTTCTGTAAGCCAAAGATGGCTAAGATCGGGGATGGGAGTCAGGGTCTCAGTCTCAACAAGTCTCTGTATATGGCAAGTATCGGTTTCTTGAGTCTCGGTGGTTTGGAACCGAGTCTAGAAATAATTTCTTTTGAAAAGTTTATGTTTTTCGGTGATGACCAAATGTTGACCGATACCGAGACTTTTCATTTCCGGTCTCCGCCAATCCCTGAGTCGGAAACAAGCTATAATTTTTGCTTACTTATTTATAGACCCATTTTACGCTTAATTTAGGCTTAGTCTTAGGAATAATAAAAGTGTGCTGTTGATTTTTCAGCGTTATTGTTACCCATCACATTCCTACATTACATGTGTGACAGAAAAAATATGTAAAAGTAAGTCAGTCTGTTCGATGGTACTTAGCATAAATACAAATGACGGTATAAATTTTTTGATGTTTTCCGACAAGTTAAAATACCGCAGCCGGAAACGGATGTCGATTTTTTGCCGGAGCCGGATATCCGGCTGCACCCTGGAATTTTGCACATTGGTAATTATTACTTACGCTGTTTTTGTGCGAGTATTGATCGATAACGCAGAACATTGTATCAGAACGGATTATAGTCCGTTCTTCATGCAGTTACTTTCACGTCTTTTGTTCATGTTTGTATGAATTATACGCCAAAGAAAAATTGTGTGGAATTTGAATTCGTTCATTATTTTTAAGGATGCACAACAATTATACGCTCAGTTGTTGTACAAAGACAAACGCATAATTGAACTGAACAATGATATTGTTGAGAAAGAAACGCGCGTTATAGAACTGCAAGATATAGTTCGCGAGAAAGACGAAGTGTTACGAGCAAAAAACAAAGCTGTACAGGTAACCTTCATGTTTTTTGCCAGTAAATCTCTTATTCAACGATTAATATTGCAGAGAGTTGTTTTTGTATTTGTTTCATACTTGAACCCTCTGTATAATTTTTACAAACTGTCTTTTCTGGTTCTTTGTTCTTTCGCTTGGTTTTCCGGTAAAATTCGATCCACGCTTCTGTTCCTACTGCACCAGCTAAGTAGTTTGTTTTATGACCCTGTTGTACTATCTATTTATCTATCTGTCTTTATTCTATGTTGTACGACAGAAAATAAAATGAGAGTAGTTTGCAGGGCTATTGAATGTTCTCGTGGTCGGTTTTTATGACAATGAAATTATTTGGAAAATAAGCCAAAAAAATTCGATCGGTTAAATATCTTAAATGTATGGTATAAGAATCGACAGAATCATAACGGTTGTGATTACCATGAACCTTCTGGAGGTAAAAAAGTCCTTGGTCACCTTAAACTGAGTACGTAAGCGCAGTGATTTTCAAAACATTGGTCAAAACCGAAATTGCCCTAAACTAGAATATGCCACTTGTTAAAGGTAATAATGATATATACAAGTATGCAACAACATTTGTTAGCAAACGGCAGCAAATGTAATAATGAGCTGCTGCGCATACGTGAGATACTGTCCATTTTTTCACGAGTGTATTATTTATTGTTTACTGTAGTATCTCGATAGTCAGTACCTACGCAAAGGTATTGATATGAGAAATTGAAAATTGGGGTTTAATTTTTTCTTCAAAGTAAAGCGTTGTGAAATGCATACGGGTTACGTGCGCTGTTTCTGAACCTGTTTGCGATTTACTACTGAGATGCTGTGTTTGAGATTCTTCAAAAACAAATATTAGAACAACAAGAAAAGCTTGCGGATGTCAGTGAGCATTTAGCAACATTTGTCGACGATTTTGACACCAGCATTTCTCAGCCGAGTACTAGCAATATTGGTATTTCTTCTGTTCCGGGACGTGCAGTTATGGTAACAACAGATGAGTCAAAGCCGATTGATGAGGTTTGCAATATAGTATGTATTTTTACACTCACCGATGTTAGCTGGACATGCAGCAAACGTTTATAATTTGAGAGTAAATGTAAGAAAAATCGTAACACGCCTTAACAGAAATATGAATTTTAAACGATACTAAGTAAAAAATCTTGAAAAAAAAGCGAACAGCTTACGCTGCGTTTCTCACATTCTACGCAGGAGTGTAAAAAATTAATACAAGAAATATGCAAATATTCGAGCCTATGCTCGAACGTTACAACGTCTATTACCAGCTGGATATAGGTACTGACATTTGAAGATAAGGCTTTTGACTGTTTAAAGTTTACCTGCTCGAAATTAAACTAATGGCCAGTAAAACAAGTTTTTTGAGACTATGAGACTATGTCCTTTGGTTAAAAAACAGCCGTAATCCTAGGTAGTATTGTCATCACTCATTTTAATTTTCAGGTTTGCAGGAATAATCTTTGACAAGTGTCGAGAAGTTATAGAGTTTGAAGTTGTTTTATACGTTAATACATGCGTCGATTGTAATTAAGTAAGAAAATCTGATTTGTTTTGCTTTAAGTCTTTCGAAATTGATTTTCAATCGAAAGATCCAGAGTCAGTGGTCGAGAAGTATGCGAGTGTTGTTCAACAACTTGGTGTTCTTTATACCAAACTTCATGGAAGTACTAGTCAGGGTTTGCATTTTTCTATTGTTTTATGTGCGGTGGTTTACATATGTGCGTTTAGTAAGTTTGCTTAAGTTACGATGAAAAACGTGAGAAATTCAAGTTATTCAGCTTTTTCAACCCTGAAACAGTCTCGATTTATGCAAACATATTTGTATTTCTTATTCCTGTTGAAATTTTTGCCCCAGTAATTTATTGTTCCAATGTGTTAGCTATGTAGCTTTTAATATCGTGATTCGGTCATACAGTTTTAGCGGTGTTTCGAATGACAAGAATCTACTCTACAGCGGTATTTTTTGCTCGTTGATTTTCTAACTTTTCAACGTCGTGAGGGGTTGTGCCAGTTGTAAGAATTAAGAGTTTGTCAACGAAATTATAAAATAGGTTTTCTCAGTTGGAAAAAACCTAACGAAAAACTCATAGCTAAAGCAGTGGTAATTTTGGATGAAAATAATAGTTTTAATTAGTTTTAGTTCTGTCTGAACTGTTATATGTTCTGTTTAGTAGCTGAAGTTGCATTTCGATTGTTATTAGGAGACGAACATGGTTCACGGGAGGACTCGCCTCAAGTGCCAAGTTCAGTTATGGGCAGCGGCCGGCGAAAATCGAAACCAACTAAACGAGTTACGTTTAATTTTACTGAAATCGAACGACAAGCCGAAAACGAAGCGCTCAAAGAAAAGGTAATTTTTAACAAATGAAAATTTACCTGGAGTCTTTTACGCGCTTGTTCCGAGTATTTTTCTCTTTTCGGATTTAAACGTGCAGCACGTTTAAAGTTTGTTTGATTCAAAATAGCTTGGTAAACATTAATCTCAGAGCATCGTTTATATTATGTAATATGGTTTTGTGGTGTTTCCGAAAATCAAGCTTGGACCTACATCCTGAGTTCCATCATTACAACCATTTACAAGTGAAATACATAACACAAATCAGGTGTAACCACGATATGCTTGCAGATCGGGCGGAAAATCAACCTTCGTTTTCTGCTCATTAGAATTTTTTGCCTTAGACATTATTGCAAGCTTGAGAACGCAGCGCCTGGCGGTAATAAGAAACAATTTGAATATTTTAGATTGATGAGCTGCTTATTGAACAAGAGCGGTTGGTGGCGGACAAATCAGAACTTGCATCGAAAATTGAAATTTTGAATGAAAACATCGATACAATGAATGATGAGTCAGGTGATTGGTTATTTGTCTGTCTTTTTCTTCTATTTTCGTGGCTGTAGTACAATGAGCAGCATCAGTTTAGTTTAAAGCAGGCGTCGTGATGAATGAAAAATTTATTTTAACACTACATATGTTGACGCTATGTATTTACTATATAGTACGATTTTAATGTGGTAGTAGCTTCTCGCTAATATTTGCAAAATATTTATTATTACATTTTATGTTAAACAAAACAGTTGGTTTGGTTTGATTTTATAGTATTCTGTGCTTCTGTGTCCAATGGTACGCTTTTGGTGTAAATTCAGTCGTTTCACTGGCGTTAGTCATGCAAAAATACCAAAGATTATACAGCAATTTTAATTATTATCAATTCAAACGTAGGTCAGGAAAATGTGTCTTAACCCACCATAATGGCAGCCAGTAAAATTATTTTAGACGCCGCAATGGAACAGCTAAATTCTGAAGTCGCTGAGTTGCGAGAGCAATGCGAACGTTTGTCAGAAGAGGCTCGTATCGCTAGACAGCAAGCTGAAGAAACTCTGCGTGACTGCCGCAACAAAATCGATAAAAACCTTCGATTTCGTGCTCAACAGCAAGCTAGGATCAGAGAGTTAGAGGATAGCGTCAAGCAGATGGAACTGGTTTGTTTCTCAGTTATCTATTTCTTGCTGTGAATGTTTTATTAGTTTGTTACCTGGTTTTGTCCTCGGGATCGGGTTTAGTCCCTGTTATGCAATAAATTTGTGAAGTTTGTCTCGCGTCTTTATATGTTGTCTACTTTTGTGTAGTCCTGCTTGGTTCAAATGTGCTAAATTGTCTTACTTTTTAAATTTGGATATGCGGTACAATGTCTGTATGTCACAATTTTGTTTTAGAATGTTGATGCTAATGCTACGCTTACCAAAAAGAATGGATGCGACCAAGAAATTCAGTGTAAGTACTCTATTTAGCGTAGATCTTTTTGATAGAGGAATACTCTGTCATCCGAAGAAACGTAGAACTTGTGTAATGCGTTTTTCGCTCGTTTTAAATTTGCGTATATACCTCCCTAAATATCAAATAAGATTTATAGATAATGACAGTCTTTTACTTCAAGTTTATTTGTATCAAATTGTATAAAATCTTTCATAAATGTCGTACACATACAGACGCTGCTGCTATTTTGATTCTTTAACGTGCGCTAACACTTTTTGTAGTTTCAGGCGGTTTGCTGACAGATATA
This sequence comes from Enoplolaimus lenunculus, assembly GCA_030248215.1. Lineage (NCBI taxonomy): Eukaryota > Metazoa > Nematoda > Enoplea > Enoplida > Thoracostomopsidae > Enoplolaimus > Enoplolaimus lenunculus. The sequence goes on from JASANG010000610.1 coordinate 184,944, forward strand.
GTTCAACCAACATCCTGTGACGTTGTAAACAACAACAACAACAACAACAACAACAGCAACAACAACAACAACAGCAACAACAACAACAGCTTCTTGCCACCAGCGCAAATTTCAGAATTACATCAAAGTTGCGAATCACAAATTTCAGCGTTGCATCAAAAAATTAACAGTGACCAAACCTCAATTCTGCCCAGCGATATTTCTCTTCTGCAAGCAACAATAACGGAGTTGCTTGGTGTGTGGTCATGTTACGCTCAATCAAGCAATTCACTGAATTCTCGTCAACTATTGGGCAATCATGGCAATCAGAACAATGTAGAGGATATAATAAAGAATTCGAAAGAAAATCAATGTGCAATTGATAAGCTTCGAGCGGAAATTTTACAAATTACAACCGGTTTTCAAAATGCTACCGCACGCAGCACACATTTGGAGGTCGAGCTCACTAGTGTTCAAGAGCACTTGGCAGCCGTGAAAACTCAACTGTCTGAGTACGAGTCAAAAATAAAACAAATCAGCGTCGATAATGCCACATTGGAAGCTGAAGTTGCAAAACAGCGTTTACACGCGAAAGCGAGTGATAAGAAAATGAAGATTGCGATGCAAGACGTGAATGGTTTGAAGTTAGAGCTTGAAAAAGCTCGCAGTGCTCTCGATGAACAATCTAAAGCGTACCATGTTTGTACTGCTGAACTACAGGAGTGGAAACGAGAATTTGAAATCGCTGTGGATGCACGAAAGCAGTTACAGAATGAATTAGATGTGGTTCGCAGGGAAAATGATACGTTGATGTCAAAAGTAAGATCGGTTCATAATGAGCAGTTTGGAACTCCACAAGCAATAATTAGTGAGCTAAAAAGTGAGCAAGCGCGTTTGCGGGCGGAAGTTGTCAAAGCTAAAACCGATTTGGAGTTGGCTGTGAGTGCTAGACAACGTTTGGAGGAAGAATTGTCGAGAGCGGAATTTGACAAACAATCGCTACAAGCCCAGATAGAAACTATCAGCGCTGAAGGTCAAGTAAATGGAACAATGAGACGTTTTATGGATGAAAGAGACAGCCTTTTGCGGAAACTTGATAATACGGAAAAAGAAATGAAAATTGTTCAAGCGAAACTTGACGAACAATTGAAGATATCTCAAACCGCGAATGCGTCTAATTTAGAGTCAAAAAACATGGTGAATTTTATATATTTGACATAGTGTTTGTATGGAACAAACACAGTTTTATTAACAAAATTGTTAGTGTTTCATTAAGTTTTGCTTTTATTGGCTTCTTAACTGTAGTATAGACAGAACTCGAATAGCCTAACAGAACCTACATCGAGGACAGGCATTTCATTTGCTGGAATGTTTTGCCTTCTTACCTTACACAGCAAGAAACTTTTCAGATTGTGGTGAACCGTAATCATATAGTTTTTAGATTGCCAAACTGCAAGATGACTTGACCGAATTGTCATATCGCGAAAATGATTTACGATGCCAAGTGGAAGCTAAACAAACCGTCGTTTGTTCGCTGAAAAATGAAATTGACGAATTGCAGCGACAAAGAGAAATGGAAAAAGTTGGTTTAATTACGAATTTTCGTTGAATTTTCTTAACTAATTGAACGCTAAATTTTGTTAAAAATATGTAAACTTGCGATGTATCAGAATTTTATAGATACAACGAATGGTTATTTGCAATTTTTGCAGTTATGGTAGTTTGTTGTCCTGCTTCATATTACAATGAGGGACAACTTCTACTAAAGGTTTCGGCACATGTTTGCTTCGGCTTAAATTTATACAATATCTTAGATTGTTCAGGGCAGCTATAGTACATGCAGGAAAATGAATGAAAACAATTTAAAATGTTGCTGGCTCTGGCGACTATTTCTAAAGCATTTTAAAAACTTTTCTAGCGGTTATTTCTGAAGCATTTAAAAAATTTTGGATGTCGAACTTTGCAATTTTCATTGTGCATACGTACAATGAAACATCGGTAATTTGAGAATATAGGGTAATAGTTGCGTTTTGATCCATTAACTTTTTAACGTGCATAAGTTAGTATAATATGCGCCAATCTGGCTTCCTGGTTAGAAACATTACATGCTATAGGTGATGTGCATGATCTAGAATATCGTTTAAGTACGCTTAAACAATTCAACATTGTCATTAGCTAGAAATTTTTGCTGATCTTCAGGCAGAATACGAAGATTTGTCAAAAACTTGTAAGAAGTATAAACTCAAACAAAAAGCTGCAAAGCTAAAAGCGGATGCAATGCTGAAGGAACGTAACGAATGGCAGTCTGCAGAACAAAGTTATACCGTAAGCTTTTATGTAATAAAAATTTTAAAAGTCGATAAAATGTGGCCACAGATGACAAACTCTGGTCTGATCTCATTTGAATAAGGAACAGATATCAGTTGGTCTGGGGTGTTACATGGGTGCTTGTAGGTATTTTCGCAAGTAATTTTGTAGTGTTTGGCATGAAATAATGCAGCATTTACAGTAATTTTGGCCAGTTGGGCAGAAAAAACGACATGGCATGTGTTTTTAGTACCCAGCTTGAAATTATTGTTAATGCTGGCAGTAACATATTAACAATGTATTGTTACAGGAGCGCATCGAACAACTCGAAAATGAAGTTAGCGAGCTGAAAAAAGAAATTGATGACATTCAGAATGAATTGGAATTGGCGGAAGCAGAAACTCAAAAGATTCAGAAGCGCTGTGATGTTTACTGCGACGATAAAGTAAAATTTTGAATTTGAGTTTGGTTTGAGCTGAATCATAGGCTGAAAGTGAGAACAGTTTCGATATCGGTAATAATCACAAGTTTTCGGTAGTAAAATTAATGATGACTTTTGCAGTAGGCAGTAAGTTGGAATGAATTAAATTTCACTTGCTGGCATATTAGCAGTACGTTTAGTTATAAAGCGATGTTGTCTGTTAAGTCTTATTTTAGAAAATTGACGAAAATGAACATGTGTTATATCATGTATAGTTTATATTGTGTAAAACGGTTCTTTAAGTGTTTGCTTAAATATTGGTATCTGACGGTTTCAAGTTACCATTAGTAATTAATGGCGGAACATTACTCTCGATTTTACAGAAATTTTGTGATTAGTAAACGTCAATGCTAGTTTCAATGATTTTGGCCGTTTTATCAGTATTGGGTTTTGGGTCAGTCTGTGACTATATTCAATCGAATTTTGCTTTCGGCAAACCTTTTTGTTCAAAAATTCGCAAAAGTGTGTAACGCCTATCACCAGTTGGTGACAGATTTTCTACCTGTCGAAAGAAAAAGTGGAAGGTTCTAACCTATAGTTAACTGGCGTGGCTGGCTACACAGTAGAGAATGTTGTTATTTAATTAGCTGTTATTGCTTTTGCATTCGTTTTGTAGGTTGCTTTATCAGATGAAGTTGAACTGTTGATATCCGAAAAAGATCAGTTAGAAGCCGATTTAGAAAAGTCGCAAATTATAATCGACATGCTTGAAACTGACCTGAAAGAAGCTCGTTCTTTTGCTGAAGTATGTTTTTCTGCAGTAGCGGTTATAATGTAGTTGCGGGTAAACTGTTTCAATAAAAACAGAATAAATACCGCAGGCATATTTGCGACTTTAGTTGCTGATTACAGCCTGTAAAAAGTTGGTAAGATCATTGGCGTTTTAGGCAGTTTTTGCTTAGTGAATTTAGATTTAGAAAGTGATTAATTTTCGGTTGCTAAAATTTAAGTGACGAATGTGGTTGGGGTTAAGTTATTTGAATTTCGCTGAAGGATTATTGTTTGTAATATATTTATATGTTGATTTTTCAAGACGGCATTTGTAAAACAGAAGTGCGAACCCACAACCAATGCTGCTGATAGCAAAAGCCCAAAAAAAGCTGGAAATGTGAAATCGTACGCCTTACCAAATGTGCCAAGCTCTGTTGATAGCTCAGCTACACCTTCAACAAGTTCTAATGGTAACTCAAAGTTTGACGTGACATCAAACAATAATACAGCTCTGCCCGATGTAGTAACTGAACAACACAGAGCAGAAGCAAAAGCAACTAGTGATAAACAAGCCTCTGTTCGGCTTAAATCAGAGCTTGACAAGTTAACACGAGAACGTGATGAGCTTACGATATGTGCTGCTCAACTAGGAGAACGCGCAAAACAAAGCGAAGTGAAATTAGCTGAAATCGAGTCTAAGCTGCAAAACTCAGAGCAAACTGCTCGGATGCAAACTAATCGCATAAGCCAGCTTGAACAGGAATTGTCGAATAGTCTGCAAGCGCAAGCTAGTATGAGGGCGGCGTTTGTGGAGCAATTTGACGTACAAATTAACGAACATCAACACCGTGAAGATTTTGCAACGGCAAAATCTGATTTAGCGCAAATTCGGGCTGAAATCGCCACTAAGACTCGTGCATTGAATGAACTTAGGCAGGAGTTGAGTCTGGCCCGTGGCGGTGCTGGTGCTAGGGACTATGGTACATCGACAAGAACAACGTATGATCATGTGCCAGACAATAGGAGCCGTGGTTTGATGCAGTATCGAGATGATGATGAGTTCAATACGAGGGTGAGACCGGCAAGACGGTCGAGAAGTGGGATTCGATATGAAAGATACCCGAGAAACGAATGGTAATTGATTGACCTGTAGAGTATTGGTCGTTGTGATGCTTGATGCATTGGTTTGTGACATATATTTATTTATGACGTTGTGCCTAAAGTGTGAGTCAGAGTGCACACAAGTGGTGGTTTGTCTCCTGCCACAGCTTTGGCGAAAAAGTGACCTCGGGCGCTGACTCCACTGTGCTAGAGTGTTTCCCAATTTATTTAGTGGTGAAATTAGAGCAGCCAGATCATTCGCGATATGCAAAAACAGCAAGATATTTTTATAACATATTGCACGTTTCCCATTAGTTATAGTTGTAGAAAATAAACTGCAGGCTAGTTAACCACTGAGTTTTGAGTTGAGTTACCTTTATCCACCAACTTATGTATTAAAGCAAAACATGTAAAGGTTTATAAACAAATTGAGAGCACCAGTCAGTGAGTGTTAAATCATGACAAGTTTTGTTTACCTAAAATTATTGAACTACAAGCGCGTTGCAGGTTTTTGAAATGTGTAATATCGCTCAGGTAAAAGTTTCAGTAGGTATGATAAAGCTCAATCACACACGAATCGATATTTAGGTACTATTACTGTACAGTGAATGACTTACAACGAAAGTCATTTGCATGCTTACTTAGCATACTGTTAAGCCTCTAAAAGCAACACTGGAGAGTATTTACCTATACCCATAATGAATGGAAAGCATGCAATAAAATTGCATCTGTGCACGTTCCTAACTGTTTTAGTTGCTTTACAAAGAATGTCACTTTGTGGGCCGAGCCATTTTTTCCCTTGGCTGTAATGCATACGCTTAAGTTTGGAGAGTTTTTTGCTTAGGTTTATTTTTCGTTATAGGCTTATCCTTGCGCTGAGTCTCAGGCTTAGGAATATGCTTATACTACTGTTACGACCCTCAAAGTAAGATTGATCTGTTTTACGATACAGTAATGGCAAAAAATCTTGAGGTGTGAATAGTTCGTGATTTCGCGTGCTTATCCAAAACAACAACTCCGCGTCTAGGTCCGTATTCCAATGACGCTATACCGCTCTTGTTCAGTAATGCAGTCCGTTTCCAGTTTTATTCCACCCAAAACCACAAGTAAAGCAATATACAAGTAAAGCTCGAGTACCGATACAATACAAGTAATATTCTCAACTGCCGAACTTATGCTCGCTAAGGTGCCGAAAGTTCCTTTGTTTAGGTGCTTTCCGCACGTCCACTACGATAGCTTATCCTGTTAATCCACCAGGTAACTAGCTCACACCGTACAAACCCAATGTAAACGTAACGTGACAAGCACCCCAGAATCTCCGTAAAACTTCCCCCAAAATACTACACAAATCCCCAGAAATCCCCTGAAAACCAGCCAAAACTAACTAGTTCCGCTAGAATTGACTTTCCCCAGAAAACTCCAAATAACTCCCCAAGGTCCCCGTTTCAACATTGCCCCAGTTATCCCGATTTCCAAGGGTACTTCCCGTAGGCTCCGCACTCTGTATGCTCCGTTAACCAATCACTGTTACGCCAGTTCACCGTATGCTCACATTGGAGATACTGTGAGTAAATTCCGTTAATATTCCGACCGTAGAAGTCTCCCAAGTCTCGTTACGCCAATCAATCAATCCAAAGAATCACTAAATCGCAGTAATTCACTCCAAAAAAGCATAAAAATTTAAGCAGCAAAACATACTATGACAAACACTAGAATGATTTTATGGAGGCTGGCAACCCCAGCCCCCATAGTTAATTGCTTTGCATAAATTTGAGTGGTTGTGGGAGTCTCGGACACTCACCAAAGCCCATACTTTAAACCACAACACAACAACAACATGTCGCCCTCCCTAATCCCCTAGCTATGCCATATTTGGCGCATGAAGTATAACAAAAATAATTATTTAATGGCCACGCAGGTCCCCTGATACATTTACCTTGCGGACACAGCCGCCACGCACAGATGTATAAACTTTAGGCCGTTTAGCTACGCCTGAGCGTAGCTTAAGTTCTAAGAGAGACTAGGCCGAGCCGGAGACTCCCCTAAGGTGTGGTTTGGATTGGGTTTAGTTTTAGCGTTTTAGTTTTCAGTTTGAAATATATGAGTGGCACAGCCATGTACAAGAGGAAAAATATCCTAATAGGGGGCAAAATATACCGTGTAAGCGCAAAATATAATGGGGCAGGGGCAAAATAGCATGAGGGTAAAACGTCATTCATTAAGGCGGACAAAGCTTTAAAGACATATTTTGGTTTTCGGCTGGTTGACTCACTCGGCTGATGTCCCTATTGGGGTTATTTTACGCACGGAGACGGAATTTAACTTCGTTAACAGTTTAGCCGGGAAAGTATCACAGGACATATACATATATAGTAATAATTGCATAAAATTTTTTGAGAATTAATTCTTGGCTTAATTTTTTTGGAAACGAACTAGCACTAAATTTGCACTGCTGAGTGGTGGGCTCAATACGTCAGCAATCGTATGAGCGCGTACAGATGTGGAAATTCCCTAGTTTGTAAAAAACAAACCGGTTTCCCTTTCGAGTTCTCTAAAAATGTAATTTCATGTCAACAGCGAAGTGTTATTTATATTTTGATTCGAAATATGTTTTCTGCTCATTTTTGTATAGTAACAGTTATGTCTTTTCAATTTTAACCGAGCGATTATCAATATTATAGCAAAATTGTTAAAAAATGTCACTACGTAATCAATCATTTATGCTGCACCGCACTAGCAATAAGATTTATTGATGGCAGTGTCAGAACCAGGTGTAAACGGATAGTAAAAATATGGAAACGTCTAGTGATCAAAATAAAAGAACCGGAAAACGATATTATACAGTATGAAAGTTTCAAAAATGGATGTTTTATTTTTCTGCAAACATAAGAGAGGCGTGCATAAATTCAGCGGTCTTTCAAAAATTTCGAAAAAATGGCGGATGCATCGAAATTTTTTAAAATTTTGGAGTAATTTCGTAATTCTTATTTCATTTCCAACAATTGTAGCATATCTTTAACAAAAAATTGGGAGACATATACGTAGTTTATATAACTTTTTTTGAACGTAGAAATAACATATTTCCGCTATTTTTATTACGGAAATGGACACCGTTTTTACCGGAAACGGAAACGGATGTCCGGTTACACCCTGATCAGAACTACACGGTCGGGACGACCCCTGTTTCCGAAGTACTGCGGTACCGGAGGCGTAGGTCAACGGAACTTTCCGGAGCCGGAACAGGAGGTGAGGCGAAATTTAGTATGATGGTTAATTAGCCAATATCTGCAATATGTTTGTAAGTTGTGTAGTTTTACGCTAATTTTCTGCGAAATTTCGGAAATTCTTTCCTGAAAATTTTGACAAAAGTAAAACGAAAGCGATAAACAAGTAAATTTTGCAAATTTATGCGAAATTTTACTACCGAAAATTGACGGAACCTCCGGCAAACATTCTACCGAAGCCGGAGGCTGATTTTGTGCCGGTGCCGGAGCTGGAGGCAGACCGCCGGTTGTTTCCTGTTTTCCCCGTAATTTCTCCGAAACATAAGACCACGCCGGGAATAGAACCTCGGATCTCTCGTTCGCGAGTCAAGTGCACTCCCCATTACACCACGAGGCCCAAATTACATTTTTCTTAAGTACTATATTATGGGTGCAGCCGGAAATATAACGTACCGGAACCGGAAACTTAAAAAATACCGGTACCGAAGCCGAAAAAATTTCTTGTTACCTAAAAATTCATTTTATCAATATTTTATCGCTTTTAACGGTGTAAACACTCCAGTTGAATGCCAAAACCGGAAACAAATGCAGCCTGGAAATGTATGATCAATGATAAAGTGTGACACAAATTGAAAATTTCGGCAATACACGCTCAGATCATTTTCGAGAAATAAGTTAGAATATATGCCAATTTTTTATATTTTCGAATTAGAAAAAACATACACTATGCACATGTTAACATATGCCAACATTCCCCGTTCTTTAGGCGGTTGTCCTGGCCGGCTAATCCAAACTTATAAGAATCTATGGGCTTCCTATTTACAGCGCCAATCTCGGTGAAACCTCCATGTTAGAGCTGCACGGTCAGGATAAGCTCTTACTAAGAAGTACAGCGAACATACATGATTTTCCCCGTAATTTCTTCGAAACATATGGCTATGCCGGGAATCGAACCTCGGGTCTCTCGCTTTCGAGTCAAGCGCATTACCCATTACATCACGAGGCCGTACACTGCATACACTATGCACATATACATATATACCAACAGGCAAAAGAAACAAATTTGCATTCAGGTTTTTTAATTTACAGCGACGGTTGGCTAAGTCCAGTGTTTATTTCGTAAATCAGGGATTTGTAAAAAAATACCACAAATTCCGTTATTTTAATGTTCTAGGTGCATTCGCTACTTTTCCTTTCAAATTTTAAAACAAGTGAATGTTTTGTACGCCTCAATTTTAAGTTGGCTGAAAAATAAAATGTCTTTAAAACTTTTTGCAAATACCACCATAAATTTGTGCCATACAATTTCTACGCGTAAACCACCATGCTGAAGCAGACATTTAAGTGGTTTTTGTACACAAAATTGTTTTAACTTAACTGATTTGCATGCTCACTTGTACGCTGTGCAAGCATATTCCGAAGCCTAAGCCTGAAACGTAAGCCTAAGCGTATTAAGAACGAGCATATTCCTAAGCCTTAGTCTAGCCTAAAGCCTAAAGCCAAGCAAAAGAATTAGTACTCTATAGCAGTCCCACAGAAAAACGTTCCACCCCTTATTTATTCATACGCCATGTAAATTTAGTTGGTGTGTTCTAGGTGCATATGATATTAAAGATTCTCATGGCATACTGGGATAACTCTAGTACTTGGAATAAATGATATAATAAATATAATTTTTATAAAGGTACAAAGTGTAGGGTCAAGCATTTTTCTCGCTTGCTGCGCTCATTTCTTAATTCTTATTGTATTGCAAATTAAGCTCAAAATTCTTCAGTGGAATCGCACCATATCTACCCAGATCCTTACCACGTCATAAGTAAACTGTTGGCTGCTGTGTATTACGTAGCTAGTACAAACGTGATTACTACAAAAAATATTGACAATTTTTATCCTTGTCTTTCGAGGAGAATGTTTTCATTTTAAAACGAATTTTTTTTGTAAAATCGTTGCGCTATGGCACATTTGTGCTGAGACGACTAAGTATCTTATGACAAATTTGCTGGTTCGATACATATTCTGTACAGGCCGTTGTCATGTAAGGTTTGGCGGTCTTTAGGACTACCAACTGAACTATCGCGGCACTGCTTCACCTACTTGTGCTAGTTATATGATGGTTTAGTGCGTGGTATATTACGCTGTATACTGACTGCGTAGCTATTACGCAAATTGCATTACGTGTTGACGTTTTATATGTGTGCTACGTATTTGGGTGATTCATCGTACAATATCTACAAGCCAGCTCATCTTGCTAGGAGGCTAAAAAAATTTCATGAGTGCCTATAAAAGTTTCCAATGAGTTACAAGCAAGGTTGAAAATATTAGGGGGGTTTTTCTAGGGAGGCTGAGCCCCCTGTCCCCTCTTGGTTACAGGCCCTATTCCGTAGAATATATACAGTTTGAAATGTTTTCTATTTATTGCTCAAACTACTTGTCTACTTTATTTACGTATATGCTTACCTTATCTGTGTAGTTTTAGTTTAGATAGCCATTAAGTAACTTGCTTAGCTGAAACACACTTGTTCTTTGTATACTTATTATTTTAATACCTACACTAAGTCTCTTCTTAATGTTATTAGAGATTTAATTAGTTTTGTTTAGTTTAAGCTTACCTATAATTGAATAAAGTGTTTGTTCATCAGTGAACTACAGCATGGTTGGTATAGTTTTCAAGATATATAGGATTTGCAATTTATACAGCTTAAGTGAAAATATAACGTATATGTGCTCTTTCAGCTTTGTTTCATGAAATAGCTTCGTCGGTATAGTAATGTGTTAACAAACACATTTTGATGAAACTCTTGTAATGTATGTTTAGGGTGCGAGTTGACGACGGACTGAATGGAAACTAAAATAAATTGGGGAATACTTATCACATTTTCAACCGGATAGAGATGTATAATTATACGCAAACTATTACACCGGAGCCAGATTCCGGTTGAATGCTTAAGCTGAAGTTCAGTGGAATGTCCGGTTGCAGCCGCGATCAAGGATGGGGGTCTCGGTATCGCTTAGTCTCGGTATTTGGCAGGTCTCTGTCTCGCTTTTTTGAGTCTCGGTGGTTTGGAGCCGTGACCAGAAGTCGAGGATTCAGCAAGTGTATGACTATATAGTTGAAGTAAGCGATGGCTGATGAATAAATTTTTTTTGTGAAATTGAGAAATTTCATAGTTACACAATGATTATTTGCAGCTATTCTGAAAACACGCAAAAAAGCTATGAAAAACACAAGAACTATAAAAACACAAAAACTATCAAAACAAATACGAAAAAAGCATTAGAACTATTTTATTTTAAAAACATTAATTTTTTCAGTGGTGACCAGAAATTACCCGAGATCGAGACTTTTCTGGGTCGGTCTCAGTGGTCAGGTCTCAGTCTCGGTTTTTAATCGAGATCGCCCATCCCTGGCCGCAATTCACTAGGGTTCGAAAGAAGGATAGAAAGTTTGTTGTCATATTTACCAACTAGTTTGTACTTATATATGTAGCTAATTTTATTACAATTAAATATTTACATTTGCTAGACTCGTTTATATACGCTCATTTAATATTTGCCTTTAATATCTACGCATTAAAGTGAAAACGGCATCAATTACTGGTTGTGCATTGGCACATGAATATGTATACTTAATATAATAGACTGATTGTATTAACTTTTTGCGCTTATTGAGGAATCTAGCAATTATGTATTCATTTATAGGAAGACAAATATAAACTGTTTATTGGTGGTCTGCCAAAGAATACGCTTCAAGAACATGTTGCGAATTATTTTGGCAACTTCGGTCCGGTACGCAAGTTAAAAAGCTCACATTATGCAAGTATTTAATTGGTAGTTTACTAAACATAGCCGTCTCGGTTATGCTGCGTCAACCTCAATCTTACAAAAGTTATATTGCCATGTCTTTAATAGCACTTACAATCAGGGTACGCCAGAAATGTGGCTCCGGTTTAATATCCGGCAAAAAATTGATATTTATATACGATTCCGGTATAAACAGGCCGGATGCCGAATATTTACGATTGTGGTTCCAAACATCGTGAAACTCTTTGTACAAGCGAACACCTCTTTAGCATGTTTCTGTGATTGTATTCCTGGGCAAGTCAAGAAACCCAAGTTTTCGACACTGAAGTAAAAATGAAAAATCCAAGCTACCAATTATATAATTTCAATTAAGTAAACGTATATATTCTTTTGCGTGACTGAAATAATTTCCAAAAATGCACAAATAAAGATGCTATAACCGGTCGCTATTCGATTAAGGTAAAAAATTCAATATATGGTGCCGATATCGGGTAAAGTAATATGCGGTCGTAACTTGCTTACAATTGCACCAGGGTGCAACCGGAATTCCGGTTCCAGTAGGGAAATCCGGTGTTTTTTCACCGGAATTTTCCCGTATTTTCGGTATTGATAATTTTTCTCATTCGAAAATTTAAGAAAAATTAACATATTATTCCAACTTATTTCTTAAAAATTGTCTGAGCGCCTATTGCCAAAATTTTCAATTTGTGTCATACTTTATAATTGATCATACATTTCCAGACTGCATTTGTTTTAGGATTTTGGCATCCTAACTGTTGTGTTTACGCTGTTAAAAGCGCTAAAATATCGTTAATATGAATTTTAGGTAACAAGAATTTTTTGTTTTCCGGCTCCGGTTCTGGTATTTTATATTTCCGGTTGCACCCTGAATAGCACTACGTTATTGTAACAAATACTAATGTTTAATCTTCTAATACTATAGGTATGCCTTTTATAGGTCACCAGCGTTAACGTTCGAATTGACAAACAGGGTCAATGCGTTGGTTATGGTTTTATTCAAATGGGTGACCAGCAATCAGTTGATCGAATTAGGTCGAGTGGGCGACACTTCTTAGTGGGACATAAAATTGATGTGAAACCTTATGTTAAAATGAATGTAAGTTGAAGGTCTATGCGTAAATTTAAGCAAATACGTAATTGTAATAACACTCCTTAGTTCCTATCTGTGTGTAATATATTTTGAGGGCAATGAATTATTGATAAATATGCTTTAATCCTTAGGCGTCATGGCGCTAAAGTTGGTTCAATTAAAAAATAGCTAAACATGGCAAGTTTTCTACAAAGTCTAACAGTAATTTGGTGATGAAAAGTACTTCAAATTCCGGTTACGGTTCCTGTTCCGGTTCCTACAAACAAATTTTTTCGATGATGACCAAAAATTGGCCAAGACCGATTCTTTTCATATCCGCTCTCGGTAGTCATGGTCTCGGGTGTCAATTTTTAACCGGTACCGGCCATCACTGACAGCTTGAAACAGATGTGCCAGTTTGTATATTATTTTTGCTAACATTATCAGCGTGGGTTTTACGTATTATAGATTTTTTGTAGGACGATCTCCGGATATTTGTTGGCGGATTGGATCAACAAACGACGAATGAATCTTTGAAACAGTACTTTTCGCAGTTTGGAACGGTATAATGCTGCTTAAATTTGTCTTCCGGTGATGCTGGGATATTAAGATGCTTTGTTTCCAAACACCTCGTACCGTTTGATTCGCATGTCGTTCAGAGTCGCCAAACTCTTAGTATTTCGCGAATTGGCGATTCTTGCAATTAGTGAATAAGTTTTGGTTAGGTAACTACCAAGTGCAAAACTCGAATGCAACTATTTTTTACTGCATGCCGGGTTCAACCGGAATTCCTGTTCCTGCAGCAATTCATGCATGAATTGAATTCCTGTTACTGCATTCAATGATGCAGAAACCGGAATTTTGAGGGTTTTGGGGCAACTTATTCCTAAAAACATTTAAATATTGGAAACTTTCTCTTTGGAAAATTGTTATTTCGACATGAGTGATTCTGAAGTTAGTTCAATTGTGTTAATATACTGTTTCTGATATGTTTTCTCAAAACTGGATTATGAAGCAGCAGACAATTCACTTAAGCCATTTTTTGGCAAGTTTTCTAAAAAGTTCAACAGTAATTCGATGATGATAACTATTTGAAATTCCGGTTCTGCGAAGAAATTCAATTCCTACTCCTTCTCCCATTCGGGCAAAATTTGTGTTGCAGCCCTGTTAGATGCAATAATTTTCAGATCGTCGACGGGGATATTAGGGTGAACGCTGCTACTGGGAAAATGCGTGGTTTCGCAATTTTAACATACGCCGATGAATCCAGCGTTGATGCAGCTGTAGCCATGGATCGGCATTTAGTTGATGGAAAAGTTGTCGAAGTCAAGCGGATTGATAAAACCGCACGAGCTGCTAAGGCGTCTTCTGCTACGGTAAGCTTAAAACAAATGGTGGTTTTGCCACGAGCAATTTAAAGTTCAGTTTTAACCTGTTTCAACAATATTCACCTGCTAATGGTTTTGCTCTCGAGAGGGTTTGTTCATGGTTTTACTCTTCCCGAGAGGTTTGTTTGATGCAAAAAATCTATTTTAGAATGGAAATTTCGCAATGATGATCAAGGTGGCAGGGCAATACTGGTGATTGCTTTTGTGATAAGTTTTAACAAAAACCGGCAGTAAAGATTAGCATTTTATTAAAGGCAAAGTATAAAATAGAGAAGTTACAAACGTTTGGCAAAACAAAAGATTTTAGACCGCTTACGGTGACATTATACCCGACAGTGATTTCGATGCTAACTTGTTTTAGATTTGTAGATGTTTGGTACATTCGGCACTGTTAAATCAAATTTGCGCTTGCATGATTCTTTATGCAATTTTATTGGTCTCGTACTTAATGTTTTGACCAGTTTTATAGTTACTGTGTACAATTGCAGAACAACTATGATGATACGAACAATTTGTTTGTTGGCGGTTTGTCTCCTCAAACAACCAAAGAAACCTTGAAAGACTATTATTCGGCATTTGGAGAAGTACGTGATGTATTATTAGTTCTTGTAAACGTTCTCCGTCGAGTGTAATTTTGTATAAATGCCACGAACCCTATAACGCAAGTAAATTGACTACAGTTTCCAAAAACATACGTACATCGTGCAACCGGATTTTCGACTCCGATTAGAATTCCCATTCAAAACGAGTTCTGATTCCGATTGCACAATTAATCGGAATCTTCGATAACTTGACTGATCAATAATTGATTGTAGTTTAGCTTTTGTACAACCAATAATCAGGGCAAGTTTGTTCACGCGACGTTTTTGAAAATTGTTAAAAAGCCAACAACACCCTAAATTAATGTTATATTTGTCAATACAAATTATCCGTACAGTTGAAAAATTTCTAGTTCCGATTTCTATTCCGATTACAATTCCGGTATAAATGTGCTGTTCTGATTCTGATTACGATTCCGGTATAATTCAGTTCCGCTTTGCATCCTGCCTACGTACTAAAAACGTAATCAGGCGGAGCGGTCGCTTATTTCTAATTGCACAGGCATTCATTTATATCGTATCGTTGTATATAACTGGGTATTTTCAGACACTATATTTTTGTATTTTCGAGCATGATCGTTCGTGCAAATTCTTTATTTGATAAATTTTCATAATTGAGAATGCTTACCTTTCTAAGATTTAAGATAACTTTTCCCTAATACATCCATCCCCTGGCTACGCCCTGTTTGCTTGTGTCCTGGAAACACTTAGTTAGCGATTGCTGCATATTTATAGGAGAACATGGTTATATTTCAGATAATTGAAGCCTCAGTAGTTGCGGACAAGGCAACTGGCAAACGACGGGGATTTGGTTTCATTCGTTATGCCACTGTAGATGACGTTGCACGCTGTATGGCGCACCGTCCACATACCGTTGATGGTAATTTGGTTGAAACTAAACGCGCGTTGCCACACGATGACGCTAAAAATCGTTTTACAGTGACAAAGCTGTTCGTCGGCGCTTTGAAACAGTGTCATACAGAAGAAAATATTCGGTAATTCAGGCTGATCGACAGTCATTGTTGAATAAGACTTTATAGGCGATCGGTTTGCTTACACAAAGGTGTTTAACACGTTTTTCAAAAATTTGTAAAGATTTGTGTTCATGTGTTACACCGTTCTCATGGTATGATCGAGTATCCGAATTAAGCAAGAAATTAAGTATTAAGACTTGGCTTGGCTTTGCCTTTGGTGGTTTTATTTGCCGCATGTGACGTGAAATGTTTGGTGGTCGAAATGTTTAAGTCTGTTTATTCATGTTTTGGTCGTAAGTGTTTCAAACAAAACAAGTGGTATACACTGTTTTTCGTGTTTTAGAAAACATAAAACCATTTAACTGAATTTTTGAGACATACAAACAACAAGCGGAGTCGAAGGAGTGCAACCGTTACTAAGTTTGTGATGCATATAGTGTTTGTTTCAGCTTGTACTTCAGCCAGTATGGCAATGTGTTAACTGTTCAAATGTCAAATAAAGTTGACGGTGGAGAAGGCCATCGTGGATTTGCTTTTGTGACATTTGATGATTACGATTCTGTGGACCAAGTGATGTGTATGTAGATAAAAGATCATTATATATTTATACTACAGTAGTACGGGTCAAAATTGTCATATCAATCTCCAAATTTGATATGTGTAAAGTTGAATTTGCAATGTCTTTATTTAATTTTTAAGTTAAAATTGTACTGCTGTGAAGGTTTTTACAGTAACACTAATTTTGTGACTGCTGTTGTGGACAACAAGTAGGTTCTCCTTGTATTCTACAATATATATTTGCATAATATTTTGTCGAGTTGTTTGTTGACTTGTTTAGTAATAATTGACAATGCATTGGCCGATTCTTTTTCATTTCTATTCCACTTTGCGGTGCTCTTGTACACAGTCCCCTACATTTACGTGTAAGCGTAGGAAACATTGGCATTGGCTGATCTTAATCCTTAACCTTAAATGTTGAGGTATTGTACAATAACCTTTATAGGTTTTGTGGGTTTCAGTGAAGAAAACGCATATTATTAATGAAGCACCGGTCGATTGTCATAAAGCGTTGAATAAAGACGAAATGTCAAAACTTCAGTTGCAAGCAGAGCGAGATCGGCTACTTCGTGAACAGCGTAGTTCTAGTTCAATTGTTGCTCAGGGGCAAGTACATTACCCAGGACAAGGAGGTCCAAGTACTGCAGTCGGTGAGGCGGATCCCTCTTCCTACGCCGATATCGGGATGCCATTAAACAGCCAAAATCTGTCGTTGCAAGTTCCGTATCATTCAAACGGGTTAGTGCTTTTGAATTTGTTGGAGATCTTGGAGTTGCGCTATACTTCATGTGGCTCGACTCCGGAACCGCATGTGAAAATTTTTTTGCTCAATTTAAATAAACGTCGTACAAATTATATTGCTTATGAGTTGTGCATATGAAGTTAAAATACCTCAGATGAGAACTAAGGATACGTGTGTGCATTTTCCATCATATTCGTAAAAATTTAGTAAGTAGCATGCCTCAGTTATCTGGGTCTGCAAGATATATATTGTGGCAACCGACTCCAGTATCGGTTATTTCGCGGAATTCTGTCTCACTCTGTTACATTGTTTGTGTTCATATATTGTGTACCAGGGGGCAACCGGAATTCCGGTTCCGGCATTTTTTCGTTCCGGTAAATTTTTCCGGATTTAAAAATTCCGGTGTTATAATTTGGCTGTTTTCTTAATTTTGCTAATTTTTAAGAATCTCTTTTGAAATCCACTTGTATTCCGAATATAAGCCATTGATGGTGGATTTCACTTCAGTCAATGATAAAAATCTAAAATTCAACAAATAAAATATATACCTATGTTCGACTAAGCTTATTTCACAAAGAGCAAAAAATAAGATCTAAATGAAATTTTTGGTGAAATGCATTTTTCACTTTCCGGTTCCGATAAAATTTTCAAATTCCGGTTCCGGTAAATTGTAATTCCGGTTGCACCCTGTTGTGTACTGCTCCAGTTCCGGTTAGTTCTCGGTATTCGGTTTCACTCTGTTACATTCCTATGTTTTTACTTTTAGTGTTGGTATCAAACCACCTTTATCGCCAAGTTTTGGTATGTTTAAAATTGTTTTACCTCCAATTGTAAGTGCAGCTTTCTATGTTAGAATAATAGTATGCCTTATTCCGGCGTCAGAAATGCGAAATTAGGTCGCTGTTTGAAACACAATAGCCCATGTGTTTTCTTATTTTTACCATGCCGTCAAAATGATTTATCACTATAAGATAACAGACAAAAATAATCGGGCCGCAGTATTTAAGGCTATAGAACTTATCGCCAGCTGCTAATTTGGTTTCAAATATATAAATTACTTTCGGCAAAAATCCGTTGAGGTAATGTATTTAGTTTAGTATAATCTAACACTAGCTCATTCAAAAGTCACACTATCTTGGCAACTGGTGTTAAAAACTACGCACAATATTGACAGACATGGGCATTTGTTTTAGACTTTACCATGCGTGAAGTAACCGGGAAACCCGTGTCCGCAGCAGTAACAAATTCTGCTGTTACTCAAGTTCGTGGTGAAGCCTTGAGGCAGTTGTTTTTATCAACAGAATGTTCGCAACAGGGCATTACAACGTTGACAAATGAAAATTTAATGGATTCCGCAATTCTGTTATCGTTAACAGCGTCTGAATTTGACAATCTTCCGCTGTCTATTGGAGACAAAAAACGTGTCGAAATAGCTCTGAGAAGTTTACATAGGCCTCATTGAACTCAGAGCATTGTATCATTGCTTATGGTTTTTCTGCTGTTCGTGCAGTTGTTTGCCACATTGTGCTTTTAGGAACGTCCTGATTACCCTTTGGCTTTAGACTAACGCTGGGGATTATAGTTGAGATAACTTGTCTAAGACCGAAGGCGGCACATAGCTGAGACGAATATGTCCACTACTTCCGGATACGCGACTCTAGGATTCCTGTGCGCTTGGGAAATGGTTTTCGGTATTTTTAGTTTGGCTGCATTGCCTTCTGTATCTACATCCGCAAGTTTCCTGGTACGCTATTGCTTAAACCTTAAACCTATGAGTCACCAGTCTTTAAAGTAAACAACATCTACTAGGTTGATTTATATCATGCCTGTCGATTCAGTGTGCGAATATTTTAAGCAGTTATTTACTTTGTTTTCGTTTTTGTTAGTATATTGCAGTGCGAAAATTAGAGCTATGTTCGAGTGAAAGATCCCCGTTAGGATTATGATAGTTCAGATTTATAATGAAATCTGAAATTTCTACTATAATAAGTTAGAAATTTCAATGTGGAAAACTAAGTATTGCTTCTATAAGCATTGTTTTGAGAAAATGATTTTCTATTTTCCTGAAAGCAACCGTTAATACTAAATTTTAACAATAATACAATGTTAAAATGATGTCAGTGATCCACACACAAAATAAATTGTCTTGTATTCAAGAAATATTGTCTGAAATTTAAGACAGTTATGTCCTGATACAGATTACAAACATATATGTTTTGAAATTAAGACTCGTTTCTTAAATTTTTTTAGAAATATTGGTCTAAAATATTTCACACTTAAATATCTTTAAATATAAGACAAATATTCTTAAATAAAACACAGAGATTTGCCATGGAAACCGCCTCCAAAAATAAGGCTAAAGCTCAACCCAATACCGTAATTTTACAACAAATGATACGTCAAAAACGTAAACTTAGGGTGGGCGGAGCCTGAGCTCAACCCAAAATATCTTTGAAATCCGATTTATTTATATACTTTTAAGTTAAGTATATAAACGGCGTAACTTTCTTACATACATAAATTCATAAAATTAATTCGTGAATGAAACACAACTATTTCTAGAATTGCAAATTCTGGAATATATATAAGACATTTATTTTTTTAAACCGTTAAACGAATTTTTGACCTGTAAGTTTATTAATGTCTGAAATACAAGACCTTTGTGTCTCGAAAATTTAAGAAAATAGGAATCTTGAAGTTTTCACGCAATTAATTTTGTGTGCAGCTTTAATACTTGACTGGAGTTCTTTTAAATTGTCGAATTTTGTGCTTTTGGAAGTAAACAGTAATGTATTTTGATATTGAAAGCTTTTTGTGAGGTTTTTTCAAATAACTATCTAAACAGTGAACGCCTGCACCCAGCATGGTACAACCAGGTCTGCATGCGGCTCTGGCAGAAAATCGGCCTCCGGTTCAATATTTGCCGGACGTTCCGGCAATTTCGGTAGTAAAATTTTGTGCAATTTTGCAAAATATATCTGTTTAACGCGCATCGTTTTACTTCTGTTACAACTTTTAGTACAGAATTTCCGAAACCAAACTACTTAACATCATATTGCAGATATTTGCTAAAATTTACTAATTAACCATCATTTTTACTACCTATTCGCCTCGCATCGGGTTACGGCAAGTTTCGTTAACCTCCTGCTCCGGCATTTTTCACCTCCGGTTTCACCCTGGTGTAAGCATATTACAGCCTGAACCTACGCCTAAAATGCATATGCAAAAAAATAGTCTAAAGCTTTAAACTTTCTCTAATGCAGTCTCACCTCCGCCATGAATCTTTACAATGGTTAAAGTTCCAAAGACTCCGTTCTTCCGCCAACACAGTAAAGCATAAAACATTCAGGAAGCCTTCTAAATTTTTAAAGGGAACAGCGTATACACAATTTTTAAAGAATATAAATTCCGTCATTTTTTAAATCGAAGGATTTCATTAAATGCGCGTACTTTTTCATATCTCAAGTCAAACGTCAACCGTTTATTTTTATGCGCCTTTATAGTTGTTTTATCGCTGTTTGCGTATGAAAAATATGCTCATTGTGTCTGATAAAAATCGTATACGTACAAAATTGTTTCAAACGCACATCACATTCATGCAACGCTAGGCTTATTGCAAAACAATGCACGTAAAACACTGCAATTCGCAGTAATCTTTTCCTGTGTTCCAGTGACGGTACGTGAAATTTAAACTAGGTAAGGTGCCGAAAGCAAAACTGATTAACCATCATTTTTACTACCTAATTTCGCCTCGTCTCCGGCAAGTTTCGTTGACCTCCGGTTGCACCCTGATACAATTGGTGACGTAAACATCGGATATTACAGAATGTCGACCTGGTGGCTCCGGCAGAATTTTTGCGTAAGATTATATAATGAATTTTTTCGGTATTTTGTCAAAGTTGCAATTTAAGTGAACCTTGTTGTGTAAGTTTGATGCAATTCTTTATAGTTTTCATTGCCGAGTTTCCTCAAAAAAGTTTAGTTGAAAACAAATTTCCGAGATGTCACATTAACATTAATTTGTGTGTCATCGTCATCCCGGCTAGTTACTTACTGTTAGGGTCGTAACTGTAGATTAAGCATATTCCTAAGCCTAAAGCGTTGAACAAAATTTAAACGTAAAAGCAAAAAATGTAACTGTAGATTAAACATATTTCTAAGCCTAAGTGTTCAACAAAATGTAAACGTAAAAGCAAGAAATGTCTAAAATCTAAGTAACCTCTTTCAGTCTCACCAGAAAACGGGACTGATCTAACAGTAATATGTGCCGCCATCCTAGTGTTTCCTCACATTTGTGCGCATAAAAAGATAAGTTTAATAATAACGGATTTGATTGCATTACCAACACAGTAATATATATATTGACTGATATGTAATTTTTTCCTTCAATCATTATCTGGCATTAATCTTCGGAATTAGCGCGGTAATGCAAAAGTGGATTTTCGTAGCCGTTTTCAGATGGGTCATTAAAATACGCGTTTTCTTCTGTTATCGCGTTGCGTCTCATGTTGTACCGTGGGTATTGTTTTTTGTCTAGTTCCGCAGCACAGTTTGCAATTACTGAAATACAGCATGGTTATAAAACAAGCATAGCAAGGACCGAATTGCATTTATTACAGTGATGGCTATTGGTTATTATTTTATACCCGGATATCTTGCAATTCTGTGCCGGATATGAAAAAATTCTTGGCCAACGGGAAGCAGGACAAAGGTGTCACTTTCCGACGGCGCCTGTACTCACTCCAATGCACGGTCCTGATTTTGCACTACCTTATGGTATTGTATTAGTATCTCAATTGAAAGCCTTACTTGCCCGTTCGCTGTCACTGAGGAGTAATTGCATATTTTGATAGTGTTTCGCAGAAGACGTTCGTCCGAACGATCCCGTATATCGCCAAGCTTGTTCGCCAATGTAATCAAAATCCGCGCCATTAAAACAGCCATACCGTCGTATAACAAGCAGCAAAAACGCAAACGCACAACAAAACATCGCAAATGCAACACTACACGTTACGTATAGCTTACGATACAATGTTTCGATCAGGCGCCGGATTCGGTAACTTTGTTTTGCTGAAAATATAACAAGATTTTTAAAAATAAAGAGAGTTGGGTGTATAGCCAAAAAAGTCGGATGGCTCAGTCGTTTTAGAAGAGTTTTAGAAACGTTTGGGAATATCTTCGCTTGCTAGATAAATCAGCTAGGCCTTGATTTTATTGTTTTAGTTACACATACATGCGATACCAACACAATAACACTCGCATTTAGCATGCAACCAGAAGTCTGTTCCCGGCTCTGACGGAAAATTGACCTCCGGCTACGGTAGAATTTTCGCACGGAGTTTCCAGTAAATTCGGCGGCGACGTTTTTTGCATTTTTATCAAAATTGTATTATTTCATTCGCGTGCTCATGGCTTTACATCAGCATTAAAAGTGTAAATTATAGCAATTTCCTAAATAATTTTCGACAAAACATTACAGATTAATATTGTTAAAATTACCACACTCAACATCATTGGAACTATCTAATTTTGCTTCACCTCCGGTTACGTCCAGAGCAATGGAAGCCTACCTCTATCTTTATAAACAATTGAATTAGTTGGCGTCCGTTCGTCGCGTAAATCTATCGAACCAACGGTCGGCCATTCTTGAAATAAGTCTGGCAGTATAAACCGGAAATGGACCGGTTTAGTTGTTCGAGAAGTTGTTGACAAAATTGCTTTGTTGTTATGTTCATTGCCATCATTGGAGTGGAACTTAAGTTTACTTATAGATGTTGAAATCTTGGGACGACGTGTCGGATGTTTTGCGCGAGGTCTGCGGTCTGAATTATTCAATTTTTGTTTAGTTTTAACGTCGTTTAAAATCATAGTTTCCAACGCCTGATAGTTGTCGACGTCTGTTGCTGAAGATTGAATTGATATTTTCCTTTCACTTTGTTTATTGTTTAATCGCTCAACATTTTTGCGCTGGCTGGATTTGGTTCGTTTTCTTTGCTTTGCGTTCTGTACCCGTTTTGGAAATGATAATTGTGCATGTTGGTTTTCAATGACTGTGTCTTTTGGATGTTCCATACCTAAATACGGCAGCTGATCATCGCCATTATCTTCAAAGTCATGAAACCACTCATCGTCGAACAGCTCCTCCAATGGAAATTCACCAATTTCGTCAATCCAAAACTGTCGCCTGTGATTGGTTCTTTTGTTTCCACCATCACTGTTGTGGTTGTTGTTGTTGTGGTGGTGATTGTTTTTGTTATTGGTGCCATCGTGCAGTTTTTCCGTCACATACCCGATGCCGTCATGATCACTAGACAAATCATTGAGTTGTTTTTGTTTTTGTTCTTGTTTCACTAATCGTCGTTTCGGTTTCGGCAAATTTGACTGTTGCGCTATCAATTTTGCAATTTTGCGGCGCCGTTTTGATGCTTGAGACGTAATCCACGCAAAATAAGCTTTAGTATCGATGCAGTCAGCAATCCAACTGCGGTTCCAAGGTATTTGCCCAAGGTCAGTTGCGTGGTTCCAGTGCTCAAACGCGGCCATACTGCATAATCCGCAAACAGTATCACGGGTAGATGTACAGCGCTGTTGAACAAATTCTGAACCTTCTCTGCAAGTGGTACATGGTAAGCAAGAGCTCGTGTGTCGCGATGTTGGTGTAAACGTTCCGCTCGGGCAGAGCTCACATTCAACCCAATGAATTCTGCCTTTGCCGCGGCCGAACGCACTAGCAGGACCTGATTTGAATTGCACCACTCCCCAGCCTGGACTGCATTGCAACCCAACGGTAGACGTAGATGCATCATGTAAACCAGGTTGAGCTGTCGGTTTGCTAGAAACCTAAAACTCCGAGAAAAAACTGAATTTCTCAGCTCTTAGTTTTGCTCAGCTCGGGTTTTATTAGTAGTATACGATAGTTTCGATTTTCAAATAAAGAATCGTGTCAAATATACAGAACGCTTTTCATGGGTAAATGATAGTTTGTATCGAATAGCGTTTTAACAAAGCGTTTTGCTACACTTGCGGTTCATCTTAGAGTTTTCCAGTGTACAGAAAAACTAACTCTAACTTGAGTGCGATACCACGACTACGGCACGAGTGCGATAGCACGAGTTGGGCACGAGTGCGCTGCACGAGTTCTTGAGTGACGTGCGCAGCATGACAGCGATGTCCGAGTGCACCGCTCGCTTGAAGTAAGCTTAGCAGCGCGCGTTTGTATATCGAAAAGACAATAAGCCGTGCAACAACAGAGTTGTACCACGATCCCACAACGACCAATCTTTGGTTTCTTAAATAAACTTACTAACTAGCGCGGCCCCGCAGCAGAGTGGACAGGGTTGCTTAAATATCCTTGAAAATTTTTGTCGCACCTAGAAAGATTTAACACCACACTTGTAAGACGAGACAACTCCCGACACGCCACTTCGAAAATGGTTTTATAGGCGCCACTCTCTTGGTGAGCCGTTGTACAATTATACATGTATAATTTTTAAAACTTACCACATACACACCGAACAGCAATAACAGCGAATGTAGGATTTTTTGCATTGTCGAAAACGTAAATGTTGCAATAATTTAGGCTTTCGTTTAGATCTTCGTGGAGCTATAAAGCAGCTATATTAAGTATTCCTATTAATATATAAAATTCTATGTTGCAAGTCGAACTATTTTTGTTACTTTCACTTAAGGTTTCATTTTCACCGGGGCAAAACAGGTACGAGATTTTTTATTTGAAATCGCGATTGCTGTCTTTTTTACAACCAAAACCGTATTGCTCACAAATCTAAACTGTTCGAAGCGCAACTTTTAACTGTTAGGTGTAATTTTGGATAGCGACGAAAACTTAAAATTTAGAAAAGTTTCGATGCAAAATTTAATTGCGAAAAAATTCTAAACATCGTTGCATCATTCATTAAAAATTAGTATATAAATCCTACATTTTGGAGTAAAACACCAGCGAGCAGTTTTCAATAAAAAAGGTTTGCTTGGTTATCTTCACCCAGCCGGCGTTTGTCCAAAAATTGATTGGACCGGTTTTAAGCTTCATTTTGTTAGTTTACCAGCAAATCTCATCAGATATGGCAAGTTTTTATGCAAATTTCTCAATATCATGAGTACATTTTGAGGGAATCGTGTGATGGGTACTGAAGCTTTTAGAGTACAGTGTTTAGCGCACTGAAGTTTTTTTGATTCAGTGGACAGCACATTGAAGTATTTTTTCTCACTGCACACTGAAACTGTTTTGACTTCAGTACGCTGTACACTGAACCCAAAGACTTCAGAATACTGAAGTGCACACTGAAACTTTTTTACTTAAGCATGCTGCACACTGAAGCCAAAGGCTTCAGTACACAGCACATTGAATATAAAAAAGCTTCAGAGTACAGCACACAAAGCTTTTTTGGTTCAGTGTTCATCACACTACACTCTCAAAAGTCACATAGTATACGCGTGATATTGTGGAATTAACATTACGCTGAAACAACAAACGCCTTCGAAAAACGCAGTCAAATCTTTTTTCTTGGAAAAATTTCAACATTCATGTACAAACCTTTCAAAGATCAACGGGCATTGTGACCAAAAATATTAACGAAAGATTGCGTGTAAAAATTATTCTTTAACAGTCGCTGTGAGATAGTATTTTGTCAACAAAGATGATAAGCAAGTAACGCTGTGTGACAATTGTAAACAGTACTGCGCGAAGTTCAAACGACGCATTTTTGACATTACTGCCGGTACTTATATATTTACTGGGCATTTATTACATGCTTATCATTAATACATTATAGTCTGTCGCAATGTCATCTTAATATTTAGGATTTTTTTAAATTTGCTGGCGGAAATGGGCACGGCTTTACAGCTGCACCATTAGTTTTTCGCTAAGATGTTCACCCGAGGTACGCCTGAGCTACCCGACGAAAGCTCCGATATATTCTGAGACTCACAGTCAATTTGTCGAGCAAATTCTGGCTTTGTACTTGAGGCTTAAGGAAAGGTTAGGTATAGGAAAGCATTGTCTTAAACCTAAGCCTGTGGAGGGAAATGTACAAAGTCTAAAATACCAAGCTAGTAAAACTTGCATAGCAATTTCAATACCGCGCTGATATATATCCAGCGTAAGACAGCATTTCAAATATTTTTTGACATAATGGTCTGTTGTTTATATAATGGCTGGAAATCCCGAGGAAAATATGTCAGCTTTTACCTTTAAACATGGATTTGAATTTAAATTCTAAAACTAAGCTTGAACAGATGTTTAGATGCTTACGGTGCGCGAGTTCGGTCAGAGACTGTCCATTACAGACAACAGAGAAGACACTTTGCAAAGTGAAATTTTGTCGCCATTGGACGGCACGACCAGTGATGTTATAATAAGCTTGAAACTGGTGGAAATTTCCAACCCGCCATGGGGTTAAAAATTTTCAAGACACTCAACTTTAGTATGTGAACAAAATGTTTGCACAAATTTATTCCCAAGGTTGTTCACATCTCAACTGTCATTGATAACTTAGTTCATTACCAAGAGTCGCCAAAGCTTGTCGTGTATCGTGTGTAACTTTCCTATAATGCAAGTTGTATAGTTTGCAACATTTTCAACAAGGCGAGCTGGACAACATAGCTGTGCAGAGAAAGCATAGGTTCCTTCAGGCTCTAAGACACTACACAAACTGCGTCAAATTCGACTCCGCCAATGTCAAACGAGCGACTCAGTGAGTGGAATTTGACTCTACCAAAATCGAATTTGACTCAGTTTGTGAGTCCCGGAGAGCACTATTTCGGAGCGATTCAATCTGACTAACCATTTTTTGCAGTGTGCATAGTATTGTGGTTAGATTTCATATTTGCAAGAGCCTTATGTCACGGTGAACATCCAGTGTTATTTCTATATGGACGTGATTGTGAACACGTGTGCAGCATTTGATTGCCGTGTACTAATACAATATTTATTTGTAACGGAAAGGTTAGCGAATGACTTTTATAATCTTAAATATTTTATAACAATTGACAAACACAAGATTCAGCGGAAGCGACAATGATGATTTTTATACAGCTATATATAGTGGATGCTTTTTTAATAACAGATACTCATAGATTTTTATTGAAAAACCATATGCGTAACAAAAAACGAGAAACTAAACGAAACCACAAACTTTAGCTGAATGTGCAGCGGAGTTAAACGACGAAAAGCACAATGATGTCGTTTGCGTTACAACTTTTATGCCATTTTTAGTTGAAAACAAATTGTTGAGCAAAAATCTTAGATTTAACGCAATTTTTTACAGATGGACATCGAAATATTTTTTCAAATCTAATCATGGTTTTTGTGTTGGCATTTGACATAAGATTTGCGACAATTGCAATACCGTGAAATTACAACATGTGGAACTCAACCAAATTAATTCCACACAACTACAGATGTGATTGTGAGTACTTTTATTCCCGACATACAAAGGCAGTGGCCAAACGCAACAAGCACTGGAAAACATAAATTGTAAGTGTACAGAAAAAGTTGTTTAAGTACGTTTCAAAGTACTATTTAGAGCAATTCGCGAAAATTTTGCTGCGAATGTAGTTTTAGCTCCATGCTACCACATGCGGAATCCCGGACCGCGTTCTATTAACGCACTCTTGTCGGTGACACAGCTACAAATTTAAATTTCAGAATTTTTCGAAATATGCTGCCTTCTATTAAACGTACCCTTGTCGGTGACACAGCTACAAAATAAAATACCCGAATTTTTCAAAATATGCTGCCTTACGCAACGCTGTACAACGTCCAGAGTATATGCGCCGAACACAATTGCAAGCATAAATGCAAATAACTGTGCGCAACTCTTATTATCATTTTCAACTCAGCACTGTTTTCTGCTGCTTTTTTACTTCTGCGTTCCCGTGACACTTTTGCTAGCTTCGCACCTGCTTTGTAGCGGTTCAACAGTCGGAGCGCCAAAACCAATAGTTTTGTCGAATTAATTTATTCAAGTGTGTACGATACCGCCCAAGTCCATAGCAGCACACGTTCGTGTTTAAAAGCTACAACATTTGACATATATCAGCCGGTTGCAAATATTTTGTGAAATAAACGCAAAAAATTAACCGAACAAATGCATTTCCTGACAGTAACACCGCGCACAAAAATAATTCAAATACTCATGAACTATCGTGACACAACACAAGCAAGTTTAAATCCTTGGAAGCTATTAACGGCTAACATAACCACTGACGGGGAACAATACTATCAACCGACACAGACCACCAGTGATGCAGCAATCACATCTATTCCTGAGTCCAGCATTGAATTGGAGAAGAACCTACTCGGCAAGAAAAGATCAGTAATATTTTAACTTTTGTACCAATTATAACTTGAGAAAGGGGAGGAATGTAAGATGTGCTCTGTTCGAACTTAGCGATCAAAAATGAATATTTTATATTTTTGAAGGATTCATATAAATAGCGAATGAAAAGCGACTGTGACCATTGCGTTAAATACAAATGTAAAAATGGATTGCTTGAGAATGCTCGGACTAGAACAACTTTTTAAGAAAAGGGTGGCTTTGCAAGTTGAATTGGAGCGGCTGAAGAGTTTGTGGTATTTTTGTGATATTTTACAGCTCCCATTTTTACGAGGTATTTTGTGTGCAACCGACTATTATCGTGGAATTACTTTTGCTCGGCGCTAACAACTGGAACTAACTTCTGTAAGTTACTAGACAGTGGTTGGAGTTACAATATTTTATTTGCACAAAGATAGTTATGCCATATGCCACGCGAAACCATAAAAACAGATGCACTTTGTTCTGGCTGATATATTTTATAGAAAAGCTCTTTGAGACAGGAATATAAAGTTTACCATAAATACATGGTATGTTTATACTGTATCGTGTTACTTTACTTATTACAGCATAAAAAACTTCGTGTTGCTTCACTTATGACTGCAAATACCTAAGTTTTTATGATACAGTTTATTAAAAGATGTTATCAATAAAGTGGCTCCATTTGACGAAATCTTATTTTTGCATTCTTCAGTAGTCTAAACAGCTATTTTTTGTAATACAACACTGGATAAAAAATACTACGTTAAAATTCCGTTATAGCCGCTGTTTAGTTGCTTATGTTGGTCTGCACTATTGACTATGCTGCTGTTAAGCCTGCTTTTTCGCCTTGCTATATTCAGCACAATTAGGTCAGATAACTATTGGTAGCAGTGCCACACCAGACTATATTTCAAACTAAAAACTAGAACTAAACTTAAAATCCAAACATTAAACGACACCTTTAGGGAGTCGTTGGCTCCACCTAGTCTCCTTAGGATTTAAGTTAGGCTTAGGCGTTGCTACGAATGTAAAACCTATCAATCTATGCATGGAGGCTGAACCGCAATGTAAAGTGATATATAGGTCCTGCGTGGACACTAAATAATATCACCCGTTAGGCTTGTTGTGCATAATCGCATAGCTAAGGTTTTGGGGGGCTGACATGTTTTTATTGTTTTTTTGGGGGCTGACATGTTTTTATTGTTGTTGTGTGTTGTTGCCACATTGAAACCGGTTTTGGTGAGTGTCACGATTGGGTCCATAGTGCGCGGAACCTTCTGGCAGTGCCATACAACAAACTACTTAAATGCTGTATCATAAGGTAAAATTTTGAATCTAATCAAAACGGAAGGATTGAATCTTACTTTGTGCGGTGTGAGCTGGTAACTTAGTGGATTATCAGCTTAGGGTAGGGTATCGTAATAGACGTGTGGAAACCACGTAACATAGGAACTTTCGGCATCCTAGCAAAGAATAAGGTCGGTAGTCAGGCAATATCGTTCATATTTGGTGCCTTTATCTTGTATGTGATACGGTGTTTGAAGGATTAAAAGGTTGAAAACGGCTGCATTATTTAACCAGAGGGAAACAGTGTCTTTGGAATACGAACTTAACGCGGAGTTGGTGATTAGGATAAATACACTAAATCACGAACTATTTACAGTATTAACAGCATACCCCGTGTGTGAGCGCAATAAACGTATTAACATTTTAAAAATTCTGTACGGATGCAAGAAAGCAATTTAACGCTTAACCTGTTGTTTTTTAAGACTATTTTTTCATTATGTTTAAGCTCGTTTCAAAACGCAGCATTCCCCATTTCGAGGCGAACCAGGCAGATTTAATACTTTTGCGAGAGAGTATAACTTTAATTTGGTTTCTAGTAAGATGTGGCTGTTATCGAGATCGGACCTTTTCCGTTATCCCACAACCCGCGTTTGCCCAAAAATGGTTCGATTTTAAATTTTTTTGCATATTTGAGCTTCTCATGACCTCCTCGTTAACAAGTGCATAGATTTTTAGTATTCATCATTGAGAGATTGATTGTACCACAATAGTTTATTAATGTTATGGATTTTGTTCGATAATACCGCCCATAGTCTCCATTTGATGGACCACACCTCAAATAGGGGTCCTCACTCTAAGATTTTACAAAAAAATTTGAAGTGATTTGATCGTCAAAAGGGGCCCCCACTCCGGATTTTTGGGAGCCCACCCTAGCCTGCTCTGGCGCTGGATAATACTTTAATTGGTTGATATTACGGCGAACTATTACTTTAACAAAATATGTAGCTTTTTCAACACTAAAGCAGTCTTCAATTGCCTTTAGTCATAATAAAGTGTTGTACCTTTAGTTAAAGCACTGTATTGTTAATTGTTATCAATAAGCGACATACTGTTGCTTTAAGTCATGCGCTTGTTACTAATGCCGGATATAATGCCATTTTTCGCCAGCGGCCGTTGCGTGAGTCAATATCTAATTTCAAGACACGCATGTGAACTACCAGGCATTGTAATGGAACTGTATGATGTTTTGTCAGATTTCACGGGCACGTCACAAAATGAATTTGTGTTCCACAACAATGGTAGATTTATGGATCCGTGTGACATTGCTGTGTTACAGTCAAATTTCACTATCGACGTTGCGCCACCAATTTACCCCGCAGCTTTCGGAATTCTGTCGTGCAATACAACCATCGTTACGCCTATGAGCAACTTTGATGATCGTGTCGGTATTCTCGTTCATCCGCAGCCGTATGTGGTTGAAATCACTCCTTTCTCCCCATTCAAGCGGATGGTGTGGATCATTTCGCTAGCGTTTATTCCGTGTTTGACATTGTTTACGCTTGCTGTTGAACTGGTGTGTCCTCGCAAGCTTGGTGCCACTAAATTGTTTACACGGTTACCATTAAAACGATTTTTAACTAGGACAGTCTCGGCCAAATTCAGATCTTGGACGATGGTAGACCGAAAACCAGGACGATCTTCAAGATGGCGTCAGAATACCAGCGGTAAACCTAATTCTAATAAAACGACAAGAAACTTTGGTACTTTGGTAATTTCACAAAGCAAGGTTCGGCGCCGCTTTTCTTCAATGCTGCCATTATTACTTACAATAGGCGTTCACGGTGCCATTGCAAGTTGGTATCAAGTTCACTTTCAACAACGCAGCGTATTCAATCGCTGCCGTGTATCAACCAGACCCTTTTATTTCACAACAATTATGATGAGTTTCGTTATACAGAAATACTACAAAAAAGCATTTACAAGCCAAATGCTACAGTTTTTAAACGTCGATGGACGAGATTATGCACTTGCAAGCGTTGGTGGTGTGCAGCATCGCGTAGATTTGGCTAAATTAATCAAGCAAAACTATAAATTTTATCACGTATCAAAAGATAACGATATATTTCGTAGTGTTTTGGTACACCAAACACAGTCTTTTCTTATACGTAATCTTATTGAAATTCCACGACCTCTCGAATTGTTGCGTGCAGTTTCAGAAACACCAAGGACTGCAGTACCCGGTGTGCCTCGACTTAGCGCTGAATACTATGTTGCAGTTAGTAGTAAACTAGTATTTGTAGAGTTTGACGATGTTGATTTAATGCGATATTCCTTTGTAGTTTCAACTCGGCGGCCCGAAATACGCAAATTGTTGTCATCCTTTAGCAGTTTATCAGCTGAAGCCGGAATAGCGCTTCGGCTGGTGGAACGCTATAGAGCAGCTACGAAAATAGCAAAACTGTCTCGAGAACGCAGGAGCAAAAAACAGCACAAAACTGCGTTGGGTTTAAAATCATATAAAGGGTTGCGCACGGTGTTTGCGTTTATGCTTACAATTGCGCTCTGCTTATATGCTATAGAAACTGCATCAAGTTGTGCACGAAACAAACGTTAACTAAATTGCGATACCTAAAACACGCGTTCTTTGCCCTGCATAATTGCAACAAAGTTAAAGTGTTTATAGACTTTGTACTTGCGACACCGAAAACGCTTGATTAAGGCGTGCAACCGAAATTTCAAGTGGAGTACGAGTATTTTTGGGTAATGTGTGTGTCAGATAAATAGCTAATTTTGCGAGGAGCTAGAAAATATTATCACCAGTAGGTGAGATTTAAAAACATTGGCAAGCAATCTCATCGAAATTTGAAGTATAATTATAATGTGCAGCTTTTAACCTTCCAGTGCTGAATTTTGGTTCTGTCGTTAAAAAAGTTTTAATGTGATACAATGTACACCGAAGTTGTACTGATCAACTTGGCACACGTCATAAAACCGATCTTCCTTATTATTGGCGTGGTGCCAATGATTGTGTTCCAGAACAACCTGACTGCGTTGTGACCCTTCATATAAAGGCAGTTGGACTGGTTATATTTCGAAGAAAACATGAAAATAGAGGCTGTTACAAATTTTAATGCTAAAAGTACAAACTTTGTTTGCAATTGGAGTGATTTATCGCATCATCATCGAGAAAAATGTTGGACTGATGCGATACAAGATTCATTTGACAGCTCTCTGCGCACTGCAAAAAATGGTAAGTCAAATTGGCTCCCTCCGAAATAGGCTTTTCCGGACTCCACATACTGAGTCAAATTCGACTCCGCCTGAGTCAAATTCGACTCACTGAGCGATTCATTGAGTCGAATTTGACTCTGGCGGATTCGAATTTTGACTCCGTTTGTGTAGTCCGGAAAAGCCTATTTCGGAGAGAGTCAATTTGACTCACCATTTTTTGCAGTATGGCGGTGAGTTATGGTACTCTAAAGTAGAAGTGAATTCGAATATTATAAGCAGGAGCTATAGAGCCTGCGCTGAATTAATAGACGTAGAGAATGGCAGAAAGCCGCAAAATTCACATATCTTATGGGATGCATGGTTACCAAACTTGTTTATCAACAATCAAATTGACAAAATTTTTCAGTAAAACAATGCGTTTAATTAAAGCTGCCCTACCTGACCTGGAGCTAAATACGATTAACACAAAAACAACAGAAGTGGGCAGGTATTCTGTAAAAGTGCAATAGAGTAGCTTTTAAGCTTTACAATAATTTTTATGCTTAGGTCACGCTTTGGCACAAGCTCCTTCTTTACGCTTAAGCTTAGTGTTAGCAATATGCTTATACTACTGTCACGGCCCTGTAATATACATTGGCCATTCTTCGTGAGTTATCAGACTGGAATAGATTACAAATTAACTAAATTGCAAAACCAAAAACGTTTGATTAAGGCGTAATTTAATGCGATTCGTACAGCAAGCGAATTATAATTCTTTATTAACACAAAACCGCAATTAATAGTCTAGCGGTTTAGCATATATTAACGAAAATGGAAAAATACCGAAAACGGACATCAAAAGCATAAGATTTTGAAGAAGTTCAAGCTAAAAGTATCGTCAATCTGAACCAAGTACGCAAATTTTCATGCAAATTTTATCTACTTTGCAAACAAACGGAAAATCTAATGCCTAATTATTTGAACACCAAGAGATTCAAACGTTTAAAAATGTAAAACTGTAAGCGTTTTAGTGAGTCAAAAGCACAATGAAAATAAAACCGGATTGAAGATATTTTGTGTAAGCAGGAACGTATATTACCTTTAACCATAACAGATTTACCATTAATCTTTAAAAGATTATGAAAACAAACTTATATATGTTTCTTTAAATATGCTATAACAGCATCATGGCAACCTGCGCTTCGTTTTAAGTTAAGAATATGGTCTTCTCCTGTAATAAAAAATCAAAATTTAGACTGCAGTTTTGCATTGTACATAAGCATCCAAATCCCGTAAAGCTCACGGTCAATGTTACTATGAATGGCGTAATTGTAGATTAAGCGTATTCCTAAGCAAAAATGTAATCTAGAATTTAAACATACCCTTTTACAGACCCACCAGAAACCGGGACGGCCCTAAAAGTAACATAGGCCAGCATTCAAATCCCATAAAATTTACGAACGTGACACAAGCAACGTCTGTTTTAGTTCAATTCCTAGACATAAAGAATTAAGGTTTATAGCTGAGGTACGATCGAACACAAGAGGTTATCGTCTTGTCAATGAATCCGAAAAAATTTACTGTTACTAAATATATTGTAGCCGACAGTAAATGATTTATTTGCTAATATACACAACAATCAGTGTGAGTTAAACGAAACCAAAATTAAGGCTACATCTTTATATACTAAGGCGTACGTTGAAATCATACCAAATTACCAACTGTACTACAAATGATTTACAATGGCAAATTATTACAAGTGTATTCAGAGTGGAAATGCTTATCACGATGTACAAGTCTATTTCACAATCAGTGATAAGCATTTCTACTAAATGCTTACCATGATATTGAAAGTTAACTTCACAATCACTGGTAAGCATTAAGCAACATTTCTATTATAGCTTTATTACTAAAAATCGACGATTGCATTTTGATATAAACAGGGCCAAGAATGGCTCATTTAGGGTCATAATTGCTTTTGCAATATGTTATGCTTGAGAGGGCGCAAAGGGCGATTGCGCTACCAGCAGTTTATTTCATATGGTTATGTTTATAAAAGATGCAAATCGAGTAACGCTTACCTTCCAATGATAATCTTCGGGATTGTCAGGTGACATTCTGAAATATTTTATTTATACTACATTTTTATAAAATTTTGAATTACATGAACATGAAAAAACCGTTACGTGTTTTTCCATGATTTAATAAAGATTCAACTCCTCATCCGATCAACCAGCGTTCGACACTGGTTTTACTGCTTGTTGTTATGCTGCCACCAGTATTGAGTTTGTGACGAAAAACAGTCCATGTTAAAGAAATTAAGAGCACAATTCTTTCTAAAATTTCAATCAGTTTTTAGATTTTCTGTCCTTAGCATCAATATTTTTGGTATATTCGTTTCTCTAGAAGTGGTATAGCATTTTAAATTTATAAACCGGTTTTAGCAACAGAAATTGGTATCTATATACATTAATTTTTGGTGTATGTGTCGTAGACTAATCTGCTATTCAGGCCAATTAGCAATTGCGTTGACCAATCTGCTATTCTGACCGAACAACAGATTGAACTAGACCAAATAGCAATTGCAGGTGTAACAAAATAACAATGATGTAAAACCAACGCTGATTGGTTAACGGTATTGCGTCTCTCCTAATAATCAATTCTGATTCATCTATAAGCTTAATAGCAGTTTAGCATATGCGAAACTGCCATTGTGCAAAATAGCAGATTGGCCAAGGCCAATAGTAAGTGGCTTGAATAGCAGATTAGCCTACGACATATATATTTTTCAGTCCGATTACACATTTGTTAATTGTACCAGAGCGTAACAGGTGTACACCCCCCGTGTTCGCATACAAACTACCAACTCCACAGATCAGCTCTAATAACGTTTAAAGAAAGTAAAATTCAGAACACTGTATACCTTGGCTCAACGTCTGCTGATTTTGCAGCTGATGTCACCGACCTTAAAATAAATAAAATATAAATTAAACCTTCTTTAAAATCGTAATCTTACCCATAGTTTACTTATTAAGTTATGTACACATTTGAGAATACGAAACGTGCATAAAATGCTGGAGCTATTCACAGATCAGGTCTTGAGTAATGTTTGAATGCTTATTAAGCAAGCCCAAGTGTTACTTTAAGTCCACAACTTTAGTCTAAAACTAAACGAACGCCCAGTGTCCACCTAATGCCTTTAAGCAGGATTCTGGGCACTTCAGGAGTCCTTGGCAAATCGGAGCCAACATGCGACTCTAACTATTTTGGGCCAGAGGAGCAATATATCTATGCTTGTTTGGTTTGTCGTTCACTTTGGCCACGAGTTTTCTTCCGCCATTATATATAGAGGAACCCGCGTACGTAGTCCACATTTTGGATCTGCTGCTACGCCTCTGGATGATACTTATAATAAGCGACCAATATTACGGTTGGTGGGACGGGTATCGAATAGAGTAGAGATGAAAATAGACTAACTAAATTAAGTGCTTACGATATGGCATCATCTCCACTCTGTGCTATGTCTGATATCGGCGGTTTCTCAGGTATTATTACGGCTAAAATGCAAAAATGTCAAATTTAACCAACAAAGAAATTCGTAAAATACATGTGACGGTTAGGTTTTGGGCACAAAGTTAAATTTAACCTTAAGACTTTAGCTTGTGTGTTTTATTTAGGCTTCATTTTGAGCGCTCGCCGCCATTCAATTCTGGAACGCCGCCAAAATTTACACAATATGTTCTTATGTGCCATTGCTTATTGCTGATTATGAATGGTGTAACGCATTAATAAACATCGTACCTTGGTGCGGTTTGCTTTTCTTTGCTTTAGGAATGCTATAAACATAGTAAAACGTGTATAAGAGAGTCCACAAACAATCAACAAACCTTAATACGTTAGACAGACACTGTGGGTCAGATTGAATTTCAATACAACTAGACTCTACAAGATAGGAAACTACTTCGGAAGAGCGTATAAAAAGGAGCTGAAATTTCAGAAGTGGAATACCTGCATTCTGTCAAATTTTATAGTCGAACATACGAGGAGACGGTAACCGTAACAAATCTTAGAAAATTTCTGTTGCATTTATTTTCCTTCATATAATTCGTTCCACACCTGATAATGAAGCGAAAAATATAAGATAGGCTAAGGTTTGGAGCCATTAGACTTGCCCTTAGGCCACTCATTTAACATCTACTTTTAGTTGTGTTGCGCCGCGCCTAACTGTAGTGCGCGGCACTGTTAAGTATACCGCAAAGTTTTACCGTATGTTTCGTGTGGTGTAACCATACCACAATATTATTGCAAGCAATAATAGCGCAACGAGTACAGCAATAACAATTAGTATCAAAACCGATCCAGAAAGCTTGCTCGCTTCTCTGCTGCTGCTGATAACTTGATGCCGATTGCTAATGCACGGCTGAAATTATTAACACAGTAATTGCATCCTCCACAATATAACTTGTACACGAGGTGCAAAATGAAAAAACCATTCCACAACACTATCAAAATTTTAACAGAAATAATTTTAACAATTACCAATCTTACGTTAAATAATAATGAAAAGTTGCTTTTCAAAATTATTATGATAAACTCGATTAAAGTATTGTGTTTAATTAAATTTCGTACGTAATTTACTCAGAAATCATTCAAGAGAAATTTCATACTGAATAATACATAACCACGTATACACCGCGCTTGCAGCTGCAGTGATGCTGAGCAGGTGTCTTAAGGCCCCCAAAGGAAATTCCTTCTTGGTCTGAACAAATTTTGTACCTACTTATTGTGCAAAATCTCTCATGCTTCAGCTAGGCAGGGTAGTTACAGACCTGGTCTATTTGCAAAATTGTACAAAGTTATTTGGACATGCACTTAAGTTTGGTTATCGCGCGGCAGTTATCGCAAAAGAACGTGAGCTAGAAATACCAAAAATTAGCTGACACTATGCCTAAATTACGTATCTTAGGTATTTTAGGTTTATTATAATATACTTTACCACTGAGTTTATTAACATTTAACTTGGCTCACCACAACTTCACTAATCGCCCACGATGTTTCGAGGCTCGGCAATTCGCGTTCTATTGCGTTCATAACGTTTGCTGATGGTATCACGCTCTGTCCAGACACGGCATACAAGCATAGAGTAGCTCTGAAAAACGAATTAATTCTTATTGCAATTGCACTTTAAAAATTTGCTTTGGCCAAATTAAAACACGTGGAAGTTCAGCATTCAAATCTGTCAGTTTACTACAATTTAAAATTACGAATTTAAAGTCTAGAATTTAACACATATATGTCGAGACATGGGTGTCTGTGTATGAATAAATGGGTTTACATTTCAAACTATCTGTGACAGCTTAATATTAATAGAACGTTGAACATTTACGCATCGTAGATTTAAAGAAATAAAGGCTTAATCGCGCAGCTCAGTGGCGTTTGATCCTTAAACTATGATTGCCGTACATGGCCATTGAAAATATAAGTATTATACCCGATGTGGAACCGGTCTAAAAAATAATTACGGCAGGGCCGGGTCGGCCGTCCGCTACAAACCGATCCGATCGATGACCGGTTCCACCTCTGTATTATACTAAAATCTCAATACAAATATATCTGGGGCGTAGCTGACATTTCATTTCGGAACACAATAATCTGATTTAAAAGTATTTTTGAGGAAGTGTATTCAGTTTAAAAGAACTTTTCGGTCTTTCCAAAAATTTCGGTAGAAGATATACTTGATTCGTTCTCTATTGTATACTAAGTCCCAACAATTTATCACTTTTTTGTTTTT
Organism: Enoplolaimus lenunculus; assembly: GCA_030248215.1. Classification (NCBI taxonomy): domain Eukaryota; kingdom Metazoa; phylum Nematoda; class Enoplea; order Enoplida; family Thoracostomopsidae; genus Enoplolaimus; species Enoplolaimus lenunculus. The sequence continues at coordinate 223,502 of JASANG010000610.1, forward strand.
ACAGAACAAAGGGACACGATCATTGGCGCATTCAGGATGGCGACATAGTATGTATCCTAGCACCGGCAGCATCAAAAAGAAACTATTTGACGTCGTTTGCTAAATGCTTCTTATATTTCAGCATATGAAAAATTATTGCTCGCGCCAAGGCAATCTGGATCCATCATTAGAAATCATTGAAAAATTTACCCTTGATCACCATTTCGTTCCACTGGGCTGAACCACAAATTTATGTCGTCTTCTGGCGCATTTATTTCAGTCGAAATAACGCGAATCAAGTCTCTGAAAGTATAATGAAATTGCATGTATTAGCTTTTTGCAGAGTGACGCTGTTGCTATTTGTTGCCTAATCACTTGCTACTATATTATGGAATATATAAAGGTGACAAGATTCAGCGCCGTATGCAGTTCACACGATATAGAGAGGTAAATAGTATTAGTGGGCATTTCGCGTAATTATCTACAAGTGTAGTAATTATTTGAATTGAGAGATTCGAGTTGGGTCGCAGTTGATGGTTAGGGCATAGGGTTATGTCTAACCATTGAGTGTATATCGTTTACATAAAGTATTTTGGAAAATTTATTATGTTATGAAACAATCCAAGTTTCTAGGGGTGGACACCAGAGCCAACAAAAAGTTCTTCTCCCCCAAACTTCAGAGCGGGGGCCCCCAGCGTAGGCGAACATACAGAATTCGTCAATGTTTGATCTATGTTGTCCGAGCTCACGCTCGTGTTTGATAGCCGTGAGGACACAATTACGGAAACAGTTTTACACAAAAGTTGCAAAATGATGAATCTAGAAAGTGAAGCCATCTTTAAAATGAATCAAACTTCGTGTTCAGTGCGAACTTTTTTTGACATTTTCATTTAAACAACTCGGGATAGATCACCCCAAATGAGGGTATGGGGGTGGCTGCTCCGGTTTTGCAGATGAGCATTCTAACCTTTTCAATTTGTTGGCGTAGCTTGCTGTTTCGGAAGCGCTTTGATCAAATACAAGGCGGGTTTGATTGCGTTTTTCGGCAATGATCACCTGTAAGCATGAATCGAATAAAGAACTAATGGCTGCAAACACTGGATTCAGCGCAATCGTTTTTGCACGAGCCTAATGGTGGTCACATTGTACGCTTTTAATTTTAGCAACATAGCTTTCACACAGTCTTGTAATAAATTGTGTTGGATCTTTTACGAACAAAACGTCTGCAACAGATAAACGAAAGGCGTGGCGAGAGAATACATTCTCACAGCATCTTTTTCGTGCACACGCTTTTGCGGTGCAAATTATTGATCAATCGGTCAAAAATTGTTTCCTAACAAATAATGGCTCTGGCAAAATAAATATGCTACCGAGTTTTAACAGTTTCGCGATTCCGACGACGTAAATTAGTACTCGTTATCTTTACTGTAAGCTCGTTTGAAAACTATACATTTCAGAAACAAAAAATGTCTTCAAACATGAAAAAAAAATCAAAGATCAGGTAACTCTAAAAAGACCGCTGAATCATACTTTCAATTCAATTTTTGTTCGCTGTCCATTCGGGGTTGCAACGTTCAACTCAAGTGTATACAATCCAGCTCCTTCGTAGACAAGTTCGGATTCAGTGTAAATTTCACCGGTTTTGTTATCAACCATGAATAAATTCCTAATTTCTGTGTCATCCATTATTTCGGCGCTGTTAGCGTTTGGCCTGAATCAAAAATACACCGAAACGTATACAGATGTTGAGTGGCTCTGAGACGCAGTACGGCTTTCTTTCAAAATTCGAATTGTCATTTGTTATGGAAAGCTTAATTTGTGATCGAAACATTATAGTTTTCAAACCGCATTTCAATTACGCTGAACAGTAGCAACGGAATTAAAACACGATGCCGAAAACAATTTTCATCACCGAATTTTCGATATCGTATGGCAATGGTCGTGGATCTATTTTTCAATTTTATAGGCGTGGCCACCGCTTGTTTGAAAGTAAATGAATTTCCCGCAGTTAACATGTTTATTGCATAAGTAATTTTTTATAATCCCTGGAAGCCAGTCTCATTTACTCTTATATCGATACGCTACTGCGCTGTATGCAAGACTGAAATAAGCAAATGCTTTATACCGTAAGAATGTGACGTTGGAAATAGTATAACGAGCGCCACGTTTTGGTATACCAATATCGAACAGTTTATTGCCAATTCGATAAGTGTCATCAACACCTAAAATCAGTAATCAGGGCGGTACGCGACGCTTGTTCCACAAACACTTAGGCCCATGTATAGAACAGGGCCGGATCGTTTTCCGGAGGGGCTATAATGCAGCCAGTTTTAATTTTAGACTAAATTTTTTGCTAAGGCTTAGGCTTAGGCTTAGGTTTAGGAATATGTTTATACTACTGTTCCGGCCCTGTTCTATACATGGGCCATAACTTAGATACACAATGTTAGAATTTTCACATGCCTCAGTGTTACAACTCAAAAAAACGACTGACGAATCAGGGTAAATATACCAAACGAAAATTTACGATAACTGCAAATATGAATTTGAAGTATTCTGTGTTGGACATTTTTGAAAAAGAAACTATATGCAGAAAACTTCATTGCTTTCGTTTAAGAATGTGTTTGGAAACATACCATGATCGATTGTTATAAGTTAGCAATGTGAAACTCATCGCGTCAAGGTCTGCAGGGTAGGACACTTTTCATTTAATTCCCATAGAATTGAGATTCCGCACATTGGCTAATATCTTACCCATTAATTTGACATTTGATTTCTTCGCTTCAAGTCGATCAAACAATTTCAATTCTATTCCAATCTGTGGTCGAACCAGGATCACTTGGGTCATACTGAAATTTTTCTGCTCAAATTCATACTTTGCCTTCGGATCCAAAGAATTCAAAGGAGACGCCAGAATTGATAAAGTGAACTGACGCGGGTTACTGGGGTCAAATCGTTTCGTTTGAACAATGGATCCATCCGGACGAATGGTGAAATATTCGTTTTCGTTGCCATCTTAAACATGCCTCAATTAAGATAATTAGTGTGGCGCTATATTTTTCCGAAACTTTTAAAGTTATTCAACGTGCGCCGTCCATTGCCATCGTCACGGTGACGGACGGTGCCAACCTTTTTGTCAAAGTGTAAATGGGTAAAAACAATTAGACCATTAAACGTAATGCAATCGAAAATCCACTCTGTCAGATCCCATTTCAAACGAATCCGACAAACTCAGTATTTACCGATTATGTGGTAGTAAATATTTGAAAAATCGGGACCATCAGCGTCAGTGGCTTCCACCCAAGCAACTGGTGAGCCTTTTTTCAAGGCGTTGGGCTGGATTTTCCAAACCGTCGGCGAGGTATTCTGAAAATTGCAAAGTTTAACTGAGCAAAGCCCCAGGTTATTTAAAAATATATATACACACGTGCAAGATTTTAATACAGCGCTCGCTACTTTTGACAAAAATAATTTGAAGCCACCCGGTACGGTACCCAAGGGGGTAAGGAAGGCTCATCCCCCCTGGAACAATTTTAGCCCCCCCCCCCTAGAAAGTTTTCAACCTTGCTTGTTGTAACTCATTGAAAACTCTTGAAAGCCCAACCTGAAAACTTTTTAGACCTCCTAAGCAAGGTGAGCTAGCCGTGCAAGTTTTTGAAACGAGAACTTGCAGTTGCAAGTTTTGCTTGAACATCCACTAATCAAACTTGCACCTGAAAGTTGGAGCTGCAAGTTTTTTCTTTCAATAATTTGCAAGTGCAGATTGAAGCTGTGAGTTCTCAATGCAAAAACTTGCCCGTGTGAATGGAGTTTTAGTTACAGCCCTGCTTGGCAAATTTCACAAATGTAATTTGTCCCACGGTTCATATAATATTAAAAAGCTGAGCTACAACCACAACGTAGTAGAATTATTACAGTTCGACACAGTTAATCGTGCCGCACATTTAACACATCGCAGCAGCGTACGTTCTTCATATCTCGGAAGATTTCAAAGCCGTGCTACAATTATTACTTGTCACTTTACTTCTAACAGCTATAGGATATTAACGTCACACAAAGAACACAAACTTTGGCCTGTATTCTCATATGTGTGCAGCACCAATCACTAGTTTGTGATAGATCATGTAACTTTCGAACCAGTAAATGCTGAGGCCCAGATTTCAGCACGTTTTTCGGATATAATTTGCTTTACTCCCGTAGCAATTTTTAGTTCAACATATACAATAGTTATTGAGTTTCAAATGATACTTGCTATACACATTTGTGAATACGGGCTCTTAAAATAATTTTCTAAACATAATTAACAAATAAGTTTATCGATTTCAACTTGACCAAAATTTGAATTTGCAAAAAGAAATCGTTAATCTGCCACAGGAAGTTGTAGATACTTACTTCTAATCGATCGAAAACTGGCGGATGATCGTCCACATCTTGTAATTCAACTCTCATCAATCGACCAACTGATTTGGTTCCGGATTGAACCAAAATTGTAACCTAAATTCAAATAAGTAAGTTTAGCAATTATATATAAAGCGTCATGCGACCGGTGTTTTGAGCTGATTTTGTGCAACGCTGAGGGATTATAGCTTCAGTAACCAATAAACTTTTTTCAGATAGAATCTTCAATCGTGCATTTTACGTACAGTTACATACAAAACCACCTCATCAGTCGGCGAAGTCCTTTTAGTTATGCTGCTAAAGAAACAATCCTAGCGCTGAAAATCTGGAAGCCTTAAGCTTTAAACCGCCCTGGAATTATGGCTCCGTTATCCATCAACACCAACCAAAACCAACTTTAATAGTACCGAATACTCTGGCATAATTTCATGATCAAGCGGAACAGTATTGCGTAATTCACCAGAAATGGTATTAATTGCAAAATATTTATGATCGCCACTTTGTGCAAGCGAGTATCGAATTCCAGAATGTGACAGGATTCCTAAATCTGGATCAGATGCGGACGCTTGATACAACGTAGTGCCAACCGGAACATCCTAAATCATTAATGCGTATTTTTAACCGGCTGTTTGTTTACCCTGTGCGTAATAAGTATTGCTACCTGCACAAGTTCACACCCCGACTAATATTTTCAATGGGGTCAAAACGTTTCTTAGTGATTCGATGTTTTTAAAATTTTGTATTGCATTATAAAACCAAAAGTGCTTGACACAAAGGTGCGCAACTCTTGAGGTTCCACATGGTACAAAATGTGCCACCGTGCGTTGCGTTTTTGGTGGACCACCGTTATTTAGAGGGGGGTCGCTGGTCGCTGTCACATGCAATAACCCTAAATTAACTATAACAGGAGCATGTTTGATGCCGGGTACAGCAAGTGCCATGGTTCGCACAGGTTGTACTTCCTCTCTAAATAAGGGGTAGGCCAAAAACGCAACGCGTGCCGAGTACATTCTTTCCTCCAGTGCCACCGGATTTCTATACTTGTGAAGTCATCCACTTTTATAAATACTAAACAACATTCCGATTTTATAACTAGTTTTTAAATAATCATGTGAAGTCTATTGGGTGAGAATTTGTGTACGCTGCACTATGTGCAACTTAACTAAATTCCAAGAGCATAGCGCAACTCCCAATACGACAAACCCTCGACAGCTCCTATGTGGTGCAGTGGTTTTTATGATGGACTCATACTACAAACGGACCTGGTTCGATTCCACATTTGTCAAAGAAATATATAGATAGATTAGGGTGACATGTAGAAATATACTCAGTTAATAAAAGGTTAACAACCTTTTCCGTCCTTACATCAATGACATAAAGTACAAAATTGGGCGGCGGTTTAACAAATCGAATTCCATGTTGCAAATCGTTTTCGCGTGCAATTTGAATTTCAACTGCAGTTTGAGTCAACTTGCGTTCTGGCCGACCGTTGTCTGCTGCTTCAACAATGACAGTGTACGGTTCTGGTGATGCGACGCCAAACAGTGGACGTAACGTTCGAATTTCGCCACTGGCTGGATCAATTGCGAAATTAGCTTAAAAACAAGATGCTTAAAAATTTTAATTTTCAGACGAGGTGGATCTAGAATTTTTGAATATTGACGGCTTGAATTAATTTGATAGTAGCAAATTTATGTATGATGCTATGAGCAGCATTAACAAGTCCAGAATTTTCTGGTGAAACATGAGTTTTGAGTTTGAGTTTTGTTTAGCAAATATTGTAATATTTTGAGATTTACAAAATTTGTCTCACAATGTGATCGAAAAATTTTCAGCCACGATAATGCTTGCTGGCTGAGAACTATGCATTCACCATGTTTCTGAATTCGTCACTGTTAAGCAAAAATATCTTCACACAATTTAAAACTAGAATAGGTACTACGTTAGTTATGTTTCCAGTAAAATCTAATTACAATTACATCAAAGCAGTGTCTCCATTGCAATAACGCGCATTTTTGGCTATTTTATCAAAAAACCAACCGTCAGGATCAACAATCCGATACGAAACGTTCGAATTCGGGCCATGCGAATCGGCATCAGTTGCATGAACTTGAAGGACTTTGCCGCCAGTTGGCCAAGTTTCAACTATTTGTGTCGCCCAGTCTGGTTGTGTAAATTTTGGCGCGTTATCGTTTGTATCCAAAACTTCGATTGTTAACTAAAAATGACTATAAAAACGAACAACATTGACAGTACCGATAAATCTAAATCGGCTCAATAATACACCTGATCGAGGATTAATATAGAGCACTACAACTTCGTGCCCTTATTTGCATTCAAAATGTCTTGATAGTCCCGTATCCAGCTCACCATGTCACCTTGCTAGGGGTACTAAACATTTTTCAGGATGGGCATACAAAGGTCTTTGGTGACTTACAACCAGGGTTGATAATTTTCTAGGGAGGCCAAAATTCTTCCATGGACGGGTCCGTGTCTTGACCTGGAGCAGGGTGATAAAATCTGTTAGTATTACAATAAAACACGAAATTTGTTGTTGCATTTTCCGCTTGCCATCCTTAAAATTTGGACCACGTCTCGACAGCAATAACATAATTTAAAGTATTTATAGTTAAAGTTAAGGTAGCTTAGCTGTAATTCCAACTTCGTATTAATATTTTTCAATTATTTTTGAATTTGAAATACGTTTTTGAACTGAAATTCATTTTGGACTTTCAAATATACGTTTGTTTACCGGCAGACTACCAGCGGCGATCCCGTTTTGTACCGCGTTTAATTGCAATGCATAGTAGTGTTGAGCTTCAAAGTCTAAACTAGTGTCATTCGCAACTGCTATTTTCAGCGAACCATTCTGCAACAACAATAAACAGTCAACTACAAAATATGCAGATATTTTCAGCTGTGTTTAGTAACTGCCCTGTAACTTTTGATCCAAGGCGGCCAAAGTAAGCTCACGGTGAAAACAATAGCATAAGCGTATTCTTAAGCCTAAGTTAAGCCTAAGAACACGCGTAAGAATAAAGCCTATACCTAAGCCTAAGCCTAAGCAAAAAATTAGTCTAAAGCATAAGCGTACTCGATACAAGTCCACGTAAACACTGTCCGCCTTGAATCTATGCATGGACCGTTATGCTTAGGCTTATGTTTAGGTTTAGGCCAAGGGTTAGGTCTAGTCTTATTATTAGTAGGTAGGCTCTAAGCCTAAACACAAACATAAGCCTAATCCTAAACCTAAGCTTAAGCTTCATAATCTCTAACTCCAGCAGTCTCTCTTATACGAAGGGAGGCCCTTACAATTAACATGGGCCAATAACATGAGCCTGAATGATAAACTAACGTGATGGTACGCAACGAAATCGTTTGATCCGACGCCATGAAGTTGATAGACGAACTTTGCAGGACTTGCTATGTCAACCAGTAAATGCCCTGGCGGTACATTTTCCGCAACTTGAACAGTTAATTTCTAAAAAATTTAATGTTAAAATTTAGTTTCGATTTATGCTACTACTGTGCCAATTTTGAGATCCGCAACTACAGGAAGTCGTTAGCTTGAAAGTCTATGTATCACCAACCGGTGATAGGTGCTATAGCTATTGACATTTGACAATATGGGCTAATTTAAGTCTAAACCAAAAACTAAGCCTAAATCTACTACAACATTAAACCTAAACTTAAACTGGTAAACTATACATATAATAACGCATACTTTTGACATATCATCAGTATATTGCAGTATCGGTGAAGCTTCTGGAATCAAAGTGATATTCAGAGTTGCTATTGATGCTCCAACAGACACGTTAAGCATAACTGAGTTAAATACTGGTGTTTTTGCACGAACTACACCTAAAACATAACAACTAAATATTTATTGAGTTAGGTAGCACGTCTCAAACTATTATTCGCCCCAATATAAAATCACGCTAATACCACACAATCCGTTAGATTCAACCAAATGAAAAAGTACATGCTAGCAGTGGCAGTTTCAGAAATTTCTGATGAAACGACCGCAAAACATATTATGGTAAAAATAATATAGCAAGCGATATGCGAGTGAAAAACTAAACCAAATTCAATCATACAATTGTAAACGCTGTTAAAGTTGAAAGACTTTAGAAGTTTTTCACAAAACTTCTTTAGTGAAAAAGCAATCCCTTCAGCCGCTCCCGTTTGTTTTTGGACCTCTGCTCGCTGCTCAGCAGATTTGAATCAAGACATTTTGAAACTAATTCAGTTTAATTGACTGTAAAGCTACTCTAAACTAATGATAAAAATGAGTCACGATATATGACGCATACCGAAATACCCATCTCAGTCCACGTTCAACTTTTATCTGAACATACAAGAACGAAATTTTCCTATATATTCAGAAATTTGGCCCATGTTACTTTAAGGGCGTCCAGGTTTCTGGTCGGTCTATCAAAGAGTATGTTTAGAGTCTAGATTACATTTTTTTGCTTATGCTTAGGCTTAGGCTTAGACTTAGGCTTAGGAACTCATTTTTGCAACGCTTAGGCTTAGGCTCAGGGTTTGGAATACGCTTAATCTACTGTTACGCCCCTTAAAGTAACATTGGCGTGAAATTTTATAAAGTTCACTAGAATGAAAAATTGAACACTGCTGTTCAGTAAAACGTATAATATTTACCATCTTTATCAATACTAAAAGATTCGCTATTATTTCCGCTTAGTGTATATTTGTTGAGTATTGTTTTTTGAGATGCTTCCCAAGCAGGAAGCACAGCTACGACTTGCCCTGAAACACAAAAACATAATCAAAATATTGCATTCAACATGGTTCTAATCTTGACGGAATTAAATATACTTAAGTTCTTACAAGAATATATTGTTCTCAGTATTATTCCGTAGAAACGAATATATTTGATTTAACGACTCCAATGCAAAATCCTACACTGCATAAAAAGCCACTCGGCTGCCCAGGCGTTCAAACATTTTCAAGTTATGCCGTTCAATAGGTCAGAGTGAAATTTAAACGGGCTAGAGCCTTAACTTCCTGATGTTGCTTTTCTTTCAACAAAACTTTCAATTAGCCTAATAATAAATATTAGCGAATCTACTGTCACATTCTACGGTGTTTAACAGTTCAGTGTCAGTCCAATTCGGCGCAACAGCAAAATTAGAGTTGTTCCATGAACAGGAAGCGTAAAACAAACGCTTACTTCATTTTGCTATATCAGCAGCATAAAGAGTGCATGATACGCTTTAACCACAGCATGCAACTATGTGTAGATTTTATGTAGAAAAGAATGTAACCAGCGCGCGTTGCATTTTTGGCGTTCCCCTGATTCGGGGAGTGGGGTCAAAATCTTCATAGACGCTTAAATTCAGATGCTGTTGCCTCTTGAAAAATGGTCTGGTTATATTTTCGGTGTTCGCTAGAAGTTATACGTGTACTGAACGTAAACTCAATTCCCATCTCCCCCCGAACTGAGGGTGAGTAGGACAAAGACGCAACGAGCGCTGGTAGGTTTAGTTCCATGCAAAACAAGGCTTTTTGCGTACTCTTGTTTTAAAGTATCATCGACTTTTGCCAGCACTAATAATTGATTACTTCGGGCACTAAAGTTTCACCTTGTAATCAATGTTTTTGCCACATTCTACAGTGTAAATTTTAAAAATTTCTTCAGCCTCCCCAATGTTATTTTAGAGCAATTACAAATTATCAACACTGACCAACACTCAAGTGTGCTCCGTGAACAGCATTAACCACTGGATTGCGTTTTGACCACGGACGAAGGAACAGTCCATAGCCACCAGATGGATTCAAATTTGACGATTGAACAAATACCAAAAATTTTACTAAAATGTAAACTTTTCTCAATTAATTTATACACGATTTTGAGACTGATTTAATTTCAGTACACAAAATTCGCGTTAGTGTGAATTTTTAATTATTGTGAAATTAATAATTCAGTTTTCCATCACGCCATATTGTGTATTGTAAATGATGCATTACTCTCTTTCACGGGTTCATACATGTAACAGCCAGTTTTTGAGGGACAACTGAACAAATTGAACGACATATGACAAAAGCAACCTCGCTTGAACCAATGAAACTAGGCATTTCATTATCTGACATACTGCTTCAATTATGGAATGAGTTTTAATGATTTTTAATCGTTTTTCTAAACAGGCCACTACACCTTCTTATCGGCTAGTATTCAGGCTTTTATACACTTACGCCACAGTTTTTAAGACTTTTTAATTTTGGTATAACAAAACGATAGACTTAGGCTTGGGTTTAGGCTTAAATTGGTGAAGCGAAAGCGTACAGGCACTGCCACTTTTTTAAATTTAATTTTATCTCAATGAGAATTTGGAGTATAGGTGCTATGCATGTTTGAAAATCCAACCAAAAATTCAAAAACTACAGTTATATACCAAATTTTGATCTCGTGTTCCCGTCAATCTCTTCGAATTTAATTTCCCAAGTAATTTGCGCTCGAGCGAGCTGAGTTTGCTCTAACGAGTGCGCCAAATATATTTCGAGTCCATTGGCGTTCATTGCAAACGGATTCTAAAAATCTACGCATTGTTACGGTAAAATGCAAATTTCTAAAAACACTAAGTTTTAAAAGTTGTCAAACACACAACTTCTACAATTTCATCTGCATTAATTATGCTGGAACGCCGCCGATACGTAATTTCACGATCTGTACAGACAATTGTTCTGCATATATCAACAAATTACAACTGTCTGCAAGATTGTGGACTGGCAAATATTCGCACTTTGGCAAGTAAATTAATTTGCGTGTACCATTCCAAGCTTACAACCTTTGATGTGGGTTAGGTCGCTGATTACAAATTATTTAGCAAAAGTAAAATAAAATACCAACAAAAAAATTAACTCTCTGGTACGCCGTAACATTTTAGAATAATGCCGAATTTGAATACCACTGAACTTTAGCCAGATATTGTACAGTAACACTCTTACATAAAATTAACAATTACGATAAGGGGTTCAGGGCATATTTGGTCATAATTTGCTGGGAACTTATGCATCTTTCCCACATAAATACGATACGTTTTCGTGTACCAGGATACTCCTGTCTGCGCATGACGGAAAATAAATAGCAGCATTGAAAGAGTGTGGTACAGTTTGAAAAGCCATTTTCGCCAACTGTATAGAAACACTGGGGCAAATCCATTATTTTCAAAACGACTGAAGACCGATACTATCGTGATTTTAAAGAAATTTTTTTGGATCTTATTAACATGAGATTTTTGGCCCCTCCAATGAATACGCCACTGGACCTATCGAAAAGCATTATGATACGGACAGTATACGTATGTCTACTGTTGAAGATAAATCACCTGATCGAGGTTAATATTTTCACCCTGCGCATCTTGATAAGTCACTACAGTTTCGACAACTTGTTTAGCAGATAACTTTCCGTCAAGTAGTTTTGCAAGCGGTTCACCAACTTTTGCGTCTAAAATTCAATCGAGTAAAACAACGCGATGTACATCAAACGAATAATTAATTTATGTTATCGTTTGATTTAAGTATTTAGTAGTAAGTTTTCAATCAAAATAGCGGCTTTTGTACATTTCGCCTACAGTTTGTTTATATTCATAAAATAAATAGCAAAATTTCAAACTCAAAACGCTACCAATGTTGCCCAGTTGTCAAAAAATGAATACAAAAGACTCATCATTGCTACAGTAATTGATTATAACGATGAACCTGAGCGTTAAGTCTGACTTTAGCAACAAACTTGTGCAAGTATTCACGTATTTTGTTTATTGCAATCGTCTATTATTGATTGTTATTAAAATTTTGCGATTACTGTTCCTACCAGCGTGCCTACAACCTTGTACCTTGAGTTACTTCAACTATTTCAACCGCTTCAAACGAAGGCAAAATATTGACATTTATGGTTGTTTCGCCTTCGACAATTCCGTGTTGCCGCCTGACTGCACCAATCTGTAATTCAACTTCCATAATATCATGAGTACACCAGGTTGCGTTTTAGGGGTGGTTTGCGAGTGGTTGAAAAACGCTGAAGTGGCTGTGGTTTCAGTGTGACGTCTAAAGGTAAGTCTTCAACCAAACGAACTAAAAAGCTGCGAATCTCAAATTCGACTCTCTCAGATAAGGCAAATCAAGTGCGAAAAATGTGTTATATTTTGATATTCTTATTTTTAGTGGCTCGAAATTCATCAAACATATTACCAACTGGTCATAGGTGCTACACACATTTGAGAATACTTGGATATAAGTTAACAAATTAGCAGACAGTACCTGAACTTTATGATTGCCAACCAGGTCATCAGCTGGGACACTCAAATCTTCAGTAATTTGCAACGTGTCAGTTTCTGACAAAGTGAAGTATCCACGCGGATTTCCGGATATTATCATAATCGACAACGCATCATCTGTGTACAGGTTTGATGTTGCATCTAAACTGACTTGTTGAAGCGGCATACCTGAAATTTGACGCGCAATGCGCAGTGTTGAACAAATATCGCTCATATGTGGTTTAAAATCTTAGTCGGTGATAAATAGAGCCCCTACAAACTAACCATTTCCGCATGACGCCAATTAGTAGCCGCAGTTGCAGAAATTTACAACTTTCCTAATAAGTGCTTTGGTTTCACACGTTTTCAAAAAGTGTCTGTATACATAATCAAAGAAGAAATTCGTTAAATCATGCTCTAAGCTTACAGAATTAAACGATAAGTAAATTTATACGTACTACTTCTGTTGTAGAACGATCAGTTATATATTGTTAAAAAACAATGCTTATACTTGTGCTAAAACGGTGCCCAAAATACGATGTGGGGCGTTTATTGATTATTAACAACACCGCGCTAACCATGTGCGCGAAATAAAACATTAGGTATAGTGTTAACCACGAAATATTATGCGAATGCGCATTATATATAAAATCTCAACAAGATCTGAGAACCCTCGGACTCAATGTTTTAAGCTCTTTCTGTTGTGCAATGTTTGCAAGCACGTCTTCGCGAGAGTCCTGATTCGTTGTTTTCGTAGCATGACAAGAGATATCAGATGAAATAGGAAATATACACGCGGTAAAATCTATGCAACAAAAAACTAAAATTTTTCTTCCTTTCATTAAACCAAGAGCGGATGATCACTCTAACAAGAGTATGCAACTACCGAAATTTGCGTGGTATAAAATTTACCACCGGGTGTTGTATTTTTAGCCGACCCCTCTTATTTAGAGGGGGTACTTGATGTTTGAACCGTAGAATGCGCATGGTTTTAAAATTATAAACAGAGTTAGTTTACAACTGCAACATTTCAAGGTGTAAAATTGAAAAAATTGTCAAACTTGACTCCTCTTAAATAAAGGGAATAGGCCAAAAACACTACGCGTGATGGGTACATTTTTTGTATACAGAATGTACCCAGTTGCACACTCTTGTTATAAAGAGTGATCATCCACTCTTGATTAAACCTACTTACCAGGATATGGTTCAACAGTTGTAACTTCATACTGTGACTTCGTAAATTGGATGTGCCCAACAGGAATACCCTGTAAAATTACGCCATGACATCAGAACGTGACAAACAACCAGAAGTTGCGGAATAAAACTATTTGGTAGTTTCACATTTGGCTTTGAAAAAGTCGAAAACCACTTTGGTTTTATCTGGACTCAAAAATTTGAAATCAAATCAAGCAATTAAGCTCGGAACAAAATTTGGGGCGAACACAAGTGGGGATAGTGGTTCTAGTTTCCCCGAAATGTCTGGACAAAACCGTACCTTTTCAGGCTGTTGTAGAAAAACTAACCTCTGCTTTAACCGTTAAATTCAACACCGATGCCAGCGGCGGTTCGCCTCGATCTTGCACTTGAACAACTAAGAAACATGGATTGCATACTTGAGGCGGACCTCCGTCGACAGGCTCAATGTATGCCATGTAGCCTGAAAAACATCGACAATATATAGGAATAAACACTTTGCTAAATACGTACAAGTTTCGGTATCGCGACGATTCGTAATCCAAAATTTCATCGACTTGACAAATCCATCGCCCATGGTTATGCTAAGGCTTACGCTTAGGCTTAGGATTACGCTTGGCAGTGTTCCAGCAGACAGGGATGGGGTCTCCCAATCTCCAGGGTGCGGCCCCCAGCGTAGAGGTGGATACAGAATTTATCGGTGTTTGGTCTAAGGTTGTCCGAGCTCACGCTCATGCTTGATAGCTGCGGGAACACCCTTCCAAAAACAGTTTCACACAAAAGTTATTGCATCCCGAGACTCTGAGCTTCCCTCAGGATCTCGCTGCACTCAAATATAATAAATTCAGTAACGGACCGAATGTCAAATTGCATTAATTCCTGCAGCATTTTTAGAACATACCTGATTTGTCACCATCGCTCCCAGAGTTCAGCTTAAAATAGCTACTGATGCTAGACTCCAAAAGCGAAAATTTGACCATTCCATTTTCACCCGAATCTTTGTCTAGACCCTGAATTAAAACAAAAATTTTAAGCAACGTTCTTATTAATAACATTGAACAAACTGATCTGAACCATGGATGTGAAACAATGCTGCAACTATTGAGAGAAATTAGCATAAGTATATTAATTTTATTCGCCATTTTCAATTACTCCTTTTCACATTACTGGCTTACTCTAAGTGGAAATGAACGCAGCAGAAAATATTTGGCATCAATAAAAAGTTGCCTAAAATAGACACGATTTTAAAACGTTGCAACGCTTTACAAGTCCACATGCTTCTACTAAAATCAATTTTTTTCCTTGTCAACATTTCTTTCCTAAGATTTAACTAAAAGTTTTAGGTTGTTTGAAGGCTTTATACTTTTACTATGACTATATACACTTAAAATTAAGTAATTTATTATTTCTCATTTTACCAGGATTATGGGTTTACCGTATGTGATTTATGGGTCTAAAGTAGACCATCGAAGTAGCAAGGTTGTTTTGCGCTGTGAGCCTAAAAGCCATCATTCAGTTAGTTTTGATCGAAAACAAAAACTTCGAGTGCTTAGGTTTAACGAACCCAAACCTGTGGAAAAATGTGGGAAAATTTTCGAGTTTGTCGATTTTTCACAGGAGCCAACGCATAAACGAAAAAGACAAAGTCACAGTTTGTCGTATTCGTTTCACACCTCAATAAATAATGGTTGCTTAAGTCGTCCGTTTTCGAGCATCAACGAAACTGATGGAAATGCGCGTCCTATTGGCGCGTTATCGTTAACGTCTTGTACGTTGACAGTTACTGGGGTAACAACTCTCCGGCCTGAAATGCTAGCAGAAATATATATCTAACTTTTATTGATGGTCAGTTGAATTCCTATACTTGAAACTTCAAGTTTTGAGGTATTAACACGGGACCATAGCCAGAGGAAATCAGGAGGGCACTCACACCCCTGGAAAAAATTTGGCCACCCTCGATAAGTTTCAATCTTGTGAGTTATTGGGGAAGCCTTTGTAATCTCTTCCTAAAAAAATTTTAGTCCCCCTAGTAAGGTGATCTGGCTTCAGGCGTGTAGCCTGTATTGTTCATTTTCCGCAGCGAAATGCTCAGGGATTGAAAATAAATTTTGACGGCAATTATCGTGAGCGATTGAAAGGAAAAGTAAAAGGATCACACATGGTTTCTATGGGATCAATTGTATTATGCGGTTCCTGCGCACGTGCACCAGTGCCACACAGGTGTTACGAGGATACATCTCGTTGTACCAGTCAGCCGCACTGAAAATTTTGCTGCGCAGTTTGCTTATTTAAAGCTCACAATGTGTTCGCAGGCCAACCAAGTGACTGTCAAAGTTTAATACATTTTCCACTCGCGGAGACATTCATGAATCTTAAAAATCAAAATGTCTGCTGAACACACTTTAAAAACTGTGAAAACACAGAATTTATTCCTTATCATTTGAAATTTCTGACTCCGTCAGCGAGTAACCTGGGGTATCTTATAACGCGCAAGAACTCGTATCGCTCACGCGTTACCACCCTTTCGTCTCGTTTCCAACGCTTATCGAATACAAAAGTTACCTTTAAGTTTAGCCGCTATTGCAAGTTTGTACGTTTGTTTCTTTTCAAAATCCAAACAGTACGGCGTCGGCCCACAATTTAGAAACAGTTCACCTGTTGAATCGATCCGAAATCTAAAATATCTAAGTTTAGCGCAATAGCATCCAAAAAAAGTTTTACTGACCCACTTTAACTTTTTCAAACAAAACGTGCGATATGTCGAAACTTGGTTCAAGTTACACAAATGGTTCGGGTACGTGCGTCCGTTGACAATTACCGTTGGCAATAATACTAAACAACAATTGAATTCGTCATTATTTTAGGCCAACCGCAATTATATTCGACAGACTGAATTTTTGGTTTTGATACCCAGGGTTAATTTATAACAACTCTGAAAATGTTACATTTGCAAAATTCGGCACTTAACATACTCCGAAACAGGAGTATTGCGGTCGATATTGCTTAGGAACAAGCAGTACATGGTGCAACTGATTTTTTATGATACCAAACAGATATTATGTAAACATTTTAAACCAAACTCGTTCTTTCGCAAAGTTCTCTTCTGTAGAGTTTTTTAATCAAATTAAACGGAACAAATTCACTTTATATCAATTAACTGAAATGTTGAAACGTACAATTTTGAATCAGTACCAAATACTTTAATTTCAATCGAGTCATCTCCGAGACCGTCCATCTAAAATAATACTTAGTTTAGACTAGATCCGAATCTTTTAGCGTTAAGCGTAAATGGGATTTTTTCTTGGAAAGGTTGGTTATAATTTTACAAAAAAATAACGGTTACACCAGCATAATGAATCGCCGTAAACCACTGCGCAATATTTTAAAGGCTACAGTCCCAATAGCAACATCATGGTGTGTAACGGTAATAGTTCTTTAAGAACTCGTTCTATATTTGAATCCCTGTGATGCTTTACTCGGGCCCGTAGCCCAGGGGGGTCAGGGGAGCTCACCCCCCCTGGAAAATTTTGGCCCCCCTAGAAAGTTTTCAACTTTGCTTGTAGCTCACTCACAACCCTTCAATGCCCCTCCTGAAATTTTTTAACCCCCCTAACAAGGTGAGCTGGCTACGGGCCTGGCTTTACTCAACCCTGATTGTTTTCTGTTAACTTCGCACATCACGTGCTGATTGTTAAGAGAAATTCTTTAACTGTTCATTAACGCGTCATTGCAATTGCATAACATCAGACACATCAGTTGCATTAGATTCAATTAAACGTTAGAAATATACACGAAAGGCGGCTTTACTCGGATTGTTCCAACTGAATATCCGTTCGGCGAATTCTCTGGCACTTTTAGTACGTAAGTTTCTTCGGTGAATTGAAGTTGTTTTTTGATAACATCACCAATTAGTGACACTTCCATGACTGATTCCATGCCTCGTGTTGTACTGTTTGCTAGTATCTATAAATTAAAGTTTTAAAAATTAACAAGGAATTACTGTTCTGACTGCGCGGCCTGCAGCGAATGACGTTCAGCTTCATCATTAAAATTGTTGCCTTCATACAGATGATCTTTCGACGCATCTTGTAAAAGTATATCACATCTTTGAATTTTGTTTTAATGGCTTGCGCCATGCATCAAACATACTGGACTTAGGAAGCGAGTCAGTCCTTGTTGCAAAAAACTGTATACAACTCTTTCAAGATTCAGCAACTTCTTATTTTACGAGACTATTTTTGCATACGATGTCTTTAATAGTAGAAAGCACAAATTTTTAACATTAATTTCAAACATATGGTTCCATACGTTTTCTGAATTTAAAAATTCAAAGTTTTACCTCAAACGAGCGATTATTTCCGACAAACTCGATAAGCATTGTTGCGTTCTCGATCAAAAATTGCGGTATCAACGAACGTCTTCCAGTACTGCTCGCCAACGCCAATCCAGTTTTTGGAGTTAATATTTCAATTGAAAAGTCCGCGTTCGCTCCCTGAAATTGAAAATACTACTGAACAAACACAACATATCTAGGAACAATAAACTAAAATTATAACAAAAATTGCTGTATACCCTTAGTTCTGTGCAGCAAAATTTAAGACAAAGTGAAGATTAACAAAAATCAACTCAAGTAACATCCATTCGATATTATATTAACATTAATAATAAAATTACTATCATCCTTAGACTCCAAGTACTTGTAGGGATGCTCCATGGTGCGCGCTCTTGAAATTAGAATATTTTAAAAAAGTTTGCTCAGTAATCGTGGAGCGTTCCCGCTCAGAGCAAAAGCCGCCAACACTCACTTCATTTGAGACGGGATGGGGACGTCTACCCCGTGGGCGCTAGCAAGTGACTCGAGTTCAGGCCATTCTCGGATGCATAACAGCGGTTAAAGAATTTTTTACCGTGAGTGTAAATAGCCTGCAAGTGCATATATCAGCAAACCACTCCTATGCTCCAGTGCGTTTTGATCACCTACCCTCCCCTTTGACGTTCGTATATTTCGGAAGCCTGTCATTGGTTCCTTTTAAGGGATAGCTTTTAAATATGTTGACTTGGTTGTTGTTTTGTTTTCATTGCTGCTGCTTTTGTTGGTCGATGCATCTACGCAGGTCGCCATTGGTTCTCCGAAAATTTATTAAATTTTGCAAAATTTCAGGAAAATTGTGCAAATAAGCTTCCGATTATGCAAATTCGTATTAGCCATCTAGTAGAGTATTTCAGTTTATCTTATTTTCCCCGCACTTCAATATCTTTTTGCCCACCGGATGGTTGAGGAAATGGCCCGCCATGGTGGTCAGAAGTTTTACCAACGGACATAATTGACGTATAATTTACTCTCCAGTCCCCTATACTTATTCGCCCTACTATAATATCTACTATTTTAGCGCATGACATACGCCGTTTGTGCATTAAAAATACTACATATTCGGTTAATTCAAGAAAAAGTAAATGCCCTGCTTAAAATCATCATGTGGGCGCTATATAAATAATTCGTTGTTTTACGTTTTTAGCTTTTTAGCAGGTGCAACGGTAGCAGTCAAAACGCGATGGAGATTCGTGTTGCAAATTTTGGAGCGAGGCGAACGTGCCCAGTCACGTAACACAATACAACACCGTCGATATTAATATCAAGTTCATGTCAACAGCATCGACCCAAGCAACCCGAAGCAAAAAACGACGAAATTTTTCAACCGTTCCCGCTTTGCGTTGATGCTTCATTAGAATAGCACTCAACAGTTCGTTTATCATACCTTATCTAAATCAACAATTCGCACCAATTGCTTAAGTTTTAGCGATTCGCCGTCGACCGGCGTTTTGGGTAGCAACAATCCCAACATCCCACCACTGTCTTCCTTGGTATCCGTTTGTAGTATTGCTTCAACACTAGGTGAATTATCGTCAACATCAAGTATGGATAACATAACAGGAACGGTAACCGATTGTGTCTCGTATATTGCCTAAAATAGCAATAGTTTTTTAAATGTTGTAATTAGAACCAGGGTAGCAGTTTATTTGGCGTTCTTTTAGATATCAGTTAACTTTGACACTAAATGCTATTTCGTGACGTTTCACGAATGACGAGACATATGCATTAAAAGTTATAAAGAACAGATTCTAAGCAACTTAAGACATAACCGCAATCAGAAGCGTTTAAGTATTGACGCATATATCGTGTACTTAGATCAAAGGTTTGACTGCATGATAAATGAAATTTTTTTCAGATATTTTTAAAACCAATTTAAAGATGCCTTAAATTTATGTTTGCATTATAAATGCACCCTGGGTACTTTCTTTATTCGAACCTTATCACTATAGAATGTTGAAAGCTATCTGAAATTCTCATTAATTAACTGTTGCAGATATCGCAATTTACATACAAAATAAATTGTCTGGTGTTCAAAAAATGTCTTAAATTTATTAGAATTATTTGTAACTAAATATTAAACATATATATCTTGAATTCCGCACTTTTATTTTTGAAAATTTTCAGAAATAGGGATCGGATATTTTTAGACCTAAAACTTAGATATTTAAGACTTTATTTTAGAAGCTATTTAGACAAATATTATTGAAATATAAGAAAAATATGTTGGAAATATAAGTCTAATTTTGCTGATTTTGGCCTATGTGAAGGTCTAGGGTGGAACGATTTTCTGCGGATTGCAATAGAGTAAGCTTAAGTTTGATAGTAATTTTTTGCGTAGGCTTAGGCTTAGGCGTAGGTTTAGGTATAAAAGCTCATTTTTACGGCCAGGCTTAGGTTAAGAATATACTTATACTACTGTAACGACCCTGTTCTATACATATTGCTTCTTATAAATTGACAATAGTAATTTCTTGAATATATGACACTTATGTTTCAATCATTTCAGACAGGAACATCTGAGCTTTTTTATAGACTAATGTCTGAAATTCCACACTTTGTAGTCGTGAAATTTTCAGGAAGTAAGAGCCTTGAAATTTCACGACAGTTTTTGTGTGTACGACAACAAATATTGGAACAAAGACAGACGTTCAACGCAAGGAATGAACGCTAACCGTAATTTCAGCGTTATAGTAGCCACCTTTGCTAATTACTACGGCATTTTCACGATCGATTCCTTCCTTGCCTTCATTTGACAGACCATCTTTACCATCGGGCGCTTTGAGCAATATATTGACGTGAGTTAATTGAGGATCGAGTAAAGATGCTCTGCTTTCAACTCCGAGTACGTTCAGTTCATCTGAAACTGGTAAACAATCAGTTGGATACAAAGTTGACTAAAATGATGTTAAATTTTTGCAACATTTTACTATTGTTCCAATGATGGTGCAATTGCTAATTAAGCTACTATTAAATGTGAAATGTTTGAATAATTGCCGTGCAATACTGAAATTTAAATAAAAATTTTTGTTTATATTTTGTGCGAAACTTCATTTATTCAAATGAGCCTAAATAGGCGTTCAAGAAAATTCTGTGCAAACTGGTGCTAAGACGCTTATTAAAGTATACACTGTAAAAAGCCGAATATATCTCGGCGACCAAAGGAACAGTTTTCGCTTAGGTTTAGGCTTAGGCTTAAATTAAAGTTTTGGCTTCGGCTGAATTAACAGGTTTCATTTGTTTTAGCCGGAAAATTTGTAATGAAATTCTTGAAAAAATTTAGAATTTATATTAATTGCACTTTGATTTTAAAATGTTCAAATATTTTAAAAAATTATCCACAATCAATTCTCATTTTTTCACAGTTACATGTATTTTACACTTTGCAACCACAAAATTTTGCTAAAACAAAAGTTTGTCAGCGTTTGCTGCATGATTTCGGGCGAAATTTTATCGTGGTTCCCAGAAAACCTTGTCGAAATGTGACATACCTGACGACACAAAAACCTCTATTGCAGATGCATTAGGGCCCCGTAGTTCAACAGTTGCTATGACAGTATCCTAAAACAATATCAAATCAACCATACATACGGCTTCCTGTAGCCAAACAGATCTGTGAATTCCAGCTTTTCTATAAATACTTTAACCCCCAGGCGATGTTTAGTTGTCAGTTGTAAACAACATGCTAAAACCATAACGTGGCCCTATGTGTCACCTATTGGTGCCTCTTACTAATTTGCGGTAGAAAGTGTAGACGCCAAATCTGTGATCCAAAAAGTATTTCAGCACTGTTGCAAAACGATGCAATAATGAAATTACGTTTGGTTTATCGCACGCTTCGCTTAAAACATTTCTTTCGCTGTTTAACATTTATTTTTTCATCCTTTAACTGCTTAGATCATTTCCTATTAAATAACCCAGCTACTTGTGTGATAAGTGTTGAAGTTGTTAGGCTGAAAAGGACGCAAATGATTTCAACTTTCCAACCGATAACGGTAGATAACAATACACGCAGCAAAAGCAAAACAAACCCAAGGAAGTTCTTCGGGAACTGTAACAAAATATTCGGTTCGATCAAATACAACCGGAGACGTCGTAGTACCAGGATCAGGAGGTGGTTCTGCATTCGGAAACGCTTGCGAATCTAATAATTAAAAATTATTATAATTTAGCAGTATAATTATTAAAACACGTTTTAATTCTTCGGATTGCGCTAAACTTTACTGTGCCGGATGCCACCGAATGTGCCGCAGGCCGCTATACATTACTGACACAAATATAAGCAAAATTGTTTTGGAGGCGTGCAGTGGCGTCTGATGGCGCGCGGCTAGTTTAGCGCAACCCTTATATTTTCTCGATCGTGAGAATATAGACGCCGACAGGCATATACGAAAAGGTGCAGATAGCTAATATAAAGTAAAAATATTGCTTAATGGCGTCAGATGCCATTTATTTTACTCTTTTATTCAAACCCGCTTAAACATTCAAACACAACATTCTAAACTGCGGGTATGAGTTCACAGCCATAAGTACCTAACTTAGGCGGCTGTTCTGGTACTGATTCTGGTTCTCCGTTGGGCGAAAACGTTTCTTCAGCTGTAGGAACACGAGCATTGACTGTTACCAAAGCGGATCCTTCTAGTGGCTGATTGCCACCATCCTGAAAAATTTATGTTTCAAACGCTATCTAAACACAAAATTTAGTATTATGAACAAACTGCATGCGGTCAAATTCAATGTTCTCTGACCAGTGAAACTATTTCAGGGGCCGACCAAAACTTTTCTAGTAAATGCTGAACAGGGTGCGTTCGGGTTGGAACCGGTCCGGGCTAAGACCCGCGGGTTCGGGCTTGGACCGGGGCCGGACCCAAACGTTGGCCGCGTGGGCGTAAGCGAGCCGGGTCCGGGCCTAGGCCCAAACTTCGGGCCCTTAGTCCCGCGAAATGAAATAAATCGGAGCAGTTTGGTATTGTAATATGATTTAGATACGTATTTTTTAACCTTAATTCCCTCAATATTCATAAATACTGCGGTTATGGCGTTCCAAGGATTTTGAAAAGTAGGGCTACGTTCTGCAAAAATTTCGAAAGTGAGTTTCTTGAGTTCCAAAATCGTTATCGTTCGCACATATCCGGATATAAAAAAGTTTTGTAATCCACTGTACTAAACGAAGTACTACTGTGTTTTCACGCCAGTAATTATATAACAGATTTCTATTCTAGATAACTAACAAGCTCTCCAGATTACTATAGACCTGCTTGGTATACATGCTATTACGGTCGAATCTGAGCGGCATCGGGACTCGCAGCCTTTTGCATCCGTCTGTCGTTGAAGCTCTTAAGCTTTGAAGGAAGGTGCATTGAACAATATTTGGTGAAATATGAAAAATAGGGTTATGTTTATATGGTTTGTTTTTTGTTTTCTGCTCGAAACCTATATAAAATTTGCGAGTCCGGGCCCAATTAGGCCAGGCCCGCGCCCACAAAAACCGGGCCTGTTTCAACCGTGGTGTCCGTTATGTTTCTCTTTGTAACGCGCACACACACCAAGGAGGTGTGCCCCCATCGGGTGCACTCGTTGCACGGAGTTTCACTCGTGCAGTGGAAAATTTTGAGGGAAAAAATTTAAATTACTATTAACATATTTATTACAGCCTATCAACAACTAATCCGACAACGTGTTGTGCCTGCAAGCAAAAGCGTGTCCGATTAGGTTTTTCCAAAGTTCTGAAAAACTAACCACGGCAATTAGCATAAATGAAAATTGTTCGTTCACATTTTCAGACAGTGTATCGTATAACAGTTGAATCAGTGTGACTTCTCGTAAATGAGACACTACTTCTACGCCAATACTGTCACAAATATTCTGAAAATTTCAAAGTTTACGTTCCGTCTTAAAATTACTCATATCCTATAAATTTAGGACAATTTTTTCCAATTTCCAACTGTACTGCTTCAAACGATAATTGCCATTCAGTCAGAATATTAAATATCTAACCAATAATATTAAAACATTTTTAAACTTTGCCTCTTTCAATAAGACTTAGTTTACAACGCATTGCGTATTCAGACCGTCTATGATTACTAATTAGCGGAGCAACTCGTTGTTGGCAGCAAGATATATATACTTCGTCAACTGGGGATACGTCGTGCGACAATTTTCAAAGTCGTAATAGCTTGAAATTATATCACACATATATTTTAAATAAAAAATATTCACGCGAGAAATTTTGATTTAATAACTTTTCAATTCCTTTCTTTAATGTGTGAAGCGAATTATTTTTCAATTTTTACGAAACATTCTAAAAAAGAGAAATTAAAACCATTTTAAACAAGAGATTTGCTGAGATTAATCACTAAGTGCAAGAAAGCAAGCGCACAAGATACGTTTCATATTCCTGGTAAAGTGTCGCATATACTCTCAGACATTGAAAAAGAAAACATACCATTTCAAAGCTGGTAAAACATATTGCCTTCAACAATTGTCTTCAAACATAAGATTTTTCTAAGATACATTTGCTACGTAGTTGAAAATTTTAGAGCAAAAAATGCTACAAAAAACTTACCGTAGATATGCCATCTGGCTGCTGAATCTCTTCGCATAACACGTCAACGATAGTGCCGTTAAGCCCTTGGTCATAATCAATTATTGCCACGGGTTCACCGAGTAATATCACACCATCAAACGACTGCTATAAAAATATATTTTTTGCTTTTCGCTCGCTTGTAAAACTTTTGTGTATACACATTCGCAAACACTACAGAAAGTTTACTTCAACTGCTGTTGGCTGAATGAGCTTTTATCCGAATGAGAATAAACTGTTTAAGTTAGTTTCGTTTAACGTGACTATCGGCGACGGCGTGTGGGTACGTAGCGCCTGGGGCGGAGGTACGGAATAATCTGGAACACCCTAGAAATTTAACAAAAAGTGACGTACCTATAGATCTATAAGCTGAGTTCAACGGTACCACTTTTATGGTCGCATGACCAGCGGTTGAAATGTTGTGGCTCTCGAAATTATAATGCAAACACGCATAGACTGGAAGAGGAAGTATCTATTATTCACATGTTCGTAAAGTAATAAGCTTCACCTGGTTTATTAGTTTTACAAATTTGGTTCGAGTTTGTACATTACATGTTTTATATTGTTAAAAGTTGAAGTTTGAAGGGCCATAACTTTTGAAACGGGGACTCTGCAGTTTTAAAAATGGTACCACTGAACTCAGCTCGCCGAAACCTATAAAATAAACTGTTTTCCATTAAATTCCTAGGGGTCCATACTCGTACCTCCGCCTTTATGATGTATACACGGAACTAAACAATCAGTACCGGATCCATCATTTTCCTCTACGTTAAGAAACTTTTTGTTTATAAATTTTTTTATATTCTAAGATTAACTAACTGCGCTGCAAGCGCAAAACCTTTGAATTCTTGGCGCTGATACGCTACACTTTTCACCTATTTGACTAGAAACCGCATTGTCAGTTTGGATCTGCCGCTGTAAACAATAAGTGTTGCCACAAAATTCTTCTTAGCATTAGTTCACTATAACATATCCGAACAGATGTCAGTTCTGCTTACCTCATCGTCTTTAATATCAATTTCAATTTTGTCTTCGTAGAATTCCGGAGGTTCGTTCACGTCGAGAATATTAATAAAGGCCGTTTGATTGAACGCCTGTTTGTTAAAATAATTAATTCCTTCACTTCTGGTGATTAATGCCCACCTTTGACGTTGTTAAAAAGAAATGTTTATTGGCTTTCAATTGGATACAAAACACAGTTCAAACAAATAGTAAAAATAATTAAACAGAATACAATAGTAATTAAAATAATGGAAAACGGCTGTATTTAATTTATTGAAGGTTAGATGATGTCTCAATTTTCTGCTAGTATATATACAAGAAGCCCTTGAAAGGGTCAGATAGACTGGGTACGCTTGTCCAGTGCCGCGCTAAGCGCCCACAGACCACCAAATGGGGCACATCTCACCTAGAGATCAATTACAATATTTTAATATAAAGATTTAATGCAGAAAATCAGCCCGGTTTCTACTCTCTCTTAGGCAGACAGTGCGACATCCACGTCACTACGCGTAATGTTTCGCTAGGCCGACCTGATACTGCCTACATTACTTACCACTTTTAGTTAAAAAGTACAAAACGAAACTGTTTTACAAAAAGCTACTTATTGTTTAGATCAGCATATCAGGCAGAACAGTGACGCAGCTACCGTCTCCCAACCCCTCACGAGGGTCGTGAAGCAGGCGGGTTCCCCGCAAAACCGATTTAATACGATTTGAAAAAATTCAGCGCCTTCAATGGGATTCCGGTTAAGTATGACATTATTGACGCTCATTTGGTTTGCCTCGCCAGCTTCCTTCAACCCTTATATATTGCGCTCTTGCGTAAATGCCACCGATTTTTGAATACGCTGCTGCACTGATTGATAATTTTTGAAGTTGCCTCATTTTCACAGCTGGGTCCTCTGGTAACCTAGCCGGGGCCGTGACAAAGGACTTAGGAAGTCGGGCGACGATAAAGCTTATTAACTTTGGGGGCCCGTCGCATTGACTTTGGAGTCCTTTACACATTAGGCACGGCACTACACATGTCATGTATCAATCAGATATACCAACGATTTACATTTAACGGGAACAAAAACTCCAATCAGATGAAACTTATACTATTGCTTTTCGAATACAATTAATTAAATGAGGCAGAGTTTACATACAGGTTTAAAATTCCTACGGACAAGCTGAATCAGGTCGCTATTGCAAACAAATCTGGTTGACTAGTGCTGAAAAGATGCAAAATTGTCAATACTTCCGGCATGTCATCACAGCGTCTCGTTCACTGGAAACCGGAACGAACACCAGTTTTGACCGATTACACTAGTAAAACACAAATTGAGTAGTTACAAGCATTGAACAAGCCGAAGTTATGAGAAAGTTTTATCCAGACTAACCAAACAAAATTAATACCGAAAACTAACAAATTTAAACTTTCATTAAAGCAAAAAACATTTTAGTAGAGAAAATTTATAGGAAAAAACGTACCCCGTTCACTCGAATGGGTATCCATGCTTCGTCTGCTGGTACAGTCCGGTTTGCAGGCAAAACTTCAACACGATACTCGAATGCAATTGTCGGTGATTCCTGAAAATAAAATAGCTGCTTGACTGACTATGCATTTAAAACATATTTGATTGGTTGGCTCCAATCTATTTATAAAAATCCTACAAGTATAAACTAATTTACTTAAGCTTAATTGTCGGTATTCCTGAAAATAAAATAGCTGCTTGATTGACTATGCATTTAAAACATATTTGATTGGTTGGCTCTAATCTATTTATAATAATCCTAAAAGTATAAACTAATTTACTTAAGCTTCATTGTCGGTGATTCCTGAAAATAAAATAGCTGCTGGATTGACTATTCATTTAAAACGTATTTGATTGGTTGGTTCTAATCTATTTATAAAAATCCTAAAAGTGTAAACTAAAATGAAATTTACTTAAGCTTAATTTAAGATACTAACTTTGTGATCTTTATAACGCGCAATTTAAAACTGGTAAAATTTGTACTTGGGTTCAGTTTCAAGACTGCTTGCAGTCACGTAAATCTGTATTAAATTCACCTCAAAATTGAGAGGTTTTATCAAAAACACTTGTGCTTTGGTTTTGCCATTTTGCAAATGCTCGTTGAAACAACGCACAATGCTTGGATTTAAACAGACCAGTCTCGCTTGTTGTCCACCAATCTCGTCAAGAACAGCTTCGCCAATTGGTATATTTGAATCTATAAGGTTTTGACTCAATTTGTTTAAAATATGCTTATAAACGATTTAGACTTTTTCTTCGCATCCTTATACTACCGTTATATATTGTGTGTAGGTTCATATATGCAGCGTCAATTTCAAACCCCCCTCATCTTGAGGTCCTCGAGTTATAAGAAAACATCGCTTGTCTACAAGTGGTGGCATATTAAATTGTAAACATTTCAATTTTAACTTTCCGCTAGTATAGGGCTTTCTTATGCTTTGTACTCTATTATGGAGCCTATTTATGACATATGATGGACTATGGTGAAGATCATATAAATCAAAGTACAACCGGAGGTCTGCCTCCGGCTCCGCCAGAAAACGGGCTTCAGGCTCCAATAGAATTTTTGCCGGAGGGTACGGCAATTTCGGTAGTAAAATTTTGCATAATTTTACAAAATTTATCTGTTTAGCGCGTTTCGTTTCACTTTTGTCACAATTTTCAGGAAACAATTTTTGAAATTTCGAAGAAAATTAGCGGAAAATCAAATAACTTAACAATATATTGCAGATATTGGCAAAAATTAACTAATTGACAATCATTGTTACTCCTAATTTCGCCTTACCTCCGGCTCCGGCAAGTTTCGTTTACCTCCGGCTCCTGTAGTTTTCTCCTCCGGTTACACCGTGATATATAAGAATACAATTAATAGAGCTTAGGTTCTTTGATCTGCTGGCAAGCGAAGGGTCTCTGTTTTAATTGGTAACAAAAAATTATCGCTGGATACATGTTTTATTTGATTAATTAATTCTTAAATATTCTGCTGATTATTAAAAATTCAACAATAAGATCCATTGTACAAATTACTGGTCATGCCACCGTCAGGCAACGCTCAATTTTAGTACCTGGTAAGCTGCCTTCAGCCACAATCATAGGTCGATCAAAATGTGGCGACTTAGGCGTGACCTGAACTTGCTGTCTGAGTGGATTGTTTAATGTAGGGAACCCAACGAAAGGTAGTTGCGGCGGTGCTAGCGACGCGGGTCTTTCTAACGGATTTTGTCGAACCAGGGCAGGCTGAGTTCGACTCAGCGACGGAACAGGACCGAAAGGATTTCGTTGAAACACAGGTTGATATCTCCTAAACGGAGGGTATCGTGGTGCGAATTGAGGTAAAACGATTAGTTGGGGTTGATGCGGGGATGGTGCATCGAAGCCGCGAAATGGGGCTGGTAGAGGAAATGGAGACCGCCCGCGAGGTAAAGCC
This sequence comes from Enoplolaimus lenunculus, assembly GCA_030248215.1. NCBI lineage: Eukaryota > Metazoa > Nematoda > Enoplea > Enoplida > Thoracostomopsidae > Enoplolaimus > Enoplolaimus lenunculus. The sequence continues at coordinate 252,746 of JASANG010000610.1, forward strand.
GGGTTGAAAAGTTGAGCTTGGCCTAAAAGAATTTTATAAGCTGAATCATTTGGCATGTGGTAGCAAATGTTGTATAGCTTGTATACTCGGGTGCGAAAGTGTGCTTGGCGATAAGTAAGATAAGCTTAGAAGATCACTTTAAACTCTCTTGTGGCAATTTTATAGGTCAATGAAACTGGAGGTGATGATATTTACATTTTATACAAATTTGTTCTTGATTTTGTTTTGCAATTTGTCGAGTTAAATGACAAATATTCGTAGGTTAATTTGAAGGAAAATAAGTTCATTTTGGAATATAAAAGCTTTTACACTACTGTAGGACTTTTGAATGAGACTGCTCTCTAAGGTATAATTAAATCGCAGTTTGTTTACAAACTAAGTAATTGTAATGAAAATCTTACCAAGCTCAGGGCTCCAAACGGTCACAAAAATAACAAAGGCTGTAAACAGAACGATCATAGCAATACTTAAATGCCTAAAAATTTTTGGCTTGGTCACCACTATACAAATATATATATATATATATATATATATATATATATATATATATATATATATTATATATATATAAACCAAACACAATTGTAGTCGAAAATCTTAGCAAATATTTTGGTTCTGCGTCTGTCCAGCAGGGTGCAACCGGAGGTGAAAAATACCGGAGCTGGCCAATGTAAAGAACAGGGGCGGAACAGTATTATAAGCATATTCCTAAACCTAAGCCTAAACCTATTGTATTGACCCGAATAAGAGGGAGAAGAGTAATAAGAGGGGGTCCCCATTTTGAGTCCGCATCCCTAATAAGAGTCCGTAAGCGAATAGAATCCTTAAACCGTAATTGGAGTCCATAAATGTCAAATAACCCTAATTGAAGCGCATAAATGACTCCGTACCAAATAACTTGAGTTCGAAAGTTTAAAGTGTACTTACATTCATTTTGAAAGTACATTCGCTAAGTATAACCTAGTATTATCGCTCAAGCTATTGACACAAGACAAATAAACGTTTAATTCAACGGATAATTGCAGTACCGGATATATATCAGTAACAAAGGTCGGCGGAGCGTGGGTTAAAAATAAATGGCAGTCTGTAACCGAATAACAATGGGGGGTTCCCTCTGGAGAAGCCAAATAAATATCAGTCCCCCACTCTTATTCGGGTCACTACAGTAAGCATAAGAATGAATATAATCCAAAACCTAATCCTAAACCTAAGCCAAGCAAAAAAGTTAGTCTAAAGCTTAAGCTTACTCTATTCTAGTCACATAGAAAGACTCTCCGGCCCTGATCTTTACATGGGCCCGGAGCCGAAGGTCAACAAAATTTGCCGGAGCCAGAGGCGAAGCTGGAGTTAGACAAAATTAGGTAAAGAAATGATGTAATTAATTTCCTACTTTTAGCAAATATCTGTGTGTGGTAGTTAAATCAGTGATTTTATACACAGAGTTTGATTTTCTGCCCGAGCCGGAGTCAGACCTGCAGTTGTACCCTGCTGTCAAGTTCACGATGGACGATATTATGCAAGCGAAGCGATGGAGCCAGCCGTATGTTCCATTTCATTTCAGTACAAAATATGTATTATACAGAAGCTTTAGTGCTAAAAATTTACTAAAATGTAGGTACTGCGAGTGATTTTGGTGCCCGTATTTATCTCATTACACACACCAGAGCACTCTGTCTCTCGCCACCGATCGCTCGCAATAGAACGTACACTCGTATCAGGTAGTAATCCTGCCGCAGCTGCTTCTTATTATATCTTATATTTGATGTCGCTTAGGGTTAGAACCAGGAACGACGATATAGAGGCCCAAAATAGGATCTTTGGATACCCTACAAATTTAGTTGGGGTCAAGGAAACCGTAAAATTTAGAATTATGAAACAATAAATACGATTCGCATTCAGCATTTATAGACTTGATATGCAATATTTTGACGAAAAGGTTGCTGTTTGAATTCAAAGAAACTGAGCAACAACATCTTTGAACGGTCCAGAAGAAATTATTCGAGAAATGTGACAGAACAGCCAAACAAATTTCAGAAAATAATTAAAAAAGGAAACGAACTTTTGTAGAAATGGCGAAAAATTAAAACAATGCAGTGCGTTTTTCGATGCTCATATTTGCGATTGCAAAAGTTAATATTATGTGTCTGCAGTAATTTGTGTTTAACGATAAATACGATAGGAGCGTAGTGAACAGAGGGGCGGTAGACCAGACCCCACACTCCAAACACGCTTTGCTGTGTTGAAGTATTGCTGCACTGAATAGCAGTTATTCGTATTCCCCATTCCATTTTAAGAGCCAATATTTTGTAGTTTCGTGCTTCTGACACCTTACCTTGTTTAAATTTCAGGTTAAACGTCACTGCAACACAGGAAACGATAACTGCGAATTGCAGTGTTTTGAGTGCATTGTTTTGCAATATTTCTAGCGTTGCATGAATGTGATGTGCGTTTGAAACAGTTTTGTATGTTTACTACGATAATGTAGCCAACACAATGTGTCTGATATTTTTCTTACGCAACGAGCGATAAAACTATAGGAGCGCATAAAAATGGACGGTTGACGTTTGATTTGGGATATGAAAAAGTACGCGCATTAATGCCATCCTTCGGTTTTAAAAAATGACGAAATTTATATATCCTTAAAAAATTGGGTGTATACGCTGTTTCCTTTAAAAATTTAGAAGGCTTTCTGAATGTTTTTATGCTTTATCGTATTGGCGAAAGAACAGTCTTTGGAACTTTGACCCCTGCAAAGATTATGGGCGGAGCGTGTGAGAGTGCAATAAAGAAAGTTTAAGCTTTAGACTACTTTTTCGCATATGCGTTTTAGGCGTAGATACAGGTTGTAATATTACGCTTATACACTACTAATTACAACCCTCGGCTATACATTGGTCGAAAATTTTATACTTCAATATGCGCTTTTTGTTTTAATTTTACAACCGCGTCTGTTTACTAGCCGTTTCGTTTATACCTTGGCGATATTATTAAAAGGAACATCGTTTAGCCTCGACTCGCAAATAGAATAAAAGCATAATCTTGCAGAATTTAAACCAGCTAATTGTCGGAGGCAGGGTGCAACCGGAATTCCTGTTCGGACGTTACTTCATCTGCCGGTTGCGGTATATTGTTACCGCCGGAATTAAAATTCAGGTATGAAATTTTGGTCGGTGAAAATTAGGATATTTTACAAAAAAATGACGATAAAAACTAAAAAATTTCATTACTGGTATATAGTATATCAACCATGACAATCTCCAAAAATAAACCATCGAAGGTAAGTAGGGTTCACTTCCGTGGATTATAAAAATCTAAAATACAGTACATAAAGTGAATACCTATCTACAACTAGGGTTATTTCACCTAAAAATATTGCAAAAAACAAAATTAAAATGAATTTTTCCGTGGCATGTGCGTCATTTTCCGGTAACTTTTTCAAATTTCGGTTGCGGTAAAAAGGTAAGTCCGGTTGCACATTGGTCTTAGGCGTAACAGAATGCCGCAGCGTGCAACCGATTGTGCCGGAATTAGGCCTCCGCCACAATCTCCCTACATCCGGCTTAGTTGGTCCGGAAATTCAAATAGTGAAACACTTGAATTTTCATGTAAGGCCTCTCTTCACATTGCGTTTCTGTGCGTTAGTTCCTCTTTCTCCGCAAGACAGTTCAAACTTTAGCGAAGGGTAGGCAAGAACTCACCATAAATTCTGCCTTTTTAGGGTCGTTGCGTTCTGTGGCGCGACTGCAAGAGTATGCTTAGATCATAAACTAAATTACTCACAGGTTTACACTTTTTCAATGCTTAGGTTTAGAAATATGCTTAATTTATAATGACGTCTGTTAGCGTAAAATTGTCCCCAAATTACAAAGAATCATCGATTCGATATTATCGAACTAAAAAACGCAATATAGTTTATCAACTCGCAATGAACTTACGAAATCGATAAGATTTACTATAATACATGACACAAAAGAGCAATAATACCAAAGCTTCAGAAAAACACGTACTGAACAACGCCTTACATATGTTTTCTATTTAGTTTGCTTTCTTAGATATTTTTTTGCTTTAATAGGCTTTAGGTATATACTTATTCTTACGCGTAGGCTTAGCTATAAGCTTATGCTACTGTTACGGCCCTGTTTTATACATTGACCGCTTTTTTCATAATGGGTTTCAATAAATACTGCATTAACGGAAAACGAAACAGTAAATAAAATAAACCGTTACCGAGAATTAACTGGTACAGTCTCCATGAATGCACATTGAGAAAGGTTTTAAAACGTAACCATATCCAGGTACAGTAAACGATTAGGTGTGCATTATTCTAAGCGTTGAAATATTGAAATACAGTGATTTATTACACTGATACATAATCTTTACAATATCCTGACCCATTTGACTTTAAGCGCAAAGTGCAATTTCAGAAAACTTTACAAAACAATTCATTGTCTGGCGCTCGCGAACACCTTACCGTTTGGTGCTAAAATGCAAGGCAAGGTATTCATACACATTAAATCTACCTTCAGCACCCAAAAAACTACGTATTTACACCCTGAAAATCATAGTGAAGAAAACCCAAACTTAATAATCGAAACACAAAGTCCAAGTTCACTCTGCAATACAATATATTACGGAATAACAGAGATTCCCAAGTCGTCATTGATACATCAAACATAAAGTAAGAATAAACGAAATTCAAATAATGAAGAGATACAAAATAAGTAATTAGCTGTAGTATAAACAGTGGCTTCAGAAACCACAATTAAAAACGCTTTAGATTGTAGCTATCAGAGATGGTACGAAAATGAACACTGTGATCAGACTGCTATTTACTTTTCCTAACACATAACACACAGCACGCATGATGTTCGCCTTAACGTATCTTATTGCGGGTGTTACGATCATTACGGTGGTCTTAATGTTCATCAAGCAAAAACAAAAATACAAAAATCACAAAAGACAAAGGTGCAATCAACACAACAGTCAACAATAAATAAACTAATCAAGCTCTGGGATAGTTACGTTCGCTAAAAAGCTATCCATAGAAGAATCACTATCAATAGCGACCACCGCAGTTGAACTTGGCTTATTTACCTTCGTGTGTAACCTCTGTTGCATTTGGGATGACGGACAAGTCACAGTAGAGGTCACTGTCTTCATATTCCGGGTATTGTGAATATATCCCAACGGTGGTGACTCAGTCGAAAGTCGTCTACACATTGTTGTCAAGGGAGACGGAGGCTGTTGGAAACTCGAGGTTCTCGGTGAAGTGATGCTACCACCGGGTGACATCCTCAAGCGAGCCAGCGGTGACTTGCTAATCTTAGATCTGATAATAGGCGAACACGGTGAAAAGGGCGCTGATGCCGATTTACGTTTTGTCGGTTGTTTGTTGTTGTTATGAGGTACGATAGATTTCGGAGTGCTGCAGCACAGTTTCGGAATCGCGACAGTCGTAGAGTTTTCTTTATCTTCTCGTGTGGATACGTAACGCGTAATTTTATTTTCCAGCGGTTGGTTATGATCTCTACTACTTTTTCGCAGGTTCCATTTCCGCTTCGCATACGTAGGGCTATTATCCAGTGCTTTTTCAATAGCTTGGGTGGCTGCTAAAATAGCTTCGTTTTCAAACAGAGAATCGTCAGACGAAGCCGAATCGTTCTTGGATATAGGTTGGTTCCTGGCTGCAGTGGCCTGATTAAAATACGATCCTGGCGAAATCTGGGGACCGCAATTATAATCAATGACCTTGCTTGATACAGTACTGGAAGCATGAGATGTTTTTCGTGACTTCATACTTGTTTTATCTATATTACGAAGACTTTCAGTTGTCAAGGAATAGTCCGCATTAGTAGACTGTGGATGAGCGATTCTTGCGCATTGTTTAGGCTTGCTCAGTGTTCTACAAGGTGTTTGACGTGAACTACTGGTACTCCTTTCCATTATGCTGGTTCCAGGCTGGCAATCACTAAGCGATGAAAATGAATCAGCTACAGAATTAACTACAGCCTTGTCATTTACCACTTCGGGTTGTTGATTTAGAAATGCTTCAATATTTTGGAGAGCAGCGGCCCTGTTACGCAGCACCGCTTTGCGACTGGGTGTTTTATTGGACATGTCGCTTCCATTACGTCTACCTAACTTCGGCGTTTTTGGTGCGTTATCACAATTATTTGCATTATCCAGCAACTGTGGAGCGCCCATTCCTGCAAACAAAACATAATCAGATGTTAAATTAATAGTAATAGTGCAATGAAACATTATATGATTGCTAATTCAATTATTATGAATATAGTTCGCCTGCTATATATTACGAGTACGACTGCACTAAAATATTACTCAACAGCCTGATTTATTGAGCAGTGTGATAGACAAACACATTATCCACACTTAAATATTTCATATGCGTGGATATTGGAACCATCGCCATCTGTTGAGACTTGAGACCTTTTTTGCCAGAGCTACAAATTAGGCGCACAAGTAAATTAAGAAAAATAATATATGTATTAAATACCAACTTGCATAGTGTTATGTAGCCTATTAATTTATATATATATATTATTTATAACTAGGGATGTATCGATATCAAAATTTTTGCCAATGCCGATGCCAATTTTTATTTTGAAAATATACAGTTTCCGACGCCGATTCCAACTTTAATACACGATGCTTAGAGAACAGATAGGAAATAACATTACATCTTTATAAATGGGAAAACTTAAATCTTAATAACAAAAAGAGTATAACTATATTAGAACAGCTCATTTCGATTTGTTTTTCAAATTCAGATGCGACAGATAACAGTATGTCTGATCAGAGTCACTGATATACGCCATCATATGAAATTGACAGCATTAAAACTGAATGTTAGACGCAAAAAGTATCGGCAAAAAAGTATCGGCACAGATTTGGCAATTTCTTTGTAGCGCTGATGCCGAAACTCACGCGAAAGTGCCTAATATTACCGATACCGATTTATCTACACATCCTTATTAGTAACACAGCTGCTTCAAGTTCCTTTTACAACATACCTGATGCAGATATCAAAGGTTTGTATTTAACAGGAGATGGTCGTTTGCTTTTACTCTTTTGTGCACCGTTCTTCCTAAAAACTCATTTAGTCTGAAGACATACACTGCACATGGACTGATCAAATATAATAAAACAAGTTGCTGCGCAGTACATAATTGAACAAATTATTTAGAAATTTCTGTAACCCTTCAGTCCACCGCTTTCTCAGCTAATGACAATATAAATATTTTTAAAAATAAATTTGAGCGTATACTGCTGATCTAACTCACAGGGCTTCACCTGAATTTTTGCACCTTGAATGGAAGAATAGGTTATCAATTTATTTGTTCTATTCTTATGTCATATATCATTGTTCATTTGTATATATTCGTGTTAGCTCCACCTGAGAGTTCCAAAAATACAGCTCAAGATTTCGATTTTTTCACTTGAAGGTTCCCCGGTTGCGGTTTGAAAAAAGCCGAAACAAAGAATAACTAGCCTGATCTGGTACACAAAATACTTAATCGGAGGCGTTGATGTAAACGCCTCCGACAATGCTGTTTAGTCGGGGGAGCGGAGGGCGCTGCTTCCCACATTTTAAAGCCTGAAATGTTTTTTGTGGAAACACAGTTTTTCAAGAATAATTCGTTTACTGTTGATTATCTCGTCTCGGCGGTTTGATTTTTTTCTTGATCCTTTTACCCAAGAGGCTTTGGATTTAGAACCGCACGATTAAAAATATAGTAAAGTGAATTGACTCCATTCCTATATATCTAGATGAACTGTGTACCGTTTATTCCATTGCTGCTGATTGATACCGTCTCGTTGAGTTGTAGCTGTTAGTAATAATTGTTCTCCGACAGCCCTACGGACACGACTTCGAGTACAGTTTGACGGCGAATCACCCAGCCAACCAATAAGAGGTGCATTCCAGTTGCTTTCGGTTGCCTTCTCACAACAGTTATCTTGGCCGATGCTTGGCATAACGATAAAACCACGTACCGCCGTGTTTGAAATGTAAGAGCTGCTCATGATTAACAATGACTGATGTTGGGACTAAAATACACATGGAAAGGTCTTTGTGTGACCACAATGCATATGTCAATCTAGGTAGGAACCGGGATATCAGACCGTTTTGCTAAGCAGCTGGAAAAGCGGGCTAGAACGGGGATCGAAATCTTAGCCTATGGATCCTTAAGCGAGCACTCTACCACTGCGCAACGTAGCCCGCCTGTCCAACTGCATTTTTCGTCGACTATATGTGTTGACCGTACAACACAATGTGCATTGCATTTATTGCATATGCACCAGGACAAGCATGTCTCACATGCTTACATGCCCTATCAGTTCTTCATATTACCAAATCTGTTAAAGAATGCATCAATGGATGTCAAAGTAAATCACAATACGCCGGATTTGGGTAACGCAGTGGCCAATTGCATGCGTCGCAGTTTATTGCGAAGTTATTGCCATACCAAGCAATAATTAAAATCTATTATGTTGAAATTGCGTTCCACTAGCTTAGTAAATATGTATGATGAACAATATTAAGATTACAACAATATTAAAATAAATTATCCGAACGTCCTATCAAAACAATAGTGATATGCTTTATTAGAAGCGGTTTATCGGCATCATGATTGTTTAGTAAAACTGCATCGTTAGTTAACTCAATTCCGTACAGTACCTTACGTTCGCCGGTTATTCCTAGTATAAGAATTTGAACAAGTTTATTTGATTCCACCGATTATAACATATCATACAATCTCCGATAAGCGATATGCTTGATTAACGTGAAATTATAAGTTAAGCAACGTTATACGTATTCTTAATTCTAAGAAATGGTTATAAAATTGACTGAGTATATTTTAAATCTTTTAACAAAAACTTACAGTTTCATATTATTTAACAGAGCAATTAATACTATGACGCAAATTTAGGATGTTGTTATGACAAAACATCTATCAGTATATTTATTTGTTACTCTGCAATGAAGTAAGTTAGGTCATGTGCTGTCGAAATATATAGCTAGTTCTTAGTTTTTTTACATATGAATAGTAAGAGATTTTTAGCAGACCCAACACTGCAACAAAATATAATGTTACAATTGCCAATTATAAATCCTTATTCTACCCAATCTTGCCTGTACTCACTCAATAAATTCAATTAAGTTACATTTAAAACCCAGCCACGTGCTCATAAAATCCCAAGTTCTCTGTTTAATCCACAGATTCTTCGGTTGAGAATAGCAAATCCTAACCCCGTTAGATTTTACTGAACTTTCCTTAATGTCCCCAGTTAACTCCAACTTCTCCAGCCCCAGTCTGCTCCATAACCCCCCACAATTTCCTGAATTACGCCCAATGGTCTACGCATGCTATACACGCTTCAAACAAACCGCCACAAAAGAAAACAAGAACCCGTAGCGTTGACATGAGACTCCTTGGCTGAACTTAAACTAAACTAATACAACTAAGTCAGACAACCAGAAAATCGCTATAATTCCAAGATGTATTCAATAGGTTAGAAATAGCCAGCGCCCCGCATATCGTGTCCAAGCAGGGCTCAAGTAATTTCTTTGTAGCACAGCCGCCATGCATAGATTTTGATATTTCTCGCCGTTTAGAACGCCTAAGCCTAACTTAAGTTCTAAGAGAGACTAGGTGGGGCCATAGCCTCCGTTAGGTGGGGATTTAGGATGTGGTTTTAAGTTTAGTTTTAGTTTTTAGTTTGAAATGTATAATAAGATTGGCACAGTCACCTACATTCCCTTCGGTACAGATGCCGACCCTGGCATTGAACACAGATTTTATGGCCCAAATTTTTCCGCCTTTTTTATAACGTCGCTATACAGCGTGTATCTACATAACAACGAGTAACAAACGAAGACAAATAACAAATCAAACTCCATCAACTTTTCTTTTCCACAAGTGTAACAAAATGCTGCGCATCTTTAAACCCCAAATGTCCCATATTTGCTATCACTCGACGTATCAGCGAACCGCTACCCCAGCACCCCGATTTTTGTCATCATCGAACAGCACTATAGGCCATTAAAAATGACGTTGACGCGTTGATTTCGGAACGTCAGTGTATTATTCTCGCGAATATTGCTCCCGCTACTCACGATCTCCACTTGAACACACTTACTCTGTATAGGTTTGTTGCGAAAACCTTGATAAAAATCGAAACAAAATTCAATAAAACTTTTTAAACTCTAAACTACTTTGTCAATTCCCAAAGGCAAACCTGACACAAACTGCAGTTAACATGGAAGAACCAAGATACATGAGTGTAATGTTGAGGTTCCTGAAAACTCAGCAATTGATTATGAGGCGGTGTGGCTCAGTGGTGGCGCGTTGGACTGAGAATCTGTCAGTCATGGGATCGAAACCTTGTAAGAACGCCCACATTTTCAGCTACGAGAACTCAGAATTGAAAACCTACCATAGCCAGCCCAACTGACCACAAGTGAATCCTGAACCTTAACTTTGCAAAGAAGTTTACCTGTTTTCTAACTTACCTTGAGAAGATACCCTGAGAAGAAATTTTCGTTACGAAGCCGTTTTGCTGCTATGCAACTGTCGTATTATCAGCACAAGTTAACCGCTTCCCACACAGTTGTGAACAATGGCGATCCAAGGCGGCCATATACTTACCCTTACAGATACAGAACTTATTTTGTATCGAGTTGAGGTTAAATGCACATAGTTCGCTGTCTTTTGCTATCTATGCTCGCGAAGTGTTAGACCGTACTAACTATTTTTACCTTCAGGTTTTTTGACGTAGTTTTTATATATCTCTAAAATTGACGCGCAAAAACCTTAATTTTTTGTTGAGATTGAATACATAAATACGAGTTGAAATTACGTTTAGCCTCGGTCGCTTTGCATTTGTTGCGGTAAGTTTCATTTTGACGGGTTTTGACTACCCGAGACTGAGATTTTGACCGAGACCGAGATCGTACATGAGAAGCCTCGGTCAATTTTTGGTCATTACCAAAAAATTAATGTTTTCAAAATAAATTATTAACGTTGCGTAAAACACAAAAGCTGTTGCGGGGTTTGCTGTTTATTCGCTGTATGTGGGCGTTTTACTGGGATTGGGCAAATTATAGTTTTTTGGACAGCAAATATTTTCATGGGCATTTTCTCAATCGCTTGCTTTTCTAAATTCAAACCGGCGACTCGTGTAGTCAGAGTAATATATACGTATATATATATATATCAGGGTGCAACCGGAATTACAATTTACCGGAACCGGAACCGGAATTTGAAAATTTTACCGGAACCGGAAACGGAACCGGAAAGTGAAAAATGCATTTCACCAAAAATTTCATTTTATTCTTATTTTTTGCTCTATTATTTGTGAAATAACCTTAGTCGAACATAGGTATTTATGTCATTTGTTGTATTTTAAATTTTCGTCGTCGACTGAAGTGAAATCCACCATCATTGGCTTATATTTGGAGTACAAGTGGCTTTCAAAAGAGATTCTTAAAAATTAGCAAAGTTAAGAAAACGGCCAAATTATAACACTGGAATTTTTAAATCCGGTAAAAATTTACCGGAACCGGAAGGTGAAAAAATGCCGGAACCGGAACCGGAATTCCGGTTGCACCCTGATATATATATATACCAGGGTGCAACCGGAATTAGTGGGCAAAACATCGTTTTTGTGGGTAAATACCCCTGGTTTTGCTGAAAAACCACGAGCTGTTGACTATCATGTTGATAATTCTACACGACTTCTCTATAACTTTGGAACAATTGCTGCTTCATTTATCGCTAATTATTAAGCGGAGCGAAACTCCGAGCGAAGCTCGGAGTTTCGTGAAGCGTTTTATGTTTTGTACTTCGGGGTCGAAAGGTGAATGTCCGTCCGTCCGTCTGTCCGTCCGAAAAGAATCTCAGGAACGGCTGAACCGATTTTTATAAACTTTTTTTGTTTGAAAGCCAATTATCCTGGGGGTGTTAACCTCGCATTGGGGTTTTTAAATTTTAAGCCGATTGTTAGCTACAAGCTAATTTGCATAATTGATTAAGCCTAAATTAGGACTTTCTACATTATTTCACTAATTACTACAGTTAGAAGCAATCTAATTTTAGCATTAAAGGGTTTTGGGGTGCGAGGAATCTGAATAAATTGTTGACTAACCTCCAAAACCGATAATTGAGCAGATAGCTAATAGATAATTTGCATATTAGCATAGTTTATAAACGTAAATTAGGACTTTTTACAATATTTCACTAATTATTAAGGTTAAAAGCAATATAATTTCAGCACTAAAGGGTTTTTCGGTGCGAGGAATTTGAATAAATTGTTTACAAACCTACAAAACTGATAATTGAATAGTTTGCTAATAGCTAATTTGCATATTAGCTTAATTAACAAGCAAAGCTACGACTTAAATTATTTCAATAATTTTTAGGATTTACTGAAGGTTTTTGGATGCTAGGAATCTGAATAATTTGTTTGCAAACGTCCAAAACCGATAATTGAATAGTTGGCTAATAGCTAATTTGCATATTAGCTTAATTGACAAGACAAAATTAGGAATTTTTAAATTATTTCAATAATTATTAGGGTTTACTGAAGGTTTTTGGGTGCGAGGAATCTGAATAAATTGTTTACAAACGTCTAAAACCGATAATTGAGTGGTTAGCTAATAGATAATTTGCATATTAGCATAGTTTATAAACGTAAATTAGGACTTTTTACAATATTTCACTAATTATTAAGGTTAAAAGCAATATAATTTCAGCACTAAAGGGTTTTTCGGTGCGAGGAATTTGAATAAATTGTTTACAAACCTACAAAACTGATAATTGAATAGTTTGCTAATAGCTAATTTGCATATTAGCTTAATTAACAAGCAAAACTACGACTTAAATTATTTCAATAATTTTTAGGATTTACTGAAGGTTTTTGGATGCGAGGAATCTGAATAATTTGTTTGCAAACGTCCAAAACCGATAATTGAATAGTTGGCTAATAGCTAATTTGCATATTAGCTTAATTGACAAGACAAAATTAGGAATTTTTAAATTATTTCAATAATTATTAGGGTTTACTGAAGGTTTTTGGGTGCGAGGAATCTGAATAAATTGTTTACAAACGTCTAAAACCGATAATTGAGTGGTTAGCTAATAGATAATTTGCATATAAGCATAATTAACAAGCCTAAATTAGGCGTTTTTTACAATGTTTCACTTATTATTAGGGTTACAAGCAATCTAATTTCAACAATGGGTTTTCGGGTGCGAGGAATCTGAATAAATTGTCTACAAACCTTTAAAACCGATTATTGAATAGTTAGCTAATAGCTAATTTGCATATTTGCTTAATTGACAAGATAAAATTAGGACTTTTTAAATTATTTGTTATTAGGCGGGTTAACGTAGTCCACAACAGCTGGGAGGGAATATACATGTGGATACGTATGATGTCCCCCGAAACATTTTTGATTACCCCCTGGAAATTTAATTTTGTACGATTTTTAGTCGTGTTAACCAAACATTTCCGTAGAGTTCGGACGTTAAACAGACAGTCTAAGGTGTTGTATCTGTTGCTGGTTGCAAACAGCAATATGTATTTTTCTAAAAATTAGCACATTTAGACTTTTTTGGGTACGGAAAAAGCAAAAGAGACGTAAGTAGGCCCTGCCTCGGTCAGAAAACGTTTTAGTCCACTACGAGTGGTACGTATATATAAGCAACATACGTAGTAACTATATCAGACAATTTGTTCAGTGGAATGAATTATGTTTAATTATATGTATTTCTAATAGATAGGCATTAACAATCAAGTTATCCGCATTTAAAAAACCCTTACCAAGGCCTTCAATACCACAGCCCAACTACAAAAAGGTAGCAGCGGAACAACACAAACTTATTGTTTCCGTATATTGCGCAGTTCGAATTCAATTGGGCAGAATTACTGCTCGGACTACGATACATAGATATATAGGTAATAATATGATTATCAGTGTACGTATGCGGTGAAATCGTAGAACTAAACCATTGCGTGAAGCATTATAAACCATTCAGTTGTCGTTGTTGTTGTTGTTGTTGTTGTCGTTGTTGTGACAAAACAATAAATCTAAAGCCGTCGGATTTCGAAGAAACGGAGACGTCGCGACATTTCTGTAGAGGTGCTATATGAGATTGGTTTGATAATGAATTTATGGTGGTCATGATAATACAAGTAAATTATTATTTATAGGTACATATCAGATTTATTGCTGTGGCTAGACTGAGGGCCATGCGTGTTGCGTGCATTATCTATGTAAGCAGGGGTGTAACTAAGCCGGGATTTTGGAAGATCTGTTACGTTCTATACAAGTTACGAAGGAAAATTCTTTGTGTTAACCTGAAAAAGGTCATAGAAATTACTGGACTGAAAACACCCAAAGCGTCTGATCCCTAGGCCCTGCTGGCTACGCTGTTGTATGTTTATGTTCTCAAATCCGATTGGCTAAAGTGTGTACCTTAAGCCACGCTGGCAATATAGGTTTGTATCGCGTTAGCTCTGGTTAGTTTTGGCTTTTAGTAGGGAATGGTGGCAAAATTTATAGTTTGACGAGTATAGTTTTATTTAGTTTTATTAGTTTTGTATGGTAGGTTACGTGTTTGATTGTTTCTAGCTGTGGTGAGTGATAAAAGGCAATGTTTCTGGTTATTTTTCAGCTGTCGCTTTGGTTTCATAAACCGGAAATAAAAGTATCATGTTTTTACTAGAGTTGCCTCGGGACCGGAATTTTTACCGGGCCAGGGATAAGATATTACCCTCGAACCGGTAAAAATTGGGGTTAATGAAAATTCTACGACTTATACCACCATTTTGGACAAACGCCCACTGGCAGGGGAATAGCGGGAAAGACCCAAAGGGGTTTAAATGTGAATCTCCTGTAAGATATATGTGTAGTATTTCTCAGTTTTATTATATAGACGATAGACCAGAGAGCATGATATAAGAGATACTATCTGTTGCCGCTGTTTGGTCCTTATAATTTGGTAATGTGATCCTCGCGTCTTAGCGCTTGGGTAGGGTTTTTAAATTGGAAGAAAGGTTTGTAAAGTAACTATTGTGAATCGGTTTTATTTTTCGAATAGGTTTTTTTACACGCTTTATTTACTCGCACGGATTAGTGTTTTGAGCAGCTGACGCTGGCGGTGTAGACTGATGTTTAAATGGGAAGGTGGCGTAATTAAGATATATATTTTGCAAGTGTTTTCATGTTAAAGAGCTTCTGGTGATAGAGATCTCATTGTATTTAGATTTTATACCAAGTCAGGGTACACATATAGATTCGTACTTTACACGTTTCAAACCGGGCAATAGAGGTGATGTGCAAAATTAATGAATTATGTTCTGTCAGATACGCACGTGTATTTCCGTTAGGGAATGTATAAGGAACCTCGAGTGATAATCTCTTTGACCTCTTATTCTATATTCTACTATAAGTGTAATCATTTGTATGGCTATTTTGGAAATTTTGGGAATGAGATTTGTCCCCTCCATATCTCCCCTTATATACCCCATGGTGTTGATTTTGTTCTAGGTTTAGTAATGAATATAAATTTATTTAAAATGTTTATAATGTATGGATATATGTTGTTGCTATATATATGATTGTTTTACGTATAAGATCGATTCAAAAAGTATACATCATTATATTGTAATTTAGTTCGGCTAGTTCACATGATACATAAATTTGGAAAAACGCCAGCATATTTTGGTGTAAGTAATTGCTATGACAACTGGGAGTAGTAATATGGCTGGCAGCAGCGGATTACCTGTAGCGCCAACTTCAGTGATTCCGCCTGGTGTCGGAGCGCCACCGCCACCTGGTCTCGACCCGCGAAATGGCAAATTGATGTGTATCAAAGTGCGAATGCTTGATGATACTGTCGGTGTCTTTCATCTTGGGGTAAGTAGTGGCATTCGTGCATTTAATTTTTGTTTTATTTGTTACATACCACCACCATCCTATGCGGACGGTAAATATTTGGTTTTTGTAGCACTAAATTAACCGACTAAACGTTGGCAAGGAATGGAAGAATTTTGGTGGCTGTATGTATGTTATGTAATGCCAGTGGCGGATCCAAAAAATTGGCATAGAGGGAGTATTCGTCAACCGACAACTTGTCGACCGACATTTCGTCGACCACGGTGGCCCGGTAACCCGTTGACCCATAGTAGACATAAATTGCGGTGTCGACGAGTTGTCGTTCCTACTGGCAGACGAGAAGTTGTCGGGTCGACGAATTTTTGGGGATGACCAAACGTGGGACTACGTAATAGTTGTCCTGGACGAATTGTAGTGATACGACTAAAGTAGTGTTTCTTAAGTTTCGTGAATATACATTTTGCAAAACTTAGCTTTAAAAATGTTACTATAACCAGTATTATTTCAGAATAGTTTGACAGTCGAATTTTCCCCGCTTTTCTTCTTAATCATTCTACTTAAAATTTAAGCGTTGTATGCAGTGCTCGTGTCCAAAGGCGTAGCCTGGGGGTGGATATCGGGGATGAAACCCGAACCGCTTTGGAATTTATGACCAGGGTTTTTTTTGCTTTAGCTTTTCATTTGGTAATATAAGAAATCCAACGCTTACAAACTTTTTTGGACGGACCCGCACCGTTCCATAATCCATTGTTAGTAGATAGACAGTTTCGAACTAATTACAGGCTGCAGTAAAGTGATTGAACGCATACAAAACACTGACATATAGGTGCATAATTTAGGAGGGTCATTGTTATTCATTTTACAACCAAATAGTTTGTCTTATTGAAGATATATTTGGAAGATATATTTGGTCATAAAACCAGTGCAGATAGCAGTAGACTCCGATATGACGCCTTCAACACAAATCGGTTCTCTTTCTATGCCGTAGCATATATGTGTATTTACTTCCCCTCCCTACCGTCATGAATATGTGGCGTGAGCAATACATATATATAGTTGCATGTGGATAATGTGCTAACTGCTAACTAAATATTTTTCAATTGTGCGTTGTTTAAAAACTGGCTCTAGCTCTACTCTTCTTAGTTTAGCGCTGTTGTGATTTTTGTGCCACCGCGGTTGTTTTAGTTGTTTTTTGCGATATATTACCGGGCCTACAGATAACAACTGGTTAAAAAATTGATTTCAGTCTGGCGTACCGTCACATATATACGTACGTTATCGTACAGGACACGGGAATGAATATGTACGCACGTTTGTCTGTTGGCGGGCGGCAGAACCAGGGGCGGATACGTACTAAACAAATTTTAAGAGGTGGCATACTTGCACTCATGGTCCGATTAAATTATAGAACTTCTAAGTGTGGCGCTACACTTGCTGTACGGCGCGACCATCACTGTAAAATTATTATAAAACATAGCAACACTCTTTAAAGAAGTACTTTTTTTATATATTTTATCGTTATTGAGGACCAGTGATGTGGTCGAGATCGGAGCTTATCAACGGCAGGGATGGGAGTCTCGGTATTTGGCCGGTCTCGGTCTCACTTTTTTTGAGTCTTAGTGGTTTGGAACCGACACCAACAGTCGAGAATTCAGCAAATGTATGACTGTAAATCATGTGATTGACACTTAGTTTACCCAGAGTACCTTTTGGCAAACCCCACCTGCCAAGTGCCAATATATCTTATCATTCATTTGGTTTGTGTGGATGATGCTATATATGGATATCGCGCAGAGGCGTACTGAGAGATTTGATTTTAATAACTGATTGTGGTCAAAAAACTTTAAAATGTTGCTTTTTAATTAAGATAGAATTAGGAAATGGTTAGCAATTGGTCAATAAAGCAGTGTCTTTATACACGTATGTGATAGCAATGATTACGCTTCAAAGGACCACCGTCTTTGGCCACCTCTCAAGCTAACGCTCTGATATCGCGTGAACGTACTGTGATAATAAGCATTTGGACATTTTTAATCTAAAAGGTTTTGGCCGCTGCACAGTATATACTTTTGACAATCGTAGAAGAAGAAAACGAGGCGGCTATCAGTGAGTGATAAAATCAAAAACGAGCGACGTAGTCGCACGTAAAAGGCAAATTGAAAAATATTTTTATTTCAAAATCGCACTTTTTTTATTTTAAGTGATGGTTGTGTGTCTTGTGTGTGCTTGAGATAATATCAACACTGAGGCCAGCTGCCCAACAAAGAAAACGGTTGTACGGAGAGTTAGTTATGTATCAAGAGTTTAAGACGGGGGAATTGTGTTATGGCTACGGACGGACGAACGAAGGCATATACTTTGATGCGTTGTATTAGCTGTGGAGTGACTTACTTTAACAGCACAATTGAGATTCGCGGTCGCGTTTATTAAATAAATCTTTTTTTAATTATCATCGCTGAGCCTGTGGTTGTGTTTTAAATGGTTTGATAACCGAGTCTCAGAAATTTTCGAGACTTGAAACTGAGAATGAGACTACTATATGTTTATACCATCTGAAATGACATCCTCGTTAGGCCACTGGAGGTTTATAGGGGTGGCTCCGCTCCGTATTTGTGTTCCCGCCACTCACTTGCTAGCTTATGCAGTTATATGTACATACATGTATACATTGTACACGCATTTCTCAGTCTGTTCTGTATTTCTTTTCGTATTACGTACGTACGTTTTCGCGTGAAATTGTGTTCTTCAAACTTTTAGTTATTTTTGCGTGATCGGGTATAACTGCTGCAGTAAAGATATCATAAATGATTTAACAATGCTATACAGTTTCTGTGCATTAGGCCCGTATCTAGCTCAATATATAATATGAGGATGAGAAAACAACTTTAGGACGTCACGTGTTAAATACATATGATAGAGACGAATCGGAGACCCCTGTAGTCCTAAACTTGATACAAGCAGTATCTTGGTGTGAATTTATTTGAGAAGGAACACTATCAAAACTATCTAGCATATCAGTACGAAAAATTCAACAAAACACTTTACACACGTAGCAAAGTGTACAGGTGTTATGTTTCGCTTGAAATTACGGATCAAAACAAATGAATTTGTATGGCTTACTGTTCCTAAGTCTTAATCTTAATCCTTTCCAGGCTACCAACTTTCCTCGTTGGCCAGTAAAATTATGAGTTTTTTCCTCTTGAAGTCCAGCCCTTGCAGTTGCTATATAGTACCTATTTATCATTTTGAAAATGTGACCACAAAGTAACATAGCTTTTTTGTACTCACCTTGTTTTGCACGTTAATGCCGTCATGGACGATTAGGGACTGTTTGGAATGAGGTGTTGATCGACATACGTACGTAGTTCTTTTGGACATGTGGGACCGTGTATATCTACATATGTTAAACAATTTGTTTTATTATACCTATATACCTGTAAAGTAGTAAACAAGAGTTATGTAGGAGGCATTGGTCCTTAACATTGGCCACAGAGGTGGACAATTTTAAGTAGGAAGTTTGAACAATTTCTACTGGAGTGGATATGTATATACATATTATAGGTTGTGGCAAATAATAACGTAACGTACATATTTTGGTTTTCCTGCGTTTACATTAAACCGGTCCGATTTTAAATTTTTTGAACATTTACACGCTTCTGCTGACCTTTTCTGATCAACCCTCAACCAAATTTTTACAAACTGTAATACTTATATTTGTTTTAGCACAAAGCCGTTGGTCGCGCCCTCTACGACGAAGTTTGTCGTCATTTAAACTTACTGGAGAGTGATTATTTTGGATTGGAATTTTTCGATTGCTACGGGAATAGAGTAAGTTCCGTTTACAGATATGATCATTTCGGACCGTACGTTTCAATTTAACACTGCGTGTGTAAATCGTACATGGGGTAATTTTGCGAATACGTACTGACAAAATTGATTCGGTAGGTTTTGAAAAATTGTTCATTGCGGGAATCGTTTGGTTTGACCGGGTTGTTACCGTTCGATTTATGAGAAAAATTAAAAAATTTCATTAATTAAGGTACCTAATCATATTGGAACCAAGTGCGTCTGAAAACGGAAATATATGTATTGGGGTAATGTGGTGGGCGTATACTCAAGCGACTGATTCTGAATCTGATTTGAAAGTATTTCATATGTGTTTAATGGCAAAATTTTTCCATGAGTTTAAAAAGCTTCATGTTTTTGTTGCTTTATTGATGCAACTTTCGTTGTGCTGTTGTGTTTTATGTGGCATACTTGGTATTTTAGTGCTGGTTGAACCATGAGAAATCAATTTTGCGTCAAATCACAGTGACCCGGTCAGATGCCAGATTTTATTTTGTTGTCAAATTTTATACGCCAAATCCGGAAGATCTCGAAGAAGAGTATACAAGGTAAGCATGATATGTGCAGAGTGTCACGAAATCCACGATTTGATCGAATATGAATCCAGTGCTAATGTCCGAATCCGATCCGAAATTGCAAATCTCCGATATATCGATAATCTGTTTCAGAATTCCAACGCAATGCCTGCCACTTAACTGTTAAATGTTGATATTGTCTGTTGCTTTCGGCATTTGAATTCGGTCTTTTCATACCCGAATCCGAACCGCCAAGTTTTACTAAATGAGAATCCTAATTTTTGTTGTTCCCCTGTGTATGGGCAGTGTATTTGGGGTTGTGCGAAATTCGAAGGACTTACTTGGCATAGAACCAGGTTTATGTCTTCTAAAACTATATCAGAGCTCATTCGGTTTGCGGAATTTGCGCTCAGGTCGACCTTGAGATTACAAAACTGACCATTTTTGACTATATTACGAAAAAAATTTTTATTTTCTCTAATTTTCGTAAGCGGGACCTTGGGTAGAAAAACCGAAAAAATTCTCGTTCGAACCTTTTGGGCGAAATAATTATATATCCAAAGATGCAGGAACCGGTGTTGCGGCGTAATTTAACCCCTAGTGATTTTTCTCCCCGGAAAAATTACACCGGTGTAATTTTCCCCCCGAAAAAATTACACCAGCCACGGTGTAAAGTCACGACGTAATTCCACCCCTGTAATTTTCCTCCCATAAAAACTACACCGGAGTAATTTTTCCCTCGGAAAGACTACACCGTAGTAACCAGCAAAGGCGTAACTTTACGACAGAAAAATGTCACTTGTTCAATTTTTCACTCCAGACATTCAGTATGCGTTTTTCTTTTCCGCTATTTTGATCTACAAAGAGATATAAGGAAAGTGGGCCGAAGCAGTTGCTATTCCAAACAAATCAGCGGACAATATAGCATCAGTGCTTTACAGTGATTTCCTGCTATTGTATCTTCAAATCAAGGTTGCGAATTTATAAATTCAGTTATGGACTGTATACTCAAACTCAATCAAGTTGAAAAACGAATGTCATCAGCATATATCATCCAAAGACACAAGGTTTTGTTAAGAGGTTTAATCAGACGATACAAAAATGTTACTTAAGATGATAAAAGATCCATGACGGCGCAGATTGTGCATTTGCCGGAAAATATTACGTTTTCTTTTGTCCTCAGCTATAAATTCCTTAAGTCCCGATTTATGGCGATAATAAACCGTGTCCTGTTGTACCACAAAACATGTTGCCCGGGACCTAAGCTTTCGTTTGAAGTCTTTATCGACATTTTGCGGTAGCTAACTCCACTTTTGCAAAGGATACGATTGTGTTTTAAGATACAAGTTAATATCTTCGATAGTTATTTCAACCATGTTATGTACTGCAACGTCACAATGTAAAAAGATAGTAAAAATAAAGGAAATGGATAGTGATCAAAATAGCGGAAACAAAAACGAATACTGAATGTCCGGAGTGAAAAATTGAACCAGCGTCATTTTTCTGTGGGAAAGTTACGCGTTTGCTGGTCTAATTTTTCCGGGGGGAAATACAATACGCCGTGACTGGTGTAGTTTTTCGGGGGAAGGACTTACACACACCGATGTAATTTTTCGGGGGGAGGGAAACGACAGGGGGGAAAATTACGCCGTAACACCGGAATTTTTATGGTTTTGTGGCAAATTATTCATAATCATTTAAATATTGGGAACTTTGTGTTTGCAAGATTGTTATTTCGAAATGAGTTTTTTGCAATTAGTTCAGTTCTGTTCATAAACTGTCAGATTAAAAATCAGGTGTGGTTTCGCAAAACTTTATGATGAAATACCTGAAAATTCGTTTAATCATTTTTAGTTTCTTTTCTGACAAGTTTAACAGTAATTTGGTGATAAAAAATATATCAAGTTCCGGTTCGGGCAAAAACGCAATTCCTGTTCTTGTATAACTTAGTTCCTGTTGGAACCCTGATATGTATATATGTGTGTATGTATACGGAAGAATTATAGAATAAATCTTTAAGAAATATTATTTCAGGTACTTGTTCGCACTTCAAGTGAAACGAGATCTTGCTACCGGACAACTTCCATGCAATGATAACACTGCCGCTTTACTAGCGTCATATATTGTGCAAGGTTAGATTTGGTAACCTCAGAACCACACAATCGTTTTCCACATCGTTTAGCAATTAAGTTTGTAACTGTTGTTGTTCAAATGAATGACTATTTGCAGAATTTTCAAAATTTCTTATCAAAATGATAGCCTAAGGAATGTTTCGGATATTTATTGCATAAATACTGCAGGTACTTAGCTTTGTAGCAAATCTTTTGCTAAAGGCATACAGACAACAACCCGAACGCCGCTGCGCCATATGTATTGCGCAGTGCTTATTCTGTGTGTTTTGTTTAGCTGAATGTGGTGATTTTGCTCCTGAAGATTATCCTGATCATACTTATTTAACATCTGCCAAATTTGTGCCCAAACAAGACGCAGAATTTGAAAAGAAGGTTATGGAAAATCATAGGAAGCATGTGTAAGTTTCAAAATAAAGTTTTTGTATTGAAAATCTCATGAAGGTTTAGGTGCTGAGGTTGCTTGTCGTTATAAAGAGATTGACTTACACAGCGACATTTTTTATCCTCAACGATATGTCTGGTGATTTCGTTAGAGAATGAGGTTAATCTAAAGTTAGCTATAATCTTTAGGTTATGCAGACAATATACTCAGCGTACCGCGGCTATGTTAGTTATGTAATAGCAGTTGTCATTGTACGATTATTGAAAATCTGTGTCATCGTTTAATTTTATGTAATGGGTGAAAATACTTTTATGGCCTAGCAACAACAATTTTAATGTTTGTTTACTTTTTTCAGAAGTTTATCTCCTGCCGAAGCAGACATGGCTCTTCTTGAAACTGCCCGGCGGTGCGAAATGTATGGGATTAAGCTTCATCCTGCAAAGGTTAGTACAGCACCAGTATTATTACTTTTTGTTTATTTTTAACTGAGTTTTGATTATAACTCGTTAACGATGAAGATGTTGACATGAGCTAAAGTATGCGTATACTCTAAAATTGAGGATTCTAGGTCGTACATTTTGGTGTATTCCGTAGGTAATCTTTTTGTTATTTTTTCTGCAGGACCACGAAGGTACACCTTTGTATTTGGCCGTTGTACATCTGGGTCTCAAAGTTTATCATCAAACGCTTCAATGTGTGAACGTATTTTCGTGGGCCAAGATGCGAAAAATGAGCTTTCGTAAAAAACGATTTTTAATTAAACTTCATCCTGATATGCATGTAAGTTTTAATTAGAATTATATTTTTTCTGCCCGAGCCAGGGTGGCAACAAAGGTTCGGATTAGGCAAAAACCTGTGGTTCGGATTCGGTTGTGAAAAAGCCAAATCCAACAGTGTTCGACAATATGTTTTTCAGTTTAAAACACTAAAAATTTTAAATATCTTGTTATATTAATAAAAAAATTTTGTTTCAGGTCACAACTCTCACAGCTGAGGTCGGGCATCGAAATATATTAACGTTTAAAAGTTATGTGGCTGGCATTGCGTTGATATTCTGAAACAAATTATAGATGTAACGGAAATTAGCCACATGCAAGATTAGGATTCGGCAAATTAGCAATGGATTCTGATTCGAATTCGGTTAAACAGTAGATTCGATGCCATCCTGGCCCGAGCACTTAGAAATTGCGCTGTGTTTACATGCTAGTCCGAAAGTTTTCAAGAGGAGGGTTAAAATTTTTCTTGCGGAGGAGAATTTGCGGTTGAGCGCTTCCCGAATTCCATCCTGGCTACAGGACGGTATAAATTTCGCATTTATATATTTTAGCAATTCTACAAAGACACTGTTGAATTCTTTTTCGATACACGCAACGAATGTAAAATGTTCTGGAAAAAATGCATTGAGCATCATGGATTCTTTCGATGTTCCGAAGTGCCCGGTCCATTAGCTGGAACGCCGCGCGGTAGTGGGACCTCTGCGCTGACGCCGAGTACCGCAGCCACTGTGTTTTTCAGCAAAGGCAGTTCGTTTAGGTGAGTTTGTGTTAGTTTAGTTTGTCTGTTTAATAGGTATAATACAAAAGTTACTACAAACTAATGCTTGTTATTTTCCTAAACGCTAACCATAGGCCGAAACTTAGACTAAACTGGACGTAAGTCTCAGTCAAACGTAACCATTATTCGCATCTATATATTATATTAATCCAGTCATTATGTGGTGGAAAGTAAACGAGTAACTCTGAGTTCTTTGCGCTGGTTAAGCTGGAGTGTACTATGTTTTTCGACTGGGGTGGATGGCTAATTACTCTTGTAATAAGTAGGCTACTGAATACTAAATAGAAACGCACTTGTTGGGCGTCAAAATGTATTCTTTTGACCAGGAAACTCCGAAATGTGTGGGTTAAAAATTCACATAACTCTAAATAATTTAATGAATTTAATTTATTATTTTATTTTTTAAGATACTGTGGTCGAACTCAGAAGCAGCTGATCGAATACATTCGTGATCATCACAAACGCCGCGAACCTTTTACCAGGTATGAATGGTTTTTAAGCTATCTCTCATCATTTTTTAAAAAAATATGTAGTTGCGTTGTCAAAAATTTTGATTGATGTAGCGGTCAATGTATTAAAAATACGAGAAATTAAAAGCACACATATTACGAGTCTGTGCAGGGACGTAACCACGATTTAGACATATTGAACAAAACTTTCGAAAGGCTTTTTCCGTCACCAACAGTGTGACCCCAAAATTCTCCTATGTGCGCCCTTTACTGCACATACCATTTATATTGATGTAGACCTGAGTAGTACCAACTTTATTTTAGTTGAAAATATGAGCTGTGTTGGCCCTTTCTTGTTAATTAGTTTTGTTTTTCCGATGCTTTTAGGCCTGTGCATTCGTCATTCTCAGGAATTGCAGTGCCACATACAGCGCGAGCCGCCGTAGGACGAAATCAGCATGTAGCAGACCGTCGCACAGGTACAGATACGCCAGGAAGTGTTACTTCTGGTGCCGGTGGGGTGTATGCCGCTGAAAGCGATACACTTGGCCGCGTGTCCGCCCGTTCACTACCAGCCCAGCTCTTGCTACCTTCACCGTATTCGTCGGTTCATGCTGGTCCTGGCCTGGGACCTGAAGGCGCTAGCGCTCAGTTGGGTGGCCGTAATGGTTCAATCCAACAGCGTATTAGAAATCAGAACCAACAGCCTAATCACGTCATAGTGAGAGATGGAACGCAATGTCAGCCGCAACAACAACAACAATATCACCCAGAACAAGACCATCATGAAGAGCGCAATCGGATGCCATTTGAACATCATCATCATCATCATCAACAACAACAACAACAACAACAAACAGTAACCACAACGGTTAGAATTCAGCAAACCTCGAACGGGCATTTGGTCACAACTCCTGAAAAAAGCTTTGATGAACATGCACAGCAGCATCAATTACGAACGGCTATACATGCGGACGGGCAACAAAACCAAAATGATCGAAGTGTGGTCGCTGGAAGATGTTTGGATACATATGATAATCGATACGTACTCGAACAGCAACAGGACACCAGCCGGTATAATCAGTCTTATCATAACCAACAACAACAGCAGCAGCAACCACACCACCACCACCAACAACAACAGCAACAACAACAACAACAGGTAAATTCTGGTCAATATAAACAAAGGGGATACTACGACGCGCATAGGCAGCCACGGTTAAACGCGATCAATGACGAAATGAAAGCTCGAATTGCTGCCGCAGGCGAAGTGATAACAACTCCAGTTACATCGACTAGTACAACAACAATAACAACAACAACAACAACAACAACAACAACAACCGAATCTGGTGGTAGTCGTTCGTCTGACCAAAGCTATAATAACAGCTGTCATACAAGTGATCAGGAATCGCGGGAGCAGCAACTTCGAGTTGACCAACGAGGTCTCGACTTCGTGTCCCGGAGTCAACTTGAGCAAAGCGACACGATTGAGCAATCAGGCAGAGCTGGTCCAGTTAATCGAGAGAGTCGGTACGATTTTGACCGGTCGCATCAGATATATCCTGGTCAGCATGAAAAGTCTGGCGCCGTAGCTCTTCCTGAGAGCAGTGGGTCAGTTGTTACTGTTCACATTCCGATACGCTCTGCAGGCCAACAACAAGCGCAACAGCTTAGCGATTTGCATGAATATGTACCGTCCCGCTATGAAAACAGTCACTATGGATCGCAATTTCCTCACCAAGAGGCGGCAGCTCTAGACGAAGCAAGAGGACAAGACCGCAGACTAGCACGATCGAAGGAACAACCGAATGATGAATATCGAACCAAATCGATTGCGTCTGCTGTGCTAACCGCGTCTGACGACCTGGCGAGTCCTGTCCTTGCACCTCCGCCACCTTCGTTGCTGTCTCCTGAGTCGTTTGCCGGGTTGATGCCGTCTGGGTCCGCTGCTACTGAAATATCGACAACCGTGATGTGTGCTGATCGCAAACGCCAGCCATTGACTGAATTATCAACTATGGCGCAACAACAACAATTTAAATCACAGCGCGGATGTATAGATCATCGACCAGAAAATCAATCTGTTAAGTTGGCATCGGCAGCTACCACTGGAGGGGGCCAAGAATATCCAGACAGTGTTACAATCGATATTGATCGCCCTGCGAAAATTATTAACCTCGACGCCGCAATATCTCGTGGGCCTGTGCTGCCACAGTCTTCTCACCAACAACGGCATCGTCGTAAAGCTGCAGAAGATAGTGAACTCCGTTGCGAGACGCAAGCAAATACAGATGATCTGTCGCCAGAGCTTCCGCCAGCCCCGCTTCCATTAATTAGTCACTTAGGAACACCGCATGCTGTGTCGTTGGTTGTAGGGGGACTTGATGACGAAGGGAGCGTTGAAAAGACTGCTAGTCAATTACAGAGCGCAGGCGGACGGTTGGAGTGTGAGCGTCAAAAACAGAAACAGAAACAACAACAACAACAACACGATTGCAGTAAACAACAAGACAGATACCCGGTAACTTCATCGATTGGTGTTGTTGTTTGTCGATCTTGTGTTACGTCGATACAAACGGTACAATCCACATTTGTCAATGGGGCATCCGGTGATCCAAAACGAATTTCACAATCGTCAACATTGAATATTACTAGGGTTGACGGGGAAGACAGTCCGGAACAAGGAGAGAACGGTAACCAGCAAGTGGTTGGAAGCAGTATAGCGAATGATACGCCCTTATCCAACCAACTTTCGGCCAATTCAGACCGGCGAACAAGTCCTCAACTGGGTATGGTTCAAGATATTATTAGCGGTGGAATTGTACATCGCAGTACTTTGTCTTGGATCCCGCCTACAGTAACATCGACTATTTGCACGTCGAACAGAACAGGTGGGGTTGATGCTGAATTGACAGAGAATACAGGCGTCTCTGGAACCGATATTTCGATGGGAATTAGTAAAGGTCAAACAACCGTGTCACAGCCAACGCTTCGTATCAAACCGGATGGGGCTGGCATTCAGAAGCCAGTCGTACCGCCTAAACCGTACGGCTTAGTGAGCACGTCCACCGCTTCTGGATATTCGACCACGATGTTGCCAGCTGTCTCGCAAAATCATGAATATCATGAAATTGAACGCAAAACTACAAGAGGAATCGTAACAGAGTCACTGACAAACACTTTAGCTAACTCAAGGATAATTGCAACCACAACAACTACAACAACCCAACAAGATGTTAGTCGGGAAAAAATATCAACGGTGGTCACCGCACAGATCAGGCCAGGCCAGCATACATATCCAGTCTCTGTTTCACAGCGGTCAGTTGATTATTTCGTTGCGAGTCGGACGCCAGCGCCCAGTGAGTCAGCACCACTTTTTCGCGGATTTGGAATTGGGGCTCGAGGACCTGGTGCAGCTGCGTCGTTTGCTCCTTTAGCATCATTTGGTCCGGACGATGATGAAACTGCGACGACCGCAACCGAACAAGAATCTCCGGGCAGCGTGACTGGCATACCATCTGTGTTCGAACAACAACCACAACAACAAACAGTAGAATATTCACTGAACTCTGTAGCGGTTTGCATGTCATCAGCTTGTATGTTTCCTATTTTAACTTGTATTTAAGCAAAACGGGTAGATGGACATTCAGAAGGAAAGGAGGCGTAAATTCTGATTAAGATTCACAATCATACTATTCTAGCATCCTGAACCTATATGACATTCTACCTCTACGTCCTGAAAGTACAAATATATACGTACGTAAAGCCTAATAATTTTGCATATATTTTTCGAAGTTTGTTGAATATAATAACTTTTTTTAAAAATTTCCTCGCAAGGTTCATAACTCTAACATTTCAAGTGCAAATGTTATGCTGTTTTATTGACCTTATTAAAAAACTTACAAATGGTGTGGTGCTATCCGGCGCCGTCCGTCATGGTCTATCATCGTGCGTTATGAACAGTATGACACGCAAATTGCTCTGGTACCACACTGCTCGGTGACGGACAGCACTGCACGACAAGTCCAATTTAAGCATCCTTAAATGTCTACCAATATTTCCAGTGTTTTATAAAGATGTGTTTCAGCAAACGAAAAATTTGCAGCCACTAGTGCGATTGATACACCCTCAACTACGGTGGTTTCTTCCTCGTATGTTGTGATTAATCCGTATTTGAAGCATGTACCAGTGGTTCGCGCAGCAGATCCTAGTTCAGTAAGGCCGTTGGACGCCGCTGATAGTAGAACGGACTCAGTGGAGTGGTGTGAGGTTGTTGTGCCTTCCAGCGGCGTACAAGACTCTGTGTCCATTTGTGCTAATGATAATTGGGTTCCCAACCAAACAAAAATGGAAGAAATGAATGATATCGGTAAGAGCGATAATGTGAAACGCGACGTTGAATCTATGCAACCATTGTTGGCGGAATCTAAGACGATTGTAGGTCGACATACCTCAACTGCTACTGTGGATGTTTCCCGTGCTGATTTAGATCTAACGCAACCAGTAAATACCCAACCTGTGACTCTCAGAACAAGTAACGGCCGAGATTCACTAGCACAAACAGATAAAGTAGCAGACGACGTCAGAGAGTCCGTTTCCGACACGGAGAAACGGCAACAGCAACCGGTAAGTAAGCCAGAGCTGGAGCTGGAACCGCAACCGAATCAAGATGACCGCAGCCCCCAGCGGCCAAGTCGATCGCGAAGCGGAACCCGACGAGCTGGTGGTGGGGGCGGAATTTTAAAAACAGGCCGTTCAGGGTCGACCGGAAGTTCAGCGCAATTTGTCGCTATTCAAATTCAATCTGAAGATACGCCTGGCGTCGCTCATCGATATTTGAGCGGCGATATCCCGTACGTTCTTCATATGCGACGTGTGGCGCCGTCGGCAGTGGCTCACAACGGTGATGGGTCCACTTCTGGACAACATGGTGACACAAATGGTCTGTATTTGCCGTATAAAAGTGAACCAAATCTGAATTCATTTTCTGCGAAGCATCGTGACGAGGAGATACAACCAAGACTACGCGATGTCGATTCAACCGGTAAGTCCTGGTCTGTAACGACCCTACGTCTTTATCACAACTCCAAGGTGCATACGTACTTTACGAATGCAGAGTAAAGTCGGGACGGGAGTTGAGTAAATACTTAAGCATAACCTAAAGTACTAAATACTTTGCTGTATTCTCCAACCTGAGCACCTATAACCACTTGGTGATAATTCTTATAATTTTCGAAACAGTAAATGACAAGCTACCAAAATTGACTGCAGTTTCCACATTTGACTTTTATACGACTGTGAATTTTCAAAGATCCAGAACTATAGAACTTTCTCAGTTTGAAATGTATCACTGAAACAGGAGATGGGTCTGCATGCGTTTGAGAATATTTTGTCCTTAGGTAATATTTCAGAAACCCAGCCAATGACTCACGCGGTGTGTGCTGCTGATCACAATGGTACGCTAATGTCAGCGAGTTTCAATCATGGTTTGCCTATAGATGTCACAGCATCGGCATCAGAAGGGGTCACAGTGGTCGCAGAACCGCTTCAAACTGTGGATACGTCTGCTTCACGAATGACTGTTTCAACTGATGACAGCGATGCTAAAGCTGTCTCACGTCGTCCGACGAGACCTCCGCCAGTAATCTATAGACCACAACGTCAGAAATCAATGGAATTAGTTTTTCGCAAACGCCTTCCGTCGCCGGGTTCGTTCTCAACTCAGGATCATTCGATTAGTCCAACGCACGGCTCAGATTTGTTGTTCTCGCAGCTACTCAAACGTAAGAATATTGATTCTCACGCTGCCACCGAGGAGATTTGTCAAGGAACCCATGTAGGTTATCATGGAACAACCGCCGCTGCAAGGTCCTCAAAAGAGAGTTCGCCTATCACCATGGAATGCTGCGCAGAAGCACTCGCCCGGCCAAGCCTTCGCGATCGGACTTCGATTCAGCCTGGGGCGGCGGAATCAGCATCGAACGAAAGTCTGCTAAGGGCTGCGACGCTTGAAGGCGCACGAATTCGATGCGCCGAGTCTGATCCGGTGTCACGTGTCCTGTCAGCTGTGCCTGACGGCACACTTGGTCAAAGTGCGAGCGATGCATCCGGGAGCGGGCGCCGTCCCGGAGGTGGTGGTGTTCGCTCTCGAAAGGCGGCCGCAGGTCGGGCTCGAGCACGTCGAGACGATCCACGCCGGCTTACCCAGCCTGCACCGCCGGTTTCGTCAATTGCTGAGCTAATTGGCGAAGAACGGAATGACGCAGAGGGAAGAGAACACACGGCAACGACGACTGGCTGTCGGTCAGATACAGTGACAGGTACATGTCATAATTCGCAACAGACTAAAGGTTTTTGTGGAACCACTAGTGAAACAAACGACAAAGGTGGCGGTGGTAATAGTTGTGGCAACGCTGACAATAAGTTAACGTCAATGCGACAACAACAACAACGAAGTAACATTATTGGTCCACGAAACGCACGAAGTCAACCAAATTTAGCATCTGCTGGACGTCGGAAACGCCGTCGCCATAGAAAACACAAGCACATGCTAGAGGATGACCAACACATCAAGCGAGATAGTTTCGCGTATTCTCGAGACCATCGCGCTAGCTCTGGAATTGTTACAACAACTGCAGTTACCCACGGGCAACCATCATCATCGTATACCGCAGTAAGTCAGATGAAACCAGTCATTTCAGCGAACAGTAGCACAACGAGTAGTTGTGGAAGCCGCAGAAGACCTATAGGAAGCGACGGTAATAAAATTGCAATCGTTACTAGTAGCCGTAGTAGCACCAGTAACCACCAACAACGAAGCGAAGATGACCCGTACGATTATGACGACGATTTTGGGACTGCGTTGGAAGAACCGGGACAACAGCGACACCATCTGAAAGCCACTTGTGGTGGTAGGTCTGAGGCCGAAGGTTCTCGTAGCAGCCTATCACGCCGGCCGTTTCGGTCCGACGCAGAATGCAGCTATACGTCAGACGATGACGACGACACTGCGCTGCCGCTGCGACAATCATTAGACACCAGCGTATCAGCGACTGCAGCGACGGCTAAGCGTAGGACGCCAAGACGACGCCTATCTAAAGATCAGTTGTCGTTAGGCGATCGTCACTATCAATCGAAGCCAAAACGCAGTGACGCCATCAATACCGATGACGTGTCCAATAGTGATGACGTAACCGACAGCGGTGATGATGACGCTGATGATGATGATGATGATGATGATGACGATGAAATAGCTGACGATGACGCATCAGCAGATGAAGCGGTCTATGACCTGAGTGTGCTTGCAGTATCGATGCAAGCGCTGCAGCGATCGCTTCAGACCGAGTCCGAAGCGATCACTGAACGCGCGACTGCAGACGCGATTCGCGAGTCAGTAAACGCATTAAGCCAGCTCGCTGACACTAGCGCACAGCTTCCGACGCCGCCAGGGTCCCGAAAATGTTGATGGGTCTGGCTCATATGCGAACGAATGTGTGTACTTACGCTTGTATGACATATCATTATGTACGCGTTACATGTTGCGAATTTTGAAATCAAAACTCTTTAATGGTCAGGAAATTGTCACTATAATATAAATAAAAAAATACCTGTACAAAGATTAGAGCTGATATGTTATACGTGTAAATTGCATAGGTAGCGTGCTGTGTATAATGGGTTTAAGTAAACTTTATTTGGTTTTTGAAAGCTTAGCTGTATGTTTAATTGAACATTATGGTAAAGTTTCGGTGTTGCTCAGGGAAATTTTTTATCTCTATGCTGCTGATGCTGAAGCTGAATACGTTTTAGGAATTTATTAGTTTTATTTTTGTTGGTGCTGAAATCAACCTTATAAACTTATCTCAGTGATGTTCTGTTTTATATGCGTGAAATGTCGTTTGGAAATTGGTCGCGTGAAGTTTAACATTGTAAGGTACTGCGGTATAAATATTTGAACGGTGTAAATATTGAATTTGTTGCTTGGATCATGGAATCTTACTGAATTAAACGTACATTTTTTACCTGAATTATAGGCACTTGATTGTTTCGAAATTAAATTTGTTAGCTTTTTAACACGAAACATGTTATGTAATCAGCGCCTTGATTTGATGGTATTTAACGCAGCAAGTGAACTTCCAATGCCATGATCGTCGAAACTTTTGTTGAAATTTTATCAAAGTTATAACTCGGCTTGTTAACAAAACCTACCAGGGTAGTATGGAACTTATGATTTTGTGGCGTGCAAATACATAAGTACACGGCAGTGTCACCTATTTATATATATTTCGTGTTACTTCTCTTCTTTTTTCAATAATAAGCGTTTGAGCCTACCGTTTGTGTCCTGAAGCTATGGTGCTAATAACTTCAAGTCAGGAGTAAATTAATAGCATAAAACACATGCGTTCAATTTGGAATCGGGTTCTGTGCGAACTTTTAAATTTTGATATTTCGCAATGATATATATACTAGCATAATTTATTTTGTTTGTAAATATGCTTCAGCTTTACCATGAGTTCGCATTCTCAACTGTACGTATCCGATCATTTCAGAATGAAATTGGTTGATTTCTTCAATTCAGTTTTATTTGCTTCGGTAAATCACTTAATATATCTTTTTACACTTTTGTTTGAAAACTTGAGTTTTGACATATGATATTCACATTTGAGAATGCTTGCCATTACCTTTCTGGTCATTTGCAGTGGCAACTTTATAAAATAATAATAATAATAATAATAATAATAATAATAATATAATGATAATGGTAACGTGAATCTGATATTAAGCGTACCTTTTAATATATAGCTTGTTTTATGAAATTATTTTGCAACTTTCTAGTCTTGAATGTTGCTTATTTGTGTTTTATATTTTTTATTTAGTAGTGTTAACTATAATGTTGCATTTGTGTAGTTCCTATCGAATAGAACTTGTGAAAGTGGTTAAGGAAACATTTCAGCAATGATAAATTACAGTTTTATAAAAAATTTACTAGATATTAGAGAATTGTATTTCGTGGTAACAGAATACCTCAGCCGAAAGTTATCATTAACGCAGAGTAGCATGAATTGAAGTGTGGTTTTTAAATCGCGTAGATTTGAAAAATGTTTCAGTTACATTTCAAGTATCATAGTTTATATTTTCCGATAAATTCCTTAGTACTTATCATGGTTTATTTCTAGCAGAATTTTAAGTTTCTGTATAATTCAGGGTTCCAACAAGACCTGCCACCGAAGCAGCCACAGAAACAGAAGTTTTATTTTTTCGCCGTAGTGCAAAATTATTACGCTACCGAATTACAAGTAATTGACTATAATTAAAACTGCAGTCTATATTCGGTTCGTCGGCTATTTTGCGTTTTATTAGCCCGAGGTTCTGCAAAAAACTCGTCGGATAAGAATGTGTAAATAGAACACAAGAGTGAAAAGGAGCTGAGTTATACAACAAAATTTTTGACGCGTACGTCAGTAATTTTTAGTGTATTTTCTGTACTTTTCTCACAGTACCGTATAAATTCTGGTATTTGCGTCTTTCAACGCCGGTACAGGAACAGGTATCCAATTTCTGCAGGAATTCCGACTGGAACTGGATGTCCTGTCGAACCCTGCTGTTTGAGCTTCTGTAGATTTACCAACGCTTCTGCTATCCCCGATCTTACTGTTGTCAAGCATCAGTTTTGAAGTTAACAAGCTGGAGATGCTCAGCTTCGCCTAGAAAATTTTCGGCATTTTGGTTTTTGTTGAATATATATGGCTCCGCTTGTACATTATGCTAAATCAACGTATGGCCCGTGAGGTTTCGCTAAGGCATTATGAGTACGCTAAAATACCATCGTGTCAAATTAACCTTAATACATTGTGCCACATGATTTTAGTTCTTGCATTTTGTATACATTGAATATTATCGCTTTTAACTGTGTTCAGTGTTGTCTGTCTCTTATTTTTTGTTTTTTTGCAATCCTATTTCAGTCATAATTCGAAAGAAAGTTTCCTGTGTGTTCATTTAATTTTTTGCAATGGGCACGAACTAGGCATGTAATGAATTACATCAGTTGCTGTCATAGACTTTTGGGGAATCCACCGCGACGCAAACATAATTTGACCAGAACCTCGGCCCATGTTACTTTTAGAGCCGTCCCAGTTTCTGGTTGATCTGTAAAAGAGTAGGCTCACATTCTAGACGGCATTTTTTGCTTAGGCATAGGCTTAGGCGTAGGAATACGCTTTTTCAACGCTTAGGCTTAGAAATACGCTTAATATACTGTTACAGTCCTAAAACTTAACATTGGCCAGAACCTCAGTGCACAATCACGATTAATTGGAACATGCAAGCTACTCACTGTGTTGAAGATGGACTTCGGAAGAAGTCCATAAAAGAGTACTTAGTATAAGCCAGCGTATAAACACTGAAGGTTAAAATACCGGGGCAGTAGGTCAAATTAACAAGGGGGTACCCTCTGGAGAGGCCGAATAAATATCAGTCTCCCCATCTTATTCGGGTCACTACAGTATTTAAAAAACTAGTCAAAGCACATAGAAAATTAGTTGTGTAGAGGACGATGAATGTGCGTAGTGCACGTATGGTAATGTGGGAGTGACATGAGCACAATGAGTCAAATATATATCATGAGGTATAGTTTTTACCACTCGCTGTTATGGTTCTTATATTATACAGGTGCTGTTGAGCTCAAAGTTCACAAAGTTGCCGAAACGGAGCCCCTGATAGGCCGCACAAATGTGCTAAACATAGCACATAACCAATTTTTTGTATTTATCTTATGCAAATCCATTTCCTAAAAATTTATTCAAACAGGGGTGTTCGAAACCTGACCTGTGTAAATGTAAAGCTTAAACTTTGAAGAGGTTGAACGCAGTTTTCCTGAAATCTTCAAAATTAAAAATCGGGGGAAAAGAACATTTCCAAAGTTTTGGAATGAAAATTTACGAATTTTCTGAAGTGTTTCGCAGCTTCTCTAGCCGCTAAACGCTAATTGGAGATAATTTATTTAGCTAAATTTCAAATTTTGCAATTTTTAAAAAATCAATAAAAGTTTACTTTGAAATCTTTTTTGTTGTATAATAAAGACATACTTCTTCTGATTTTACCGCCACGAAAGCAAGAGTCACTACCCAACGGCGGTGACTAAAAGATATCATTGACGATTCGAAAAATTGTGCTTTCAGAAATACAGTATATATAATGTTGCCACTCAAAAAATGCGACTACAATCTAAGCCTAGTGTTTTACAAACCTAACCGAAAACCGAGACGGCCCTAAAAGCAACATGGACCCTCTAAATGAAAATCTGAAGCATAGGTTTTGCTTGGAAAACGGGAAAAGTGAAAAATTTAAAACGTATATATACAATTCAGGCATTTTTGTAGTTTCTTTCCACAATGGAAAAGTTCCCCCGTCCCAATCTTATACCAGACCAAGTAGGGTGCCCCAGTTTGTCAAACTATAAATTTTTCCGCTGATTAGAAAGTTATAGATTTGTAATGCATTTTATTGGGCGCCCCTCGGGCCTGTTTATAGGGAGGCACCGACTGTCTTCAACGACTCTCTTTCCCACATTGAAAAACTCCTCCTACCGCCCGCCACAATCTTAACACGTTTATTAAGACAAATTGCAGGACCCCCCGGTGATTTCAAAGGATACTAGGCACTAAGCAGGATGCGGGCCTGTCGACCCCCACCCCCAGACTAAATGGATCTCATACTGAAGCACCAAGCTATTCAAAAGTATTTCAGTATAATTTTAGAAACTCGTGCTTAGTATCCCTTCAAATCGCAGGGGGGCAGCACCAGTGAGAAACATAACACTAAATTGACGAAAAATTTTCGCACTAGAAACTAGTTACAAATCAGGAAAACAAAACATTTTATGTTACAAGTGAAAAAATCCCCCCACATACGAAGTGGCAATGGAGAAAAGTGGAAAATTCAAACGCCTAGATTTTCATGGTTTGATAGGGAAAATCCGAAGCGTATCCAATCCTGTATGACAGCTAGGAATTCCGCTGGTTTGGTAGGAACAATCACAAGCATAATTTGCCTGGAAAAATTTAGGCGTTTAAGTTTTCTACTTTTCTTGTTTTATAAACAAAACCTAACTTCTTCCGTTTTCCGAAACAAACTACACATCTAATTGTCCACCGAGACAAACCAAACTGTTCCTTTTATACCAGACCTAAAGAGAACCGGTACGCAGTGCCGGAGTCGACAGGAGTGGACGCTCTCTCCAAACCCCATGAAGCGGTTCCTCCCTACAAGACCTAGCGAAAGCCTATACATTTAATTTTTCCGCTTTTACCGTTTTCCAAAAGTCGCCCAGACCTCCAGCTTGCCTTACAAACCCAAGAGAATCATATAAGTACGCTTGAATTTTTAACCTTTCCCGTTTTCCAAACTGAACCACTATTAACCACACATCCCAATTTTTTAGATAAAACAACCAAACCATGCTTA
The DNA here is from genome assembly GCA_030248215.1 of Enoplolaimus lenunculus. Classification (NCBI taxonomy): domain Eukaryota; kingdom Metazoa; phylum Nematoda; class Enoplea; order Enoplida; family Thoracostomopsidae; genus Enoplolaimus; species Enoplolaimus lenunculus. The sequence continues at coordinate 290,008 of JASANG010000610.1, forward strand.
CCCTACCAGACCTAGAGAAAATGTATACGTTTAAGTTTTCCACTTTCCCTGGTTTCTAAACCTAGCCTAAGCCTGCAACTTTCCCTACCGAACTAGGGAATATACAGGCGTTTGAATTTTTCACTTTTCCAGTATACCCAGACAAAATTATGCTTGTGATTTTTCTTGCAAAACCAGCGGAACTCCGAGCTGTCACACAGGAGTGGCTGCGCTGTTCTTCTGGTCATAAGTTTTGAGCCTTGGAAAATGGAAAGCTCATCAGCTAATTCGTTAATTAGTCGGAATGGCTGGAAATTTCCGCCGTAACTCATTATTGCGGACCGCGAATTATACACACATGTATTCTCTAGCTTGTTCTACATCTTGGTAATTGTCCACGGTAAACTGCGTTCATTAAACAAGCTTTTAGAGAAAGCAGAAGATACCCTTATGCGGACCTTACCATTGTTAATTAAATGCTATATTTACTTGAGCCACTACTGAAATTTTTCTCCAAATTTTGATAAAACTCACTACGGTTTTGACCGTTTCTAGTACCGTGCTAATCAAACTGCTTATGCAAGAATCAAAATAAAAAATTTCAAAAGCTTTCGCGCTTCGCGCGAACAGAAAATATATGCAACCTTAACAAATGGGCTTATAGTTTGTTCGGCACTCAAGCTCCAATGTTTTAACCACTCGGATCGTCACTTTCTGACACGTGGGCACGCACACCTCTGCTCACCAAGACTCGGCCGTGGGCTCTAACATTTCATTAAGCCCTTCCTGTGATTTCGGACAACACTTGTAGTTACAGCTGCGAGTTTTCGCGGCGGAAACTTGTCATGATTGTATGAGGATTTAGCCTCGCTTTAAGGAATCTAGACAATTAAAGAATATCAAGTAGCAATTGACAAGGTTAAGCGGCATTAATCATTTGTCATAAAGTCTTAGTGCATGCTTTTTTACTGATTTTACAGATGCTCGGAACGTACCACAGCCTACATGACGTCCATCACGTCCGGAAATTGGAGGGTGGTGCGGGTTGGGATTGAAAATTCTTACTCCATGACTGCTAAAATTTTAGCAACAAAAAGTTTGTTTTAGGCTTCATGACAATTTAACAATCAAATTTGTACCAAAAGTTAAAGCCAAATGTGGCGAACGATATAATTTAGAAAAAATATGGAAACCTTATGCGGTACCAGAGTTAGATTTTCTAATGGATTTGAAGACACAACTCCGGTTGGACCCTGGTATATAAGCTTATTCCTAGCTTCAACGTAACGATAAACCAAAATCTATTTAGCAAAACATGAGTCTACAGCTTAAGATATTGGAGTCCCGCGGAAAACCGGTCCATGCCTCTACGGACGAAAAACAAAGCTTCTGCAGGGTCATAAGCGAGACACAACTCGGAGCAAAATCGTCTAAAAATCGTGTGTGTCAGATTTACAACTTGACGTTAACAAACGAGTTACTCCAACACAGCCGGCGAGTATTACTTTAAGAATCGTATTTATTTCATAATCATTTGTCCCACATGGATAGTTAAATTTCATACAAAAAAGAGTCGTTTAACTTTGTAGTATTGTTCTATTGGGTGTACAGTTGATGTTTTTATTCAGCATTTGCGTTGCTTTGTTTTTGTTTCCGGATAAACAATGAATCGGTAGGAATATTTTAAAACTAGCAGCAATTCCGTTGCAATTACTTGAGTTATCTTTAATTGCTTTAGATCAATGTCGGATATATATTTTAATATTTATCTTTCGATCAGATTGTACCAATCAGCAATCAGAAGGGTATGCAGGTTTAGCTTCACTCGAACATTATATATAGCTGTATACTTCGACCTTTGTAAGAGTAGGATCCTGCCCGCTTAGCCCACACCTAAATCTAATCCTAAAGATAAGTGTGATCCTAATGTCTAACTTACCCAGCCGATAAGTTCACAGTCCCTCTGTTTCCCGAAGGACAAGGCTCTATAATTATCATGGACCAATATATTTGTGACAATTCTGTAATCACTCAATGCATAACGGTCTGTCTATGTTTTTTGGAGCAATTTAAAAACCGTACAGATTTCAAAGTTTTCTGACGTTAATTTTTTTAAACTTTAAAACAGTGCGTTTGTCCGCTTGTTGGAAAACTTGGATTCGGGCTTTAGAGTGCATCCTGTACGACAGATGGCAAATATTAGAAAGCGGAAGCCTTTCATAAGATTAAATTACACCTAAAGTACCAAATTGTGCAAATTCTGGTGGTTGTTAATGGACGCTAATCAGTGTTTAAAGAAACGAGAAACCGAGTTGTAAGCAAAGGTTTTTAAGATCCATTATATATACAAACTCAGCTGGGCTGGAGCTCCAGTATTCTATTAATATTAAATTTATTTACCATAAGCATTCAATCAAACCAGTGTTTTCATTACACTTTCTCGTAAACATATTAACCCATTAACGAGTGATATGCACAAGGATTACAACGAATAAGGATGTGTTGGTCATAGCAGCAAATTTTGACATTATTTGTGACTTGGGATGACAATTCCCGTTGACTTTAATGAAAATCCATAAAACGTGGCATGCCACTAGACTTGTAATTAAATAAAAAAACTGTCTATGTCCTCCTATACTAGAATTATCTACACTTTTCTGTAACGAATCTCGCACAGAGAAAGTTTGGATACGTACTCAGGCAGAAATCAAACTGTTGTTTCGATGCAAACTTTATCCTTTCAACGAAATTGTTTCTTTATGGCTGGGTTTCTCAAATCTTACTTAAGTATTTACTTAAGTTACTTAAGTATCCTTTTAAAAACGACAAAATGGCAAGTAATTATTTAGCACGTACTTAAGTACTAATTCTTACTTTAGTAGGGTTTTGGAAACCCAGTCTATATCTCTTAAACGATTAATCACACCGCAAACTATTACTCCGCCGTTGAGTCTAAACTGTCTACATCATCACTTGTGGTGTCGCTGCAACGTAAGAGATCTGTATTTTAGAGTTCGGAAGCTCAATATGCGTACTTTGGGCGTCAATCCAACAGAATAAACTGTTTATTGTTTCATAGTTCGTAATGGAAAGATGACTAAATTAGAACCAAAAAATAAATTGAAACTGTGTGCCGGGCCGTTTATACTTGTTTGTGCGTCGCATTTCGGTGCTCTACTTTTAGTTCCTATGATGCTATTTGCGCCTTGGATTCAATGTGACAACTTTTCGTTTATAGTCGGACCGTTAATAGTATGTAACTGGACAACTAAAACATCACAATGTACAGTAAATAAATTGGTAAGATTACTGGTGCATTTTTATGCAATTTGTCTAATGTATAGAACATGGCCGTAACAGTAGTAAAAGCATTTTCCTAAGTCTAAGCCTAAGTGTAAAAATGAGCGTATACTTAAGCCTAAGTTAAAAATTAGTTGAAGACTTAAGTATACTGTATTGCTGACCCAAGAAAACGTCCCGCTCCTAATTTTTACATGGACCATCAATTTTTAGGTGCAAGAAACATTAAATCTGCATTTGACTTTTGAAATTTTTTTCACGCTAGGAACATAAAGCTGTTAACACACGGATATTTTTTTACTTCAGCTGATATTTTATTTCAAGCTACGATTAAAATCTTGCACTTTTGGGTGAAACCGTTTGCCATTGTCGCCAAACTGTAAGAGTTTGACGCTGAAACTCGAGCAGAGTCACACGTCTAGCGAACGATTTGTGTTAACCACTTCTATGAGGGTTGCTAATTTATTCTGTTTGAGAAAGGGTAAAAAGTCATATATATGTATATAACTGCTAGCTAACTTGGAAACCATGAAATGCTTTTATTCGGTTATAAATAAGTCAAAGAAATATATTCTTTTTAGGAAAATCGTCCTGTGTCGTTCATTTTCGCGTTCTATTTAATCGCAATAGCTGGTTGCATTTTGTTATGCGGTCTTATCGCGGCATGTTGTGTTTGCCGAAAGCCACAAAAGTACGTAGAAGAGAGTAGAGTACACTTGGCAATAGTTTTCAAGTTATCTGGAATGTATCACACATTACCAGCAGTGGTTTAACATCAAACTCATGATATACCACGGCTCATATAGTAAAGATCGTGTGACAGCGTTCCACCAATTGAGGTATACCTGTTCGGCGCATTAAGCGTGTAGCACACTTTAGGCACACTTAACGCACTTCCTAGCGTGCATAAACCACGGCCTCAATCCGATAGCAAAAGAGGCCAATGTTGCTTTAAGGTGCGTGCCAGTAGATTAAGCGTATTCCTATGCCTAAGCCTAAGCGTTGCAAGAATGTGTTCTTAAGCCCAAGCCTAAGTCTAAGCCTAAGCAAAAAATGTAATCTATAATCTAAACGTACCCTTTTATAGACCCACCAGAAACCTGGACGCCCCTTAAAGTAACATGGGCCGCAAAAGACATAGTAAAATAAAGGATGAGGTTAAATTATAAACTACATCGTGTCTATAATGCCCTTCCAATACAAAAACGCTCTCTGCTAAACGCGTCTTCGACAGCACTGTGCACTCGTACATCACTGCCGTGCTGCACGCGTATGTCACGAACTCGCGCAGCGCGCTCATGCAGATATTGCGCTATCGCATTCGTACCATGTTTGCACTCGTCCTTTCACCAAGACAACGATGCTCCCGTTCTCGTGCACGCAATTTTCTCGCTTTGTTCGGCTCGTGCAGCACACTTGATGCGTCAGAGCAGCGTGCGTTCCTATTTCGGAAGAACGCAAAGCCGTGCTACAACTATTACATGTAGAATTACAAAAACCTTGCAAAACTTGCAGCTGCAAACTGCAAGAGTGAATAGCAGCTTTAAACGACTTATTTAATAATCTTTTAGCTTCTATTACAATTCTATTTGAGCAATGATTTTAGGTCCTATCTGCCTGCATTTACGTTGATTGTAACTGGATCTGCATCTTGGTTAATACTATTTGTCCTTTCGATATCAATTGCTATAACAACCCGTCCGGGAAGTTTTTATAACTTTCAATCCGGAATTGTGGCAACGACTTTAGCAGGTTAGTTTGCTTGAAGAATTGTAACATTTGCTAGCTTTGCTAAAACAGATGGCGGCAATTAACCACGTTTTCGAACTAAATATGTGTCAAAAATTCCAGTTTCACGGTGAAATGTTCAGGAGAGGTCGTGAGAATCTTAAATACGCAAAAATTTTCAAAATCCAACTATCCTTGGGCGAACGCGGACTGGAAAGAAAACTGACAGACCCAAAATTTTCGTCAGCCTCGATGATACAATTTTCGTCTATATATGTATGTATATATTTATACAAATATATATATAAATATATATATACGTATATATATGTATATAGGTACCCAGAATTTTTGCTAAACTGGAGCCAGCACTGAAAACGCGCTAAAATATTGGCTTCTAAAATAGAATCGGAAAATTATTAACGATAGTTCAATATTACTGCAATGCCTCAATTAGGCAACAATATGAAACCTGCGATGCTACGGCTAAGCATAGCTTTACATTTGAGCGCCACTATATCAATTTTTCTTAGCTTCAGCACTGATGCTTACGATAGTTCCAACGTACGGCTTATACTTCTTCGTTGTGAACCGTCGTCTTCATGGATCTGCCCTTCTGCAGCCAACACAATTAGTCAACCGTCGCAAACAATCCCTATGGTGTAAACGCAAAACAAAACCCCGATACTCAATTATTCGTGATATGATTTCTCTTAACAATATTGATAGCCCATGTTATGAACTTCCATCGTTTCAACAAGGACCCCCCGATGTGAGATGTTACAGTTGCTACGATCTCCAAAGTTACGTAACCCAGTCTATGCCCTCTTCACCCCCCGGTTTAGCTGGACAACTGTATAGGTCCCCTGCAAGTGTAGAATCTAGCTGTGATGATCCACAATATTGTTATTTTAATAAAACTCAGGGTTTGTTCGATAATCCATACCGTTCATATGTTAATGAGGATTTTGTGGAAACATGTGACGAAGAAATCACTGGAAATTGTAGCTGTAGCTGCGAACAATGTCACTGTAGTATGCACTCTATGTCGTTAAGCAGTAAAATGTAGAATATAATAGAAAAATAGAATGATTCGTACCTTACGAATTACGAAAACTAAGTTTGGCTTTTCGCTCGCTTCGCTAGTTTTTGCTTCGGATTAGCCTTGCCTTATGGATAGACTTATCCTTGACCTTAGGCTTAGGCTTAAGAATACGCTTATACTGCTGTTACGGCCTTGATCGATACATTGGCCCACCAACGAACAAATCATGTGAAAGGGGCACAATCTGAATCTGTGGAACCGACAAAACGAAATTTTTCTATAAATTTGAGTTGAAGTTTTCTACCAACGTAGTTTATAATGACCAATAATAACTGTTTTTAAACAGTTCACACGATATAGTTTATTTTTCTATTTTTGTTAAATGAAAACTTATTTTAATAAACGATTCCTTATAATATCATGACAATCTGATGTGTACAATTACAACAGTTTTCGGTGTAGTTTGGACAATTTTTGTGCGTTTCAGAGCTCAAAAAGTGAAAATTGCATAAATTGTATGCGAATGTGATCGTGTCCTTGTCCATCGAATGAACTTTTTATTAGTTAAATCATTGTTTTTAAGTTTATTAGCAAAACAATCGAGTTTTTCAATGTTAGAAATAAACTACTTAGTCTGTCAAATTTAATTTCGTTTTTAATAATTTCTTTTTAGCGATGTCCTCAAATTTCTCGCGTTAATAATGCCTAAATCCGCATGTAGCAGCTATCATCAGCTTGTTATGGACTTGTAAATTAAGAACCAGTGAACGATCGCCGATGAGGGAACAAATTTGGCATGTTTTTGCACCTAAAACTGAAACTTCTTTTTTGCGACTTTTCAGATGAGCATATGCTGTTGTTTGTTGTTTGAAAGCCTATTATTCATGATAGATGGTACACACAGCTGAAACTTCGGTTTGCACGTAATTTCAATCTTTTAGTAAATTTACTGCGCGATTAAGAAGACTTTACGTTAATTTAACTGTGAGAAGAATAGTAACAGAATTTTCGGATAATGAAAACGGACACGGACACCAATTTTTATAAGAAACGGAAATCCGGTAACACCCTGGGCAGAACGTTTATCACTTCTTTGAATTGTTGTAACATATAACTAAACAATTGGTAATTATAAGATAAGGGCTGAGAATTATACGAGAAATAGGGCGAATTCAGCCAAATGCCTAAGCTGTTTTGTCCCATTTCTTACTTTATGGAAATGTTATGAGGTTTTACTACTGTTAAACTGCTTAAAAATTCTTTTGCGCCCTTATATTTTTACAAGATTTACGTCGCTGTAAACCAATAAAGATTATTTTACAACTTGGCAACGTGAGATTGGGCAGTTTCGAAACAGTAGCCGCTTTTCATTAAGCACTATGAAATATTTGCTAATAGTAATTTTATTTCATATGGGTACTTTAGAAATCCTGTCTCATCGTCCTGGAGGTAAATATTTGTTTTACATATGCCATGGAATTTTACTGCAATCATCGTAACCGTATTCTCAAATGTGTTTAGAGCCACAACCTGCAAAAGCTATGGATGTGAACTTCCACAATAGTGGCAGGGTGTAAATGGAATGAAATTAATAATGTCTTAAATTTTAAACTTAGATGCACCTCTTTAAACGAAGCAACAGGTTCCCGTGAAGGTACACATTTAATTACGCCCAAAATACTCAAAGCTATAGGTGCTTTATAATTGACTGAAAAGATAATCTATTTTAAATCGACTAAGTGAAACCTGCAACACTGCGCACGCAGTACACTCTAAACATCTTTTGGGCTCAGGATATATTGCGTTTTTGTATACAGAAGTGCAGGATTTTTCAGTTATCATATACTCGACTTTGGTTTAAAGATCTTTAGTTTATATTTTCAGGGTTTACCAAAGCTGAAATAGAAGGCTACAATTATCGTATCTACAATAAACGTAGGTTTTTGATCGCAATTTTTAGGCAATTGTCGCGAGTCACATCTTGCACTGTAGTTAGGGCATACAACTAATCATTGCAACGTCCATTGCAAGGCAAACTATTACGTAGCATAAAGTTTTGATGGTTTTAGTTTTGTACAATTAAGAAAATCATTTATATGCTAAATCAAACTTTGAATAAAATGCATTGAGTTCAGCCACAAAACGATCGTTTATAAGTTGTAAAAACAACCCGCAATTCTGAGATTGTCACGAGGTTTCTTAGTAATGTCAAGAGTGAATAATCGCAATTTAACAAGAGGGCAGGGGCACATTCTTAAAAAAAGAAGCACCACCTTCTTTTTCCCCCCCCCCAAGAAGAAAACACCCCCAACCCCCCCCCCCCCCCAGACACCCCAAAATTTTGATCAGGACCGTATCCTGCGAGAAACGTGCCTTTGATTCCCGCCTAAAATCATAGTTAATAGAATCCTTTAGCAGCGCCGGTCTCATTTTTGGTGGGATTTATGAAATTGGTCACGCTCCACTAGTTGGCTCCGAGACCAATTTCAGAGTTCACTTTTAGGCTCTTAAAATATTTTCGTTTGGGCACCTGGACCAGGTTCAATCGCTTGCCACGTGAGCACAACTTGAAAAATATTGCGAGCAAAGCGAGCGAAAAGCTAAACTCTGTCTTTTACTCTAGTACGGAACTTTAGTTCGAAATCATTATGTGGGAATTTTTGTATAATATGAAATATTTCTAGATACTAGGAGTTGAAGCAGATTGAGCGAAGGCTCAAAGCCAGAATTTAGACTGAGCTCATGTGAATTCTCGAGCGAAGCGAGCGAGAAGCTATACATTGTTTCAGTAGTAAATCCCTATGTAACAGTCTCAAATACTTTGTAAACCACCAGTATTCCAATATTAAATAGATAAAAATAACAAAAGTCAAACCAAATTAGATACCAGCATGATTCTTATTCATTTAAAAATTCTGAATGTGAAAGAGTTGCTTTGGATATTGAGCTTCGGAATTTTACTTCTTATATGTAGTGCTTCTAGTATCTGAAAAGAAAAATTATCACTATGGCTGTTGTTTCAACGCACCATTACTACATGGGTGTTCCAAGAGCTGACAATGCTCTAAAATTGCTGATTTAAATAATAGACTAGATTCGGTTGCTTCCAAAGTACGCTCTGATATCTGCATATGCTCACAAATACGTTTTTCAAGTGTCGGTTTATAGAACCGATATAATCCAGCTGATAATTTTGTAAATAACAAACAATTTGAGCCATGGCGGAATATTGTCCATAACGTAAAAATAAGATCGAATCTTCCTATATAGTCGTTCAAGTTATAAGCCCATTTAGGGTTTACCAACGTCGTAAATCACAGCTAAACTATGAGAAATTGCATTAATTAAAACTTTCAGACTGCAAACAACACCATGGTCACCACATTAATCGAGAACGGCAAGTAAAAGTCCGCTGCTATTCGGGACAAAATGGTGGGTTTGGACCCCGAAACCTGGTTTGGGGCCATCGTTTAGGGACGTCGAGACAAAACGAGAACCCGGCAAGAATATGTCGGGCGGCTTGTAGCCGGTTTAGAACCGCGCTCTTTGACCTTGCGTACTGGAAATGCCACGACGGATCTCATTGTGATTGCCTGTTGTGTAAGTTTAGATGCGAAGATGATCCACAGTTGCACGATCTGTCCCTGTACATGGGCCATAGTCACTTTGAACATTATCTTTGCTAAGATTATAAATTTAGCATTCACCATGCGGACGGCAATTAAAGTTTGTTCCTATAGTGCCAAAGCGATGTTTTTTTGGAATACTACACATATGAACATAAAACCAGAACAATGATTACACATAGTCGAGTTTAACTAGTATCAAATTTTGAGGTTAGCTCGCACATGTATTTAGGCTTTTTGAAAAACACAATTTACAAAACATGCATATTTGGAATGCCGAAGTTCCATGCGTGCACTTTTAAGTTTTGACATGTGGTCTTCGTCACACAAAATATGTAATATTTGAAATTTATGCGCATCCTATGAGTCGAAATCCGACATAAGGGACTTACGAACATAAAGATAATTTGTTTTTACAATAGGTCGAAGGTGTGATTTGTGTGATTCCGTCAATCTTAAAGCCATTATTTTAAAGCTACGGTACTTGCGCATAGTTTAGATTCCGTGAGCAGACTCTAAAGCGTTATTAATGCGCCGATAAAGGTTGTTTCTTAACGCTGTCAATAGCGAAAACCCCATATCTGGGACTTCGGCATGAATGCATGTCCCTTCTAAAATTGTTCTGGCACCGTCGCATGTTGAGCAGGCTACAAGCCTGAAATATTCGCAAACATAACGTCGGTAAGTGTGAAGAATTTACAATAGAAATTACATTCTTTTATTTCTATCTCTTGAAATATTTTAGGTGGATCCGATCATCGCGGCATAGGCCCCAGCGGTCTACCGAGGATTGGGGTAAGAAGGTTGGAAGGACGTGATCCAACGATAGGTGGGTTCGAAGCAAAATTTGGTTGAAAACTGTATAAAACCAATGCACGATTTAGTAGAAAATTGAAGCTAACTAGAATTACTTTATTGGCTGGAATAAATTAAGTGCAAGCAAATCTTTTGCATGCACTAGTTTATTACAGCGATGAGACGATCTTAGCCTGATTTAATATGCTAAAGCGCGAAATGCGAAAAATTATATCGGCTGATGCGTAACCAGGATTTTATTTCGGGTGGGTATAACATCAGGTAATGGATGTGATCCGAGTGCTCGTAGCTAGCGAAAATTTTTAGCCTGTAGAACACTGCTCTGTTTTCTTGCTTCTCGAGAAATTTTAGAAGGGGAAATATAAAGCTTTAATATCCGTCCCTTGTATACGATTTTATATGGCTGTCTTTATGCTGAATAATTTTGCTAGTTTTAGTCTGCCCAAGATTCAAGCGAGAGTATCGGACCATCCCGGCTGCTTGCCGAGCTACACTGCTATCGACAACACACTTTGGCCGAACTCCTGCAGAACAGTGCGAAACTCGTTGCAGGATCCACGAATACAAGGCACAGAATGGTGGACTAAAACTGTGGACTTGCAATACCGATGCGTCATGCAGTTGCGAATATTGCAGTTCAGTTTAAAATTCATAATATATAGTGTTCGGCCACACTGCGACTGCCTTAAAGATCAAGTTTTTCAAATTTTAAATATGAAATTATTTAAATGTAACATAAGGAGAAGATGAAAACCGACTAAAACACACCAATTTTTAATTCGGACAGCTTTAAACAAATTTCGCTTTGGTATTCGAAAAAGGCCGTTTTTTCCTTTGCAGTTGTATATAATTCAGCGCAACAAAGCCACAAATATCATATAAAACACAATGAGCGTTGCCACGCTTGAACAAATTAATTTGAGCGAGTTTCATTGTCGCCATACAGCAAAATGCTCGTATCAGTTGAAAGTTTCCGTTTCGTGCAAATAAACTGTTAAAAAATTCACACATGTTTTGTTGACTGATAACGATTGCACTGAGAATGACAAATACATTGTAACAAGGTTCGATGTTAACCTATTCGGTCGCGGTCAGTAGCCTGATGGACGCCAGGGAGAGGCTCAGCCCTCCTATTAACGTTTTGAGCTTTCCTGGTAGAGTTTAGCATTGCTTGCAAGCTTGCTGTTACAGCTGCATGCTCCTCCTAAAATTGTTTTGCCCACCAAGCAGGTTGATCAGGATACAGGCCTGAAATATTCACAAAAAATAACGACGGAAGGATACAGGAATTTCGGGAGGAATTTCGAGTTTTATAGTAATTATTTTTATCTATCGTTTGAAGGTTTTAGGTGGATCCGATCATCGTGGCACCGGCCCTAGCCGTCTACCGAGGATTGGGGTAAGAAGGTTGGAAGGACGTGATCCAACGTTAGGTGTGTTCCAAAGAATGCTTCGTTGAAGAATTGTATTAAAGAAAGCTAATGCACGGTTTAGTAGCAAATTGAAGCTAACTGTAATTAGTTTATTCGCTACAATGAACAAAGTACAAGTAAATTTCCTCCTGCACTAATTAATTGCAACAGCGAAACTAAATTCCAGTCAGCTTTAATTTATTATACAGAATCGCGAAATGCGAAAAAATTATGACGGCAGTTGCGTAGCCAGAATTTTATTTCGGCAGGGTATAACCTCATGCCATGGTCAACCGATCGTAGCTAGCATTCAAAATTTTTAGCCTGTACTGATCTTATTTATCGTTTACCCAGATAATTTTGAAGGAGAAACATCTTTACTATCCTTCTTTTGTTTCCTTACGTGATGGGCTTCAACCGAGCGCGCTTAGCTAGCGAAGAAAAATTTGAGCCTGTAAAACGCTGCTGATCTTTTTTCTTGCTCCAGAAATTTTAGATGGGGAATAAAGCTTTACTTTGCGTCCCTTGTTTACGATTTTGGTCCAATATTACTTTCAGGGGCGTAACAGCAGATTAATCGTATGCCTCCTTAAAGTAACATGGACCCGATTTTGTATGGCTGTCCTTATGCTGAATAATTTTGCTAGTTTTAGTCTGCCCAAGATTCAAACGAGAGTTTCGGACGATCCCGGCTGCTTGCCGAGCTACACTGCTATCGACAACACACTTTGGCCGAACTCCTGCAGAACAGTGCGAAACTCGATGCAGGGTCCACGAATACAAGGCGCGGAATGGCGGACTAAAACTGTGGTCTTGCGACACTGATGCGTCATGCAATTGCGAATATTGCAGTTGAGTTTATGTATGTCCTGTCAGAACTGCACGGTCGGGACGACCCCTTCCTCCGAAGTACTACGAATATATTTTTCTCCTAAATTTCTCCGAAAGATATGGCCACGCCGGGAATCGAACCTCGGACCTCTCGCTCGCGAGTCAAGCGCGCTACCCATTACACCACGCGGCCGATATCCTAATTTCCTCTGGTAGTTTATGTGCACGAGTAAGTATATGTCTTAACATTACACACTCTGCACATACACAAGCAGCGCATACTCACATGCCCCTTCTAAAAACGTTGCCCACAAAGCATGTTGAGCTAGATGGGCTTGTCCACTCAAAACAAATTTGGTTTACTCAAATTGAAATAATTAAATCAATTCTATTACAGATAAATTTAATCGCCCAACGGGAAGAAGACGACAACAAAATGGACGCCGTCCTTTCGGGTTTGGAAACTTCATTCAGCACCTGATCCGAGCCCCTCGCAGTACTAGTAAGGATTAATCCGCGTTTTACAATTGTCACATACATGATTTGGTCAGTTAAACCTTCTTCAGGCGATATTTTGATTACGTTAGGCTTACGGCAGCATATGCGGGCCCGTAGCCAAAAGGGGGTCAGGGGGCTTATTCCTCCTGGAAAAATTTTGGATCCCTAGAAGAGTCAGAAACTTGCTTGAAACTTAACGAAAACCTTTGTATACCCCCCTAAACATTTTTAGCCCCTCCCTCTAGCAAGGTAGAGCTGGCTATGGACCTAAGCATATGCCGTATTCAGCAAACCTATTTGTTCCTGTAGGCAACTATAGAGTTGCGAACAACTTATAGAAAAAATATATTTCCAGTCAAAATTGCTGCAGCAAAAATTACATCCTCTGATCATTCTGGTTTTTGTTAGCCGAGGTTGATTTTTTGACACTAAGCGCCAACGGGATTGATCCAGGAAGTTGTGCAAGCGGTTCAGAAAAATGTTGCGGAGCATTGGTCCGATCAATTATTATTATATACAGTCTTGTGCAACACATGATTGTAGCTATTATATAAAACCTGTAAGTTATTATACTAAAAGCTTCTAAAATTAAAACATTATTTACACGCATGTATCTTGAAAAGTCAGAGGCGGATCTAACCGCGTAAATTAATGCCATGGAGGAAAAGTTTACGTGTACACGTACCGCTGTAACAAAAAACCTAATGTTTATTAAACAATGCAAACATTTGAGAAAAATTTGAAAAAGCATGATCACTTATGTTTCGTAACCATGTGTAAATGTTTATCCTGTTTAGTAAAAATACAATACTTAAAATGGTCTCGTGCTCGACGTTCTATTGATGTACAGGCTTAAAAACAAAAGCTCCCTGTTTGCACTCGTACAGCACGCATTTAAGCTCTTCCGGCAACTCCACACCATTTTTGTGCCTCAACTGCACCAATTTGCCGTAGAATACACTTGTCTTCTTTTATCTTTGAAATCGTTTAAATCTAGTCGTTTGTACCCGGTTTCCTTTTCAACAGCTTGCAGATGACCCGTTTACCAGCTTTTATTTTGTTATCGTACAGGTTGCCATCCACATACCATTCATCGTCCATCAGCATGCGGTCCTCGAACACTTGGCGAACAAACCCGACGTCGTCGTTGCAAAATGGCATGCAAGAAAGTGGCACGACAACACCTGTCGACATCGGAACACGCTCCGCCACAGTTTAAATTATCCGTTCGACTCAGTGCCAATTGTACAAATACAGGAAGATGTGAATGTCAATTTTGTTGATCGTTTTTAGTTGTAGTTCTAAAAAACGATTTATTGGAACCGTAGGGGAAAGCGAGCAAGGGCCTATACACATAGGGGAATACTGTAGTGACCCAAATTAGAGGGGGATGTTTTTATATTTATTTTGTCTTTTTATAGGATACGCCCTTTGCTGTTTGGTTCCGGACTGTTATTCATTTTTCAATTCAGCTATCTTTATTTGTAATGCATACCTTTAATTAATGACAGCCATTTTCTATGGTTTGAGTTTATTATTTTAGGAATAATATATTTTGTACACTTGAATATGCTGCTACGAATTTAGGTAATATTATGCTTTGGGTAATAAATCAAATGTTGTACTGTACTAAATTTAATTTAGTTCAGAAAGCATTTTACGTAATCGAATTCTTCGGTTAGTTGACGATTTATAACTAGTAATTTTTGCCTCTATACATTTACAGACTCTAATTAAGGAAATAGACTCCTATTGATTCAGGCTCAAAATTGGTCCCCGGACTCTTATTACTTATCCCTCTTATTCGAGTCACTAAAGTAAGAAAGATGTATAAGCCGTCCAGAAATTATTAGGGAATCTAAAATGTCAAAATTTTTTTGCCATGTTTTGAAATTTTACAGCTTGAAACCATGCTTTTCAAACATTTTGATTAATGATCACAATGGTCGCCCAAATCGCAATTGTTTAATTTGTTATTTTACATACTCTCTAAAAGCTTAAACTAACTTGATTTAAGCTTAAGCTAATCCACCAGTATTAAACTAACTTTCTAGATTAACTAAACTAACAGGCAGGTTTATGCTTAAACTCGCTTAAAATCATACATATTTTCCGTTTAAGCTAAACTTAATGAACTCTTAGATACACGGATGCACTTGTAACTTAAACTAAAAATAAGTTTACTTAAACTAGTGTTAAACTTAAAAACACGTTATGCGTCATCCACGTTATCTTGTGCCCGCAGTGTGGAAATTTGTAACGCCAATTTCCAACTACGGTTTTTAAAAATCATAGTAGTTGGAAATTGGGAAACTCAAAATTGCCCGTGTGATAAATTGAGTTATTTTAAAAACCGTATATGGAAATTGATTAAGTATTTAGATTTCAATTTCCCACTACGGCTTTTTCAGATTACGGCAGTGTGTAACTGAATATTTTAAGTACAACTTAAAATTGTAGTCTAGTTAGTCCGTCCAGCCTTTTAAGTTTTACTTAACCTAATATTCAAGTTTAGTTAAGCTATAATATAAGTTTAAGTTTTTAGAGAGTATACATTTCTATTTTTCAATTTATTTAAACTGAAAACCATATTGTGACTTTCATCTGAAGAAAAAATTTGCAGCGCATAATAATCAAAAAGATCAAGCTAGCATGGAGATTATCTCCAACCCTTCTGAATTGGCTCCTACATTTGACAATTTACAATGCGACTCTGCAGAATTATGTTGGACAAGACCATAAGGCTTAAAGCTTTCGACAGTTCGGTACGGTATTTGTTAGAAAGCATTTTTGTATCGAAATAATTTAACTGTACCTTGTAAAATGTTTAATAGAAATTATTAAAGCGTATTCTTTTTTCCGCTTTACAACCAAATTGGTCGAGGAATTTGCCTCTTATTAGTGTTGTATATATATACAAGATTTAACTGTTTTTGGTTCAATATTTTACTCAACGCTACTGCTCTTGTGAACAATGTAAGCAATCAAAGTAAACAGACCTATTTCGAATATAAATTGGTCACATAGCTCAGGCGGTTAAAACAGTGTACTTCAAAAGAATTTAAAACGCGAGATGAAATCAGTTTCTATTTTTTATAACTGTTCGTAACATTAATCGGATTTCGGCGACGCTACGACGAAAAACACTGAAGTGGGAAGCGCAAGTAAAATATTTTAATCAATGTTTTGTACAGCCATGCCTTACACCGACAAAAAGAGACACTGGCTGGGTCTCGGAAATCTTACTAAAGTATTTACTTTATTTATACTTAAGTATCTACATTTTCAGTTAGATCAAAGTCGGTATGCCTAAACGGTTAGTTTGTAATATATCAAATTTGGTCAGCGAAGCGTGTGTTCCAGAAATAATGATACAGATATAGGCATTATTTTGTTGAAGCTGTTCCTAAATTAAACGTATGTTTGGCGTTCAAGCTATAATTTGAGGCGGCTGATTTACTATTGATGATGGTTAAACCACTAAATTTAAAATCTTTATTCATTTCCAATTTTTTTTGTGCGCACAATTATATACTTCGCAATACTTGTCAAATACAATTTATTGCAAAATAAACGAATAGGTTTTGAAGACAACAAAACTTACATGTTTGTTTGTGTGGGCGAATCAAGAAACTGTCGATTGGGTAGCACACATTGTCGCCAAAGTGAAATTAAATTTAAAAAACGAAGTTTTTTAAAGTTACTTTTTATTTAATAAAACATTTTAGTGTGTTTTTGCTTAGTTTTAGTATATTCGGTTAAAAAGATACTTCCTTTCATCGGCCAATGAAACGAACAGGAGCGTACCAGCATTATAAGCATATTCCTAATCCTAAGCCTAAGTCTAAGCTTAAGCCTAAGAATGAGCGTATATATTCCAAAAGACTAAGCCTAAGCCTAAGCCAGTCAAAAAATTAGTTTAAAGTTTAAGCTTACTTTTTTCAGGTCAAACAGAAAAACGTTGCGCCCCTGATCTTTACATGGGCCCTTTCATCAAATGGCAATTGAACCATAGACAAAAACATGCTTGAGTTTACTGGTAGAAAATACTCTAATTGCAGCTACAATTGAATATTCTTATTCAAAATGTGTTTTTTAAATTTTGTTCAAAATTCAATAAAATAAAATATTTTAGAAATAATTTGACGAGTTTCTTAATAGTCTTTTTATATGCTCATGCTTTTATCCCTTAAATTCATAGAGTATACTATGAGCAACTAAATGTAAGAGACGAGCAAACAGACGCTGTGTGCAGTGTTTAACAATTATAACATATATGCGCAGTGCAACATCTCTACAAGCGTGACGCCCCCCTCGGACTCGAGCGTGAAGCCTCTATAGCTGAGTGATCATCGTAAACCCCTCCCACCCGACGGATTGGGGATAAAATCTTACCTTGAAATTACATCTCGTATGAAATTAGAAAATATTCATGTGAGAAATGGTTAACGAAACGAAACAATAATTATATAAATAGAGATTTCGTGAAGCAAAATGAAATTGACGTTATATTTTCCAGAAACAGAATGCGATTTGTGAAAATAGATATTTGTGAACATGTCCATTTCTAAGCTTGTGCATATTTCGTATTTTAATGCGTTTAAGTGTAGTATTTCAATTTATTAAGTGTTTACAAACGTTTAATTCAAATGACTTCTGCAAAATTTAAGCAATTTGTATTGGCAATATGTTGCTTCATGTTTGTTACTCAGTGGTTTTGCTTACAAGCTCACGACATACATGATAGTAAGTTATAAGAATCTGAGCTATTCGAGTATTATTCAAACAGATGAATGCCGCGAATGCTTTTAAAATTTTCGAAGCTGATAGTTGCAGAAATTACGGAATGCAATTCAAATACGTCATTTGTTATTTTCAATAGTAGCTATGGCATTTTTTGGTGTTGAAATCGCACATTCGCTGTGCAACTGCTTTAATACTTTAAAGATCAAAACTTTTCAAGTTATACAATATTTCATAGTCGCTTAAAATTTGTGCTAGCTATGTAATAAAGGTTGTATTATACTAGCCAGGTCACGAGAACGAGTACACATACCAGCCAACCGAAGGTTTCAACAGAAGAATTTACAATAAATGTAAGTGATCAAGCTGTGTGCGTGAAATAATACACCGAACGAAGTGTGTATATATATATAACAATAACTGCCATATACACAGTCACTAGTAAACCAGAGAAGAGGCTGGTCCCCGTCAGAAATTTTTTTGTGATAAAATGGTTAGGTCCCTACCTTACAATTTTTTCCGTTAGAAAGTTTTTTGTACAATTTTCCGCCCAGAATTTTTTGTGATGAAATGGTAAGGTGCGCCTACCTTACATGTTTTACCCCTCAAAAACTGATATTTATTTGGCGTCTCCAGAAGGTACCCCCCTTGTTATTCGGTTACGGACTGCTATTTATTAACCCGCGCTCCACCGCCGTTCGTTACTGGTATATATTCAGTATTGGAACTATCCGTTGAATTAAACGTTCATTTGTCTTGTGTCAAAAGTTTGAGAGATAATGCAAGGTTAATGAATGTATTTTCAAAACTTAAGTATGCTTAAAGTTTCGAACTGAACTTTATTTGGCCCTCAATCGTTTATGCGCTACAATTAGGAACAATTGACATTGGACTCTAGTTAGGGTTTAGGGACTCTATCCGGTTACGGGCTCTTATTAGGGATACGGACTCCTATTGATTGGGACTCAAAATGGGGACCCCGTCGTATTACCACTCCCCTTCTTTTTCGGGTCACTACAATACAGTATCTTCACAGGCCGGTAGCAAGCTCGCCTTGCTGGAAGGCTTAAAATTTTTAATAGCGGCGTACAAAGGTTTTTGATAACTTACAAGCAAGGTTGAAAAATTTTCTAGTTGAGAAACTCTTCCATGGGGGTGGGCTGAGCCCCACTGGCCACTGGTTCATATCTTCACAAGATATGACAGCTTGTGGCTCCAGCGTCAAGCTCCTATAGCTAAGCCGTCATGGCAACCGCCTCGCGCTCGAGCGACTGCGTTTCGAATCATAGCATGAACATAATTAAATCATATAATATGGAATAAAATTATATTCATGTGACAATTGGTTATATTGGTGACGTTGGCTGTAAAATTTAGTACTCATCGGCAATGAAATAATACAGACCCGTAGGCAGCTGAACATGTGTGGATGTGGTTCAAATTCTCAGGAGGAACATGCAAAGATTTTAAATCTCTTAAGTACAAGCGAGGTTGACAGTTTTCGAAAGGGCTAAATATTGCTATAGTGCGTCTGATCCCCACAAGGCTCTCTTCTAGCTACAGGCCGGCTGCGACATAAACTTTCACTTGTACCGGCACTTCATAAGCCTTCCATTTGTTATTCACAAACAATAAGCACTCAGCTCAGCAGCACGTCAAACAATGCGCAAAGATTCTCTAAGACAGTCAAATAAATGATGTTCTTTTGACCTGTCAAAGCGGTAATTAGACGTAGCCATGAATTTTAAAATTGGAGCAAATCACCATTGAAACAGTTGAACGTGTCCAGTATTTCAGATTGCAACTACGGAGCGCGGTATGAGCGAAGCGTCCCCGGATGTCGCTTAAGCTCATCTTTTAGCAGTCCGGCATATTTGTGCAAACGAGCATGTCAAAAATTTATAAAAGAAACAGTTCGTAGCGGATCCAATTTATTCGACAATATTGGTCAGTTAGCTTACTGGCGGTGTCACCATGGCACCCACTGTGATTGCGGTTACTGTAAGTTTGGCCTATGTTACTTTTTAAGAGTGTTCCGTTTTCTCGCGAAGCAGCAGTAGAGTAGGTATTGCTTTGGCTCAGGTTTCGTTTAATACTAAATTTAGTGTTAGGCTTCTGAACATTGGATGTAAATTTCGACAAATCGCTGAATGCAAATTTATGGCAGTTTACAGTTGTGCTAACGTCCCGTAAATTTTAACAACACTGTAAATTTCAGTGAGTTGATAGTAATTCAAAATGAATTGAATCACTGAATCTGAGTTAGGACTTTCAGAACTCAGAAATTTGAGTTGATATAATTCATTCTGAGTTAATTAATCAACTCACCTAGAGTCAACTCAACTCAGAGTGAGAAGCCATTCAGCTCTGAGTGAGTTAATGTTTACTGATATTAATTCAGAAATAACCAACTCGCTGGCTGAATTGATTAGTCAACTCATTGGAATTTACAGTGAAGGTTATTAAATACAACAGTAATTCGTGCGATAAAATGCCTGACTGTCGTTAAATTTAAAGAAACTTGATGGCGATTATTTTCAATAAAATCGACAGTGTTGCAATACTTCCAGATGAATGTTTTTGGTTTGCGAAACGTCTTTGTTTTTTAGGTGGCGGTGGACAGCAAAGCGATTCCTACGACGCAAAATTCAGCGGGTCTGATTTCTCAAATAGTAAGTTCAAGAGTCGATAATGACTCTTTTTTACAAGAGTGGGCAGCTGGATACATTGTGTAAAAAAGAATGTACCCGGCACGCGTTGCGTTTCTGCCGTACCGCCCGTTTTATTGTATAGTTTTATTTAGGAGTATTCATAAGATAGCGACCCCCTCTAAACAAAAGGGGTCGGCCAAGAACGCAACGCCCGGCGGTACATTTTGTACCATGCGCGAAAGAGTTGCGCACTCTGGTCATGATCCACTCTTGGTTTTAGTGATGTGTCAACTAAATCTTTCTTGGTTTCTGGAGTCAAAACACTGAAACAAAAAAGTTTTTTTGTGTTAAGGCCCCAATGTGACCGCGGGCACGCTTGTTACCTTCGGATTTTGCATTTAAGCATATTTCGAACTTGCAGTATTTAGCAATAGTTTAATTCAGCAACAGTTGTCCAGGTTCTAGTTTAGCTTCCGGCTCTCGTCTTGCTGCCCTAATCAGCTAAAACTGATTTAACCTTTACGCTGTAGCCATCTGAAAACAAATACTGTGAAATAATCTTTTCAATTTTTTTCATTTTGCATGAATTCAGACAGTTCGAGCGTTTTAATCAAGTGTTTTGTACTGGTTATTATTATTTTCTGCGTTTGAATGTCTCAAATTATTTCAAGGTGTCCAACTAAAATTCCAATGTGCTGCCTTGTTTAAAACTTGTTTAAGACCGACTTGTTCGACCATGTAACCATTTGGAGCTTACCTACTAAATATAAGTCTTATCCTAAGCCTAAACCGAAGTCTGAACCTAAGCCTAAGCCAAAACATAAGCATTTTCATAAGCCTAAGCCTAAGGCGAAACTAAGAGTTTTGCAGTCCACTGTCACACAGTGGGCAGGCCCCTACTCTTGACATGGGCCATTATATTTATATATACTAGATTGCCCTCGAGAAGACCGGGACGAACGTATGGTCGATCAAAGCTGTAGTCGTCGATTCATATCGACAATGAGTCCTGCAGCTCAATGTGAAGCTCAATGCCGTCATCTTGAGTACGAGTACGGATACGGAGGTTTATCGGAATGGAGCTGTCTTAGTGATGGCCGATGTCGATGCCGCTTCTGTAAGAACTTTTGTCGAAAATTGTTTAGGAAAAGGTCGGCAGACGGCTGAAGACTTGAGAGCCGGAACGTGTAGTTCAGTAGGACCTGCAAAGATTACTAATTCTGACAAGCAGGGTTAAGACGTTTGGCAAAATTCAGATGGAATAAGGTTTCAAGGATTAAACGTATTCCAAAAAATCGCTGCTTTTACGAAATGTTTTATGAGCGTTGTTTGGTTTTAATTCCTTTTTGAATTAAACCATGCTGTTAAATAGTTATAACAGATTTGCTGGGTAAAAACGTTTTTATGAAGCGCGCTGTGCACACTTATGGACCGATCTGTGCCTTTTTGCCCGCTTAAACTGAATCCGAAGTCTTCAAGTGGAACGTACCAGTGACGCGCCTATAGTGTGTAAAGGGCTCTCCCTAAATTCAATATTAGGGACTCCTCCAAAATCAGTGTAAGGTTCTTAAAATGCCAACCTACCCCAAATGTTCTTTTTCAGTGGTATGGCGGGGCTAAGCACGGCACTGAAAGGTTCTAAAGATTGCAAACATCGACCAAGACAACTGAGGCAACTACTTAGGCAATTACACATCGTTCCGTCAGACAATATGTCAATGCAAGCTGGTAGCATTCTAATGTACATGATCTAGCTTAATTAAATATTGAATTTTGTCTAAGACAACTCTTGACTACGTAATCAATATTTGAAATCAGTTTCGTTCCAGGTATCTATGGCAGGCCTGGGCTTTGGAGCACCGGTCCAGGATTTCACATTGTACCAATACGTCCATCGAATTTTGAGACCACCAGATCTGGTAGTTTTTCAACCGCCGGCAGTGACCGTACAGGATCCGGAGGCACTCGTCCGATTTCAACAGTTTCTTCTGGAACCAGAACCGGGCCTGTAGCGACAGTTACTACTGACGAAAACGGTAAGCTTACCCAGTTCAAATGTACCTTTCGAACGCCTGTGGCTGGTAATCTCAACAGAAGTTTGCTAAGTTGCACGCTGCACTAAGGGAAGCATAACCGGGCTTTATATTAGGAGGGTATAATTCTGCAAGGTGACCAATTGTTTGATACTTTAATAAGCTTAGAACGTAGACAGGTTTCATTTCATAAGGATATGACTTGCCATTTGCTCACTTACCAGTGAAGCCTAGTTCAGCGCGTTAATGTTCATGATATAACTTCCAGGCCATCTGAACATGTAAGACGACTGAAAACTTTTCAGGAGCGGAATGAAAGGATTTTGGCTTTTACAACCCTGGTTGAAACTGTACGAGGAGGGGTAAAAAACTTTTGAAAGCATTTTTATGCAGCTGATGGTATTCTAACCATATTCATATTTTTCAGGGTGTCGAATCGAAAAAGTGACCAGCGGAACTGTTTGCCGTCCGTTACTTTCCCGTCGCCGTTCAAGTAGTAGTAGTAGTAGTAGTAGTACCAAAAGCAGATCAATTTCTCGCAGTTCAAATGTTCGCCAACCGCGAGACGATGTTGATTGTGAAACTGCGTGCCAAGAACGAGCTCGTGAGATTGAACGCAGCAGGCTAAGCGGTTCAAACCGTAACGGAAGCTCTGTGCGGGGCCGGCCGCCCTCAGGCAGTTTACGTTCTAGAGTCACATCAGTTTGTAGCTCGTCGACATGTGAATGCCGGATTTGTTAGCGTCAGTGTGAATTGACCTCCAGCACATTATCGAGATATGCTAGAGACAAGTCGTGTCAAAAATGCATACAATTGATGAGAAAATAGCGTTTAAAATAAAATGTGTGCGTGTTTTGAAAGATGCTGTTTGACATGCGAAAGGTGTTTCAAATAGTATTTTAAGTTTCGACTCGATGACTAAACACTGTCAACAAATCGTAAAAAATGGTCCCGGTATACCACGAACGACGCTAATTTATAGTAGGTAACCCTTCACAGCTACACAACACCAATGTACTTACTGTGTTGACCCGAATAAAAGGGGGTAATAAGAGGGTGGTCCCATTTTGAGTCCCGATCAATAGGAGTCTGTATCCCTAATAAGAGTCGTAAGCGGATATAGTCCCTAAACCCTAATTAGGGACCATAAATGATAATTATCCCTAATTGTAGCGCATAAATGACTCCAGGACAAAATAAAGTGGAGTTCGAAACTTAAAGCGTACTTAAGTTTTAAAAATAACAATCCAAAGTATAACCTTGCATTATCGCTCAAGGTTTTCCTACAAGGCAAATAAACGTTTAATTCAACGGATAGTTGCAACACCTAATATATCAGTAACGAAGGACGGCGGAGGGCGG
The DNA here is from genome assembly GCA_030248215.1 of Enoplolaimus lenunculus. Taxonomy (NCBI): domain Eukaryota; kingdom Metazoa; phylum Nematoda; class Enoplea; order Enoplida; family Thoracostomopsidae; genus Enoplolaimus; species Enoplolaimus lenunculus. The sequence goes on from JASANG010000610.1 coordinate 314,032, forward strand.
GTTACAAATAAATAACAGTCTGTAACCGAATAACAAGGGGGGTACCTCTGGAGATGCCAAATAAATATCAGTCCCATCTCTTATTCGAGTCACTACAGTACAATAATAAGGGCTCAGCGAGTATTGTCAGTGACAGGAGCAAACTTGGTTCAACGTTCTTTATTACAGCTAGCGCTAATCCCAAGAGAAATGACCCGACCTGTACTGGATGCTATGCTCGCTTGATAACAACGTCCTTGATATGAAATAAGTATATCATTTCTGACGTTAATAAAGATGTGAATGTTGTCAATAGCTGGGTTTCTGAAATCTTACTTTAGTATATTTACTTAACTAAAGTACACTCTTGAAAGCGGCCGGCAGAATAGTTGAGCAATTACTTTGCCCATGCATAAGCACTAAGTCGTACTTAAGTAGAGTTTCGGAAATCAAACCAATGAGTCGTAAATAACGTAAAAATACTTTGTAGTTAATAGATCATTTTAACTAAAAACAAACTACTGCCATAACCTGAGGACCCGAGCTCCAGACCCAAAAATAGTGGATCGTAATTTTACAACAACAGAAACTACCGGCCACGCTAACCTCCCCAAAAACCGAAATTATTGTATTTCGGTGACTTGTGAAGAGCCGGAGCAATCTTTCGTTTTTAGGCTTAGGTGCAGGCTTAGGCGTAGAAATATGCTTATACTGCTGTTACTTCCCTGTTCTAGAAATTGGTCCCTGACGGTTGTCAATTGTAAAACAGACTCCTTGATTTTATTTTTTTATTAGTATGATACCAGTCATTCCGATGAGCGCACTGGCGATTGTTTGCAAATACCGAGCAACATATTTTATGTCCAAACTTAGGCCCATGTTACTTTTGGCGGTATCCAGGTTTCTGGTGAGTCTGTAAAAGAGTAGGTTTAGATTCTAGATTATAATTTTGGCTTAGACTTAGGTTTAGGCTTAGGCTTGAGTTTAGGCTTAGGCTTAGGCTTGGGTTTTGGCTTAGGCTTAGGCTTGGGATTAGGCTTAGGCTTAATCTACTGTAACGCCTCTAAAAGTAACATTGCCCAAAATAAAAACTTCAAGATAAGCTTTTAGACAAATTGTTTCATTTACATGGAATTTTCCAATATACAATGGTATACCGATAGAAAATATAAATAATATATTTTACCAAAGCTCTACCTAAAGTAAACCCGGAACTTTTCTCGAGGTACATATTGACCAATTCGTGGAATAGCGAACTGCACGTAGCTTCCAGTGAGAAAGCATGATTGATGGTGGCCAGCACCAGACAACGACTAATATGTTGGTTCCTAAAATAGAATTAGCGAGTCGTTAACGAATATTCAAAAGTAATATGTCTCTCGACAAAATATTTGAATTATTAAGGTGGGGCACTATGCTTCAGGTTCGCTCGAATGAGCTGGCACATATTCAATACGAGTATTTTTAATTGTAAAAATGATAGCCGGACACTTTAGGAACGGTGTACCTAATAGACGAGGCTCATCTATACGTCGTAAAGCAGTGAATAAAAATTTGCTTCTGACAAAGTTTCGCCATCAATGATTGGCTGAAAAAATGGTCCCAAGCATTTGAAAAGTGCCAATAAATGCCTGATCCGTGCAAAATTTGAGTATTAAGAGTTAAAATAGACTGTGGCCATTCTTGAATTTGGCATAACATTCGAGGCTATTTTAGAGGTTTTGCATTTTTTGCACAATTCGCGGCGCTGAAACGCAACCGATTTTTAAGTATAGTCAAATAAGATGTTTTAAACATCGCAAACTGAAAATGTTGCTAGATTTTTTGGATAGTTTTGAAGATGACACATTTAATACCAAATATCTGTTTTCGTTTTTATGGTTAAAAATTGCTGTCCGTTTCAGCTGTAAAAAATCTTCCGTTTTACAATAAAACATTAACTTGTAAATAAATAAATAAATAAATAAATTAATAAATTAAATAAATAAATAAATTAAATAAATAAATAAATAAATAAAATAAATAAATTAATAAATAGATAAATAAATAAATATAAATAAATATATAATATATATCGTAATAGTAGACAAATAACACCTCTTTTCTTTTAAACTTTAAAACTTAAATAACCGTCTTCCGTTTCTGTTATTTTTAATCATTAACCGTTTCCGTTGTTTTTACTATCCGTTTTACACTCTGCTTGGTTTGGTTTCAGCTTCCCAGCGAAGCCTTCTGCCAGACCTAGCAAGGAACTACTCTTGTATAGAAAAAATGCAATATTTCATTACAGGAGCCAGCAGTCTTGCATTCGCACCAAAAATTACCATTCACGCTTGCATGTTTACGTTTTTGTCACCACCACCACCCACACATCATATAGTTGTGCAAGATATGTAAAGCGTGTTTTGCAAACTGCAGTTTTTATCATAACTATGTACTACAAGTGTTTTGCACTTTTACTTCGTTTTAAAATCTTTTTTTGTAATTATATTTTTAATTACATTACATGGTCGCGACGACAATTTTTGAACGATTGAAATACATCATAGAAGCGTTACTTTTACAAGCTTGGAGCACTGATTTCAACGTCGGCAGTAGCAAATGTAGCCATGTTGTGATATAACTCCGAAACCTTCAGAGCAGGCAGACGTCCGTCGCCCGTTAACAGGGGTTTGAGGGGTGTCTGTCGAGAGGAATCGGAAAATTATATAGGTATCGTTAAATCCAATAAAAACTAGTAAAATAAAAGCAACGTGTTAGAATTTAAGCATTGAATGCAAAAAACATGCGCTTGCTTCTTGCTCGCTTCGCTCACGAGATGTTTTTACGTATGCTGCTATTTTTTGTTTTCTTGGTGCCTATGAAAAATTTTGAATTCCGTCCAAGACTGGCCCAAAACCGCAACTTGGATAGCACTTGAGTCTTTCGTTTAGCTTTTGCGCCCCAGTTTGATGCCCTTGGATCAAAATGGTACCGCGTCCTGGTTCAGAATGATCGCAAAACCAGCCAAAATTTTGGGCAATAAGGCTAATATCCGTAATCCAATGTAGTTTCGAGTATGATTGATTCTCAAAAATAATTCCGGCTGTATCCGGATTATTTTTGTTTGTTTTCGTTTCCGTTATAAAAAACCCCAAAACTCCTGTATTTCTATGATATATACTTCTTAGATAGTTGAAAATCATTTAAAACCAACGCAGTTTTTCAATACAAGAACGATGCAATTGGTCGATTGCAAATAAAAATAAGAAAACTGATCCGCAATGTTATTAATTCCGTCCGCCACGATCTGGGTGACCACCCCCTTCAACAATTCAATAGTTACTGGCTCTATAGATTATTATTAAATCAAATTTTATAACATATTTATAACCGAAAAGTTGGAAAAATTGATTAACACAAATCATTTACTGCAAATGTGTGAAACATCATCACATCGAGTGTTTTTTGCACATGAATATGTTCACATTGCAATTATTTTAGTTTAACATATAACGTAAAAACTACCTGTTAATTTTTTTGGTGCAAAACGTCTTCGATTACATTCACTGAAATCGAGGCATAGGCGAATACCATAGGTTGCAGTAGCACTCGATTTATGTTGGTGATAATTTTTGGATCATCAATCCAGAACTATGCTTGTCGATTGTTTTTGTTGCTTCCCGGAGGCATATGCTGCTGCGACCATTGTACAATGGAGCAAGCAAAGCTTTTGACTAATTTTTGCTCAGACTTATGTATAAGCTCATTCTTACGCTTAGGTTTAGGCTTAGGTATTGGCTTAAGCTTAGGAAGATACTACTACTGTTACGGCCCTGTTCTATACATTGACCCAATTTAGTTTTGTGCTTAATTTTCAATGGTAAGACCAAAACCGTTCACGATTCTTCTACAATTTATTATTTCTACCAACTCCTGTATCTTAAGAATTGTTATTAAAATTGAATAATGTTGCGATTAATTCTTTGTTCAACTCTGGCTTTGTTGGTTTTACCAAATTTAGCGCACGACAGTAATTTGGAAGGCGAAGATCCTAGAATTCGTAAGTCGTTGTTCACTATATTTTATAGTGTTTATCCTATATTACTAGCACAATGATGTTATATATGAGTTACGGTACATCCATCAACTTATATAGTTTCGAACAACAGAAAAGCTCGTTCTTTCTAAAACAAGAATCTGTAAACGTATTTGCTTGAATTTTTGATACTCGACTTAAGTAAAAACTAAATACATCCACTTCAATAAACAAATATACTACTTAAGTCAGCAAATTTTGCTACTAAAACCGCACTTACTTTAGATTGTTTGTTACAAATTAACCCCACTCACTGCGGCACTGAAATTGTAGGCACAAGATGCCTCGTTGACATAGAAACAAAACTAGAAATCTTGTTATTGTGGCGAATCAAAATTAAGATTTATATATTGGTTTGTGTTGAATATTTACCCATTGAGACATTTTTCCATTTATCTTACATCCAAGAGCGGATCTAACGGGATCAAAAGATCGAAGTTTTTGACCGAAACGGTGCAAAAGAAAAAATTTACATAGCGATTATGCTAAGATTTCGTCTCTGCCTGGTTTCTTGCTCGCGAGTTTTCCTTCATGTACGATCGATCTCGCTCAAGGACTTGTGCAGGCTTTTGAATAACCAGTTTGCGCATAGATGTCACTATTTCTCGCTCGCTACGCTCACTCGGAAAATTTGCCTGAGGCATATTTCCGCAAAACTGTCGAGTTTTGCGGTAAAAGTTTATAATCTTATAAAATACGTGTTGCTTAGAGCTTTAAAAACAAAACATCGATGTTTCGTGGTTCGTTCGAGCATATAGTGAAATTTTAGATCGGTTTCACCTTTCCGGTTTGAATAGTTCGACTACCACCAATTCTGGTATTTTTTCTAGGGGAGTGGGGCATCCGGCACCCCAGGGAAACCCAAACGGCCATGCGATTTCAAAAACCTGTGCGCCTACAAGTTCACGCATTGCATTATTCACGCTCATTTGGCTTCTCTCTCGATTACGTATCGAGTTTTCGTCCGCTCTAATATATTGCGCTCCCTCGTATGTGTGCCTCGTTTATCGATTACATATACCCGCTGTGTTCCTACTGCATACCTTTTAAGGGGGCCTGATCTCGTAGTCACGAATTGGTCAATTAGGTCAAACTTGGATCCCCCACCAAGAAATTCTGGATCCGCCATTGTTTACATTTTAATGACTTAAAGCTGGAGCGCCCACCAATGTATTTTGTGTTCTGCCCAGAAGTGTCATTTGACAGGAAATATGTTAGGGTCGCAAATATTGCAACCATGTTGAATAGTTAATCTTATAGGCTGTCGACGGCGTGGTCAGTACGAAGTCGTTATTGAAACTAACTGTTATAGCAATTCATTCGGTCGTAATTCTCCAGCTTCAAAATGTCGCCGTGCCTGTGACGGCCGAAGTGCCCGACGGTCTGAGGGCCAGCTCGCAGCGTGGGCATGTCATTTACATGGTCGAGTGTCAAGCAAAAGTCATTGTGACTGTTTGTTTTGTGAGTATCACAGCAAATGAAATGTAAAGTTTACAAAAGCCATAATCGCACGTGCAAGTTTTTGCAGCGAGACCTTATAGCTGTAATTTGTAATTGAGCGTTTTTGTAGCGAGAACATACAGACACAAGCATAAAAAATTTTCAAACAAAAATGGTACTTACATGCTAACTGCAACTTCAAGTTCTCGCTACCAACATTACACATGTGAATGCAGCAGAGGTGAAACCGGCCTTGTTGATGATAATATTTTGATGCTAAGATCACAGTATACTCCAATATTGTTCAGGTGAAAACGAAAATGAACACGGTCACGGACATTCTCATGGACGTGGTGGATTTGATCGCGAAAGTCATGAATCCTTTGGTTCAGACGGTCTCGTTCGGTACGACAGATCAGTCAGTAAGGAAACGTATTGCTGTAATGAGCATTTGGGCTTGGCTGGCAAAATCAACCCAATATGCGTGTTCAGAAACTTGTCCTCCCTTTGACGAATATTTCTAAGCTTGGTCGTCCATACTAAACTAATATGTAGCAGTACCAAACGTACGGCAATTTGAAGATAAAACGGGAACAACACACGCCTAAAGTTTTCCATTATTCCTAAGACTAAGGGTGGCACTATACTCGTCGTGCGGCGCCGCATCCGTCCGCAGCCGTCCGCCACGAGAACGGCGCCGTCCATCACCCGTACGGCGCCACACCCGTCAGCAGCCGTCCGCCACGCGAACGGCGCCGTCCATCACCCGTACGGCGCCACAAGTCACAGTGAGTTATCGTACGCAAATTACAGCTCTAGCAATGCTCAGAAACCATCTTAATCTATATTTGATTTTAGGTGTCAGGGCTTTATGTGTAGAAAAGTTCCACAACACTAAAGTGAATCTGAGGGTAAACCAAACCAAACCGTTTTTCTTTACCAAATTTATAATTTTCGTCAATCAAAGTACACTGCATTTCACAAAGCATTGTTCCGAACGAAAACAGATATTAGAAATCAAAAGGCCGTACTCGAAATTATGTGTAGTATTTATTTGTTGTATATAATTAATATTTTGTTAAACAATCGATTTTTGCCACAATTGCTCATCTAAAATTTGGCACAGTAGCTCAGTAAATAAAACTCAAAGCGTTTTACCAAACTAAATTTGAAAGCTACAAGACTTCAGCTGCTGAACGTGTCCTATAGAAATTTGACAATACGGTGTGGATGACTATTTTAGGTTGTTCATCAACAGAAGAACGTCAACGATCAATACCGCGTGGCTGTGATCCATCTAACACCGGATATGAATCACCAGCTGATCAATGTGAAGAAGTATGCCGGCAGCGTGAAAGCAATCAAGTTGGAGTACTCAGTCAATGGCAATGTGTTGAAATTACGGCGAACAATGGACGCTGTGACTGTCAATATTGTAAATATTTCTGATTTAATGGAACATTTTCGGTTACTATCTATTGTGCAATTCTATTTTAATGAGTCCGGTTTTATGATTTTGATACATAATTTTTACATGTACTACTCATAATTTTACGCTCCTAAAAAGTAGGGTTGGATTTCTCCGGAAAAATTGAATCGACCGAAAAAACGGTTTTTTCCATTTTTTCCGGAACAAAACGGAAATGTCGGAAAATAGAAGATTTGAAAATCATGAACTAATGCTTCCGCAATCGAAAAAAACGTTAGCCACCGTAGCGTTAGGAAAGTGCCGTTGAATTTACCTGTAAGCATGTATTTCCCTTGTCTTTCTAGAAGTTTAGGAGATGCATGTATCCCCTATTTCTCCTAGTACCGGATCCAAAAGGGAACCAAAATTTTGTATTCAAATGTTTAGCACTAAAATAGCGTATTGCTTCTGGCTCGCTTCGCTCGCGAGTACTTCCACTATATCTGGTGCGGTTCCTCATTTCAGAGTTTTTTGGATCCACCGCTGATTCCTCCTCAGTAAATAAGCCTTCGCGATGACTGGAGCGTGAGAAAATCCAATTTCTCACGGTTCCCACAATGTTTTGTCGCTGTTATGCCAGAAATTGACTGAGATTAAAATTAGTTTTTTCCGTTTTTCGCCCAATCGGAAAAACGGAAAAAAACCGGAAAAAACCTTTTTCCGTTGGTTTGTTCCGGTGCCCAACCCTACCTAAAAGTAAGATGGACCGCCAGAGCTATAATGGAACCGGTAATGTTGCAATAGTTTCGTAGCCTCGACAATACATTTTGGTAACAGAGGGACACGAAATATTTTGAAAGGATCAAAATTGTCTTGTTAGCAAAAAGCTTTTATTTATTCCTCTTTATTATTGTTTTCACTCGTTATTGGTCACATCTTTGGCTTTGGCAGTGAACCTTTGTGTAATTTATTTGCATAAATTACGTATGGCCCTTTTTGAGTGTTTACGATTTATTCAAGTTTATAACTTCGTATTTAAATACTAATTAACAGAAGAGGAATTAGCTTGAAACAAATTTTTGACCTAAGTATTAATTTGTTGAAATTAGCGAATTCAATCTGATAAATATTATATATTTCAAAAACAGTATTCTCATATTCAGGTCCAGATACTAGTACTAGAGGCGGATTATCAGGTTTAAACAGCGGCATGGGGCCAATTCAAGATCGTGGCGGACTTCTTGGAGGTCTGGGTAACTTGGGCGGCCTCGGCGGGCTGGGTGGCTTGGGTGGATTCGGAGGCAATGGAGGCGGCGGAGGCTTCATTAGCAGTTTACTTGGCAGTCTGTTGGGCGGAGGAAATAATGGCGGTAGGCGTGTTTTTGTTTTTAATAAAGTGTAAAAGTGTAATAATTTCTAAATATTCGTTTTTGTGATGCTAACAGTTACTTGGGTGCGAAATGTGTTTTAATTAATGTCATAGTTTTCAGCGGCGGATCCAAGAAAAATGGGGGATGCATCTTTCCGTCCGCCTTGCCGACCTGAAAATTTTGCGATGTGAATAATGTTTCGGAGGTTTATGGTTGTTCCTAACAAATAAGCGGGACGGCGTTTTGTCCATAAATTTCGTCATTTTTATATCAAATCGAACATATGCAGCGTATCTCTAATAACACATTGCACATTACACGATTTACTACTAATTATGAATACCTAATCAAAATAACGAAATTTCAGTAATTAAAAACAACAACGGAAACGGACATCGATTTTTTGTTAAAAATGACGATATTCTTAGTCTTATAGTCTGTTTCTCGCTTTGGCATATAATACTCGCGTGCTTTTATTTCAGGATGCGTCAACGAAGATATTACCAGACAATCTGCGTGTGGTCCAGAAGCACTTCCTGCGACAACACGTGATACTCGTTGCAGGACCGCCTGCACTGTACGCGCACGTCAATTGCGTCTCAACCCACGTACACGTGATATCAGTGGATACTGTTCTGGAAACTATTGCCGATGTAACATATGCTGAAGAAACAATTCAATCACTTGCGCATGTATTCCGAAATGTGTTTGTAGCATCTGTTGCCAGTTAGTGGTAGCAAGAGAGTAATCGCTATTTAACAAGAGTGTCCAACTGGGCACATTCTTTGTGTAGAAAACAATGTACCCGGCACGCGTTACGTTTTTGCCCTACCCCCCCCTTATATTTAGACGAGGTACAGCCGGTGCGAACCATGGCACTTTATGTATGCGGCGTCAAACATGCTCCCCTTATAATTTAATGTAGGGGTATTAATGTGACAGCGACCCACTCAAACATGGGAGGGTCGGCCCAAAACATGTGGTACAAAAATCCATTCTTGGTGATAGTGATAAGACTAGTAAATGGCAAGCCTCGAAATTCAACAAGTTTTTGAGATTTGATTGGCCCTACAAGTGTGCAAATTGTAAGATCCGTACCAACATGGGTTGATTAGTTTAAAAACCAGTTGCAACCTGGTGATTGGTGGTGCTTCATGTATTGAGGATATGGGCCTTGTAAGATCAGCGGCAGATACAGGACATTCAGTCAGATTTAATGCTAGCGTTTAAGAACAAAACGAATCAAAAACAAACTGTACTCGCTACGAAGAATCCAGAGCTAAAATGAATTGAGAGACAAAGGTATGCACAGGAGGTATAAACTGATTGAGCATGCTTGCTGGGGCCCATGTACAGATCAGGGGCGGAACCTTTTTCTGTGGGACTAGAAAAGAGTAAGCTTAAGCTTTAGACTATTTTTTTGCTTAGCTGAAGCTTAGGCTTAGGATTAGGGTTAGGAATATGCTTATAATACTGTTCCGCCCCTGTTCTTTACATTGGCCCTTGCTGGAAACTTATTGCCAACGTATCTTTGAAGGTACAGTAAAATTTTTCAACACCTTAAATTCCTATGTGTATCTAAACATTGAAATAAATTTGTGTCAAAAGCCTAGAAATACAGGATCAGCCGGCGTGAAATTGTATAAAAATGATAATTCTCATATTGGGTATAAAATTGTTTGCATATTACTGAGTTTTTCAGTATACTATATGCAGTGTATAAAAGGAGGGGGTAAGGCATATAGCTATACGCTCACCGTGTTTGGCATCAGGAGTAAAACAGGAAGTCGTAAATCGTATGTAGTCGCGCTGCTAGAATCCACTACAAGGGATGGACCAGCTCTGTGGCGCACTTTGCAGTTACCCGGTGGGTTGCTTAGTATTTGGACTATCAATAAATTAAAAATTTTATTTCATGATCTTGGGATTGATTTGTTCATTCGGACGTCCCATATATAGATCAGGGGCGGAAATTACGCTGCCTTACGCTTTAGGAATATTTTTATACTACTGTTACGGCACTATTCTATACATTGGCCTGGCCAAATGCAAATGTAAAACACTGCAAGTCTGTACTGAGAGTGTTTTATTAAGATGTAAGGCAAATGCAAAAATGCGCTAGGCTTCTCAACCGTTGTGAACGCGACTTTTTGTTGTATTCTGAACTGCTTCAGCATTTGGTCATTTATCTCGTTAATAGGGTTAAAGACATAGTTCACATGTGCGCAATTGTCCTTCAGTCCGTATACTCGATAAAATTTTTTTTCGTACTTACCTTCAAGCGTATATAAAGCCTAGCCAAAACCTTGAGCCTACGCAAAAATAGTCTAATTCTAATCCTATTGTATTACAGTCGTGCGGTAAAACGCAATTATAAATGTTACGGTCCATGTATTAAAAATCAGGGGCGGAACGTTTTTCTACGGGGTTAGAATAGAATAAGCTTAGCTTTAAGCCAATTTTTGTGCATGGCTTAGGCTTAGACTTAGGCTTTAGGCTTAGGAATAAACTCATTCTTGTGCTTAGGCTAAGGAATTCGCGTATAATACTGTTCCCCCCGGTTCTTCACAGTGGCCCATGTTGCGAAAAGGGCGGAAAATATTTATTTGACTTACTATAAAGCGTTTCGCGGTGTCGGTACATAGAAGTGAAAACGTGCAACATAAGCTTTAAATCATTTCTGTAACATGTTGTTTCTATCGACCAGTAGAGTACCCAGAAAATTGGATAGCAAGGCGAAGTATCATGCCATGCAATAGTAAATTTTGAGAACCCTTTAGTAGTGTAGGTGGTAAATTTTTTATTGGGATATACGAGGTTCGCCACGCTTCTCTATATGACACCGAGACTAATTTTAGACTTCTCTTTTAGGCCCTCTAAACTATTTTGCGGGTTATAACCACACCAGGCCGAATTTTTGGCCACGTAAAGCATGAACAGAAGAGGATATCCATAGCTAAGCGAGCGAAAAGCTATACACTATTGTTTTAACTGTAGTATAGAACTTAGTTTGAGTCTTTGTGGGCGTAGAGTCAGTTTAAGCTTTATACTAAATTTTTTTGTTAAGGCTTAGGAATGGGTTCATCCTTACGCTTAGGCTTAGGCATAACATGCTTTATACTACTGTTCCAGTCCTGTTCTATAAACGGGCCTTTTTCGCTATCCGATTCCGGTAATAAGTCCAGTATTTGTTTACCGGAATTTTTCCGTATTTTTGGTATTGAAATTTTTTCTCATTCTTGGAAATAAAACTCCAGTATTTTTTCACCACAATTTTTAGGTATTTTTGATATTGAAAATTTTTGTCATTCAAAAATTTAAGAAATATTGGCATATTATCCTATCTTAATCTGGTAAAATTGTCTTAGCGTGTATTGCCAATATTTTTAATTTGTGTAAATACTGCATAATTTATTATTCGTTTCCGAGCTGGCCTTGTAAATGATGTGTTTACACTGCAAAAAATGGTGAGTCAAATTGACTCTCTCCGAAATAGGCTCTACGGGACTACACAAACTGAGTCAAATTAGACTCCAATAGAATCAAGTTTGACTCGCAGAATCGCACGTTTGACTCTGGCGGAGTCGAATTTGACTCAGTTTGTGTAGTCCCGTAGAGCCTATTTCGGAGGGAGTCAATTTGACTCACCATTTTTTACAGTGTAGACATAAAATTTCAATTTTCAATGATGTTCGAGTGCACAAAGTGTAACGCTTACGATGCTATCCGGCACTCCACAGAACGGCTCCAATATATACCTATATACCACTCGGTAAACTTGAAGATGAAGTTGTCCCTCAACAGGGATTTACACAATACTTGTAATAATCTTATCTAGAGATTCACGCTAACGCTTTCCTTAATTCTCGAACATATCCAAATATCCTTCTATCTAGTCAATATCTTGAAAAATGAGGTCAATACGCTACAGGATTATCTTGGAACAATTCTCAATAGGCGCCCAGTACTTGTCTTAGTATTAACAAAAAGTTGCTGTTCATGAATGTAAAGTTAAAAAAATTTAAGGCTTCTTTATTTTTTCATTACATTTAGCAGGTGCTAGATCAATTTTAGGATCAATTAATTTTATTTGTACAATTCTATACGACTATTGTGCAATAATTCGCAATATTCAAGTACTTATCATCTCAACCAAGAATACCCGAAAATCAAGCGTCAACCAAAAATTTGCTTGACCAAACCTCTATGCACAGAAAACTGCGCTTATTGCTTTAAGCGGGCACTAAAGACGCCTATTACACTACTAGATTATCACAAACTATAGGACTACACGACAAATCTAAGTTTTCAGGCTGAAAATCTTGAAGTATGATCAATTGGGAAGAAATTTAAGTTTTTCAACCAACATTTGAACTTAAAATGTTTTCAAGATTTCAAAAAATATCCGTCGTTTAAAAATACAGATTTTCAAGAAATCGTATTGTTTTGAGTCCCCAGGGCGGTTTTCAAGGTTTTACAATTCGCCAAATTGTTAAGTTTTCCAGTTACTGACAAACGGGATCTCCATTAAAATTAATATATACATAAATAATACATACTATTTTAAATTATAGTTCTCCTTGATCAAGAAGATGCGTTTGCACTAGTATCGTAGTCCAAGAACGCCATCTCTAATTTATAACGGAACCTTGTCGAGTCGATTGAACCCCAAAATTTAGGCACCATTCAAAAGTCGGAACAGCTGTAAATTTAATTGCGAAACGTCAAATTATCCCGAATTTTAAGTAAGAGGTATTACAACACAAATGAGTCCAAAATACGAAAACAGAAACGGAAAGGAAGAAACCAATTTACCAGAACTCGGTTCACCCTCGATTAAGGTAAAAGAATGTTTCCTAACTATATAAATTTCAGCAGCTGTGTAGCAATCCGGGGTCTACGAAAAACTTCCCAACCCGTGATCTATACATGGACCGAAGCATGGTATCTAGTGTGGTGACTTCATTTACCGTACCGGAGACATGGATATTATTGTCTCAAAATTGTTGATGAATTTTTCTTATTGTGGAGGGCCATTCTTTTTGTTTTTTCTTGTTTTGCTCCCAAAACATTTATATGAAGTGACTGAACATGGCGTAAAGGTTTAATTGCGGAGGGGCTATAAATGGGAAAGGGGTGCGTTTGTGATATTTTAGGAGATAGCGAACCGGTCCTTTCGCGGTGATTGATTCTGTATACTGTACTATATGGGAATTTCTTTAGGGGTTTTTGATGTATACTTTGTTGCAAGCTTTACGAAAAATTTTAACGTCCTAAAAACAAAAAACACACCCTGACAATGCCTAAACGTTAATTTGTCGAAGCTTTACCCTCTCTTGAGTTTATATGTAGCGAAAAAGTTCATACTTTGGCTTCAAGCTTTAAGATTGCATACTTCAGCACATCCAGGTCAGCTCGGTGCATATGATCACCGTCGTAATATATTCAGCAACTTTTTATTTAGTTACATTTGAAAAAAATGTAACAAAATTTTTTGTGTGGCGTTTTAAAATTTACGAGGTGCGTGGTTGAAATTCTTGTACAATAGTTTAATTTACTGATGGAAGATGCTTAGGTTTCCTTAAGCTCATTTTTTAGGTTTTCGTTAGCGATTCTGTACTAATTGTTGATTTCGATACTTTACAAAATGCCTACGTAAACGGAATATCTTCAACTGATATCGCCAGTATTAAGTGCGTTATCTAATGCAAATTGTATCAATAAGGATAAATACAACTTGAATTTGTAATAATAACTTTGGAGGGAGTTTAATTAGAATGACTCCACATATTGCACCCCTTTTTCTAGTTTTAGATATGAATTCTTCGAATTGACTGAGTTTCTTAAAATCAGACGTTTATGATTTCAAAATGTCATCTGGAGATGTTTGCGAACTATGCAATGGATTTTATGAGTTCTAAGCGAGGTTGAACAACTGTTTTTTTAGCTCTACGTGTGCCTTCTTGCAAGTGTGTTACTTTAATCTTTGAATTTTAAACTGGAAGCTCTGCTGGTATATTTTCGAGAAGTCGCTGAAATTTGTTTTGAACACCATTTTTTGTAAAATTTTTTGAGAAATTTAAAAGGTTCTAGAAATTCTAAGAATCTAAGTAACCTTTCAAATTATGACTATAAATGTGGTGGCTTCAAGATCAGTGGGTCACTTCTGGTTTTGCCGCCTAGTACTGCTGGGGCGTGTTGGAGTTAGTGAGGGGCTCAGTTCGTGTTTTACAGCAAACTGCTGTCGGCGCTACCGGTGGAATTTTCTGGTTTTTTAACGTAGCTTTTCGAGCTTACGGTATTTTTGTTGCTCTTGAGCCTTCTAAGCAACCGACGATTTCTGATATAAGTATAGTCCTGAGAGACATCCGAGTTTTACAATTGCCTTTCGGTAGAGTGGCTATAACTTTTTTGTATAGTGTTTGAAGTACTAAGAAACGGGTGAATTGTCCTGACAGACATCGGAGTATTCAGTTTGCCTTCGGGTATCGTGTTTATTTGTAAAGTAGTTATAATCCTGCTGTGGGTTAAGTGTAAGAAGCTTGAAAATTTTGGATACGCGTGTCAAAGCTACTTGTGATTTTTGGGGAATTAATTACAAGTTGATTAGTTGTGTGCTTAGATAACCGGCAGTATTGGAAGGCGTTCCTTGGAGTGCCGACCCTCTATACTGTACCGTTGTTCAGCTGCTACATTGGTTCCGCTCTAAGTTAATAGTAAAACCAATATTATGTTTTTTCACCCTTTGTGCGCACACCGTGGTGCCATGTAGTACTACCAAAAACATAAAAATTAAATGCTCGCACAAGTTTTCTTCATTTCAGCATACGAATCCGTGCGTTATAAGCGCTTCCTACACAACAAAAAATTGCGAGTCAAATTGACTCTCTCTGAAATAGACTCTTCGGGACTACACAAATGAGCCAAATTCCACTCCGCCCGAGTCAAGGGACCAACGCATAGAACAGTGCCGTAAAAGTAGTATAAGCAAATTCCTAAGCCTAAGCCCAAGCAAAAGAATTTTCTAAAGCTTAAACCAACTCTAGTGCAGTCCCACAAAAAAACAGTTCTGCCGCTGATTTTTGCATCGAGCACACGTAGCTCATATAAACACCAGTTCAGAAACTATCTAAAATAGGTTTCTGTCAAGGCAACCGGAATTCCGATTCCGATTAAAATTGCGATGCCGGTATATTCAGTTTCGATTTGCACCCTGGTTTCAATCCCCATATAAATTGTACATTTAACAAATTTCTGCGTTAACCGTAAAACTTCAACCGGCACCTATTCCGTGTACACCATATAATATTTCTTGCCAAGCGCGAACGAATTCAGCGCATTTTAATTTCTAAGCCTAACACAGCGCTGCAAAAATAAAACTTCGTTCGACGTATTATTCAATAATATTACCTAGCAAACAAAACAACCAAGAATATTTTTCGCATAGCATATTTGCAGCAAAACGAAATCCAAGGGGGAGACGGTTTACATCCCCTCATCACCACAAGAGGAAGAACCAAATGTTTCATCATACTGTAATGACCCGAATAAGAGGGGGACTGATATTTATTTGGCCTCTCCAGAGGGTAACCCCCTTGTTATTCTGTTACGGGCTGTTCTTTATTTTTAACCCACACTCCGCCGCATTTCGTTACTAATATATCCGGTATTGCAATTATCCGTTGAATTAAACATTTATTTCTCTTGTGTCAATAGCTTGAGCGATAATACAGGTAACAATTATGAATGTACCTTCGGTTTAAAGTTTCGAACTCAAATTATTTGGTCCTGGAGTCATTTATGCGCTAAAATTAAGGGCTAATTGACACTTATGGACTCTAATTAGGGTTTAGGGACTCTATCTGCTTTACGGACTCTTACTAGGGATACGGACTCCAATTGATTTGGACTCAAATTGGGGACCCCCTCTTATTACCCCCTCTTATTCGGGTCAATACTAAGTATTATATACGCCCTGGTCGGGACATATGCTACAATCGCGTCTTCAAGATTTACTTCAAACAGAAAACGATCATGTATTATACACGCATCTAAAACCTGAAGTCGGGACATAAACCAATGCTACAATCGCGTCTTCAAGTAAACTATTTTGCTGTAAAAGCGATAAAATTGCTTCAAAAATAAATTCTTCAGTAACAAAATCCTTGTTTTTTGAATCTGGCTCTGGTTCCGGTAATTATAAAGAATATTTCTAGCACTAGGAATTAAAACATTGAACAGCGAAAAACTTAGCGAGCGGGAAGCCAGTCGCAATTTTTGTAGTAAAATATGGTGCAAGTGCTGGTTGTGATTGGTGGGCCGCTGTTAATATACCGGCCCACTTTTCTCTCGATGCTCCATGGCTGTCGACTACCAACAGCATGTTGGTAAAATAAGTGCGGCACTTCTTAAAAATTTCGACCCATGCATAGAACAGTGCGGAAACAGAAGTATAAGCATATTCCTAAGCCTAAGCCTAGCCTAAGCCAAAGCCTAAGTGTATGTATGGA
This sequence comes from Enoplolaimus lenunculus, assembly GCA_030248215.1. Classification (NCBI taxonomy): domain Eukaryota; kingdom Metazoa; phylum Nematoda; class Enoplea; order Enoplida; family Thoracostomopsidae; genus Enoplolaimus; species Enoplolaimus lenunculus. The sequence goes on from JASANG010000610.1 coordinate 330,817, forward strand.
TGAGCCTATTTCTAAGCCTAAGCCTAAGCCTAAGCCTAAGCAAAAAAATTAGTCTAAAGCTTAAACTTACTCTATTATTGCCCTTCCGAAAAACAATCCGGCCTGTTCTATAGATGGGCCAAAATTTCATTTGGCACTCTGAAATTGTATACAGTCTTTTTCCTAGAGCTTATAAAACAGTAAACCATTGGCCTATCGAAATTTCGAATGTTATATGCAACAATGTATATCTGATACGTTGACTACACCGGATGCCGGCAATCGTGCTTTTTCGCGACCAGCAATGATGGGTGAGTATGTGATTGAAATGACCAAAAACACGGGATTATATGTGATAATAATATCGTTTCGATAGAGCTTGGGTCATTTGATTTGTGTCATGTGGAGGAAATAATTTGAAAATATGAAACTTAAAGTATGTATTGCTTTTAAATTTATGTTCAGTAAATACAGAAAATCCTAATTTACTAGCTAGTATGTAGATGCAGCGAAATATTCACTTTTGGTTGATTAATTAAGCAAAGGGTTTCTCAAGTGGTCGTCGTTTTCGTGGTTTGGAAAGTTAAGCACAACTGTGTTCTAATAATGATGAAGGCAGTCACAACCAATGGACTTTTAGTTTGATTTGACTTCATCACTAGTTATATTTCTATTTCATATAAAACTTATTAACTGGGCTTATTCATGTACTTAATTTTGTCTTTCGAACAAAATTCGCAGCGAACCATTGCGATTTGTTCAAAAAAGTAGAATACTATAGAGTTTTTACTTTTCAGTAGTAGATACGTAACCAATTCGGCAATGTAGATTACTGGAGCTGTAGCTGGTTGTAGACCAACTTTTTATCTCTACGGGGCTCCGTCATTCTCCTACATTAGCAGTATAAAAACTAAAACTAACTTAAAACCGGACCTAAAACCACATCTTGACGGAGTAGTTGGCCCTACCATAGTATCTTGCATAGTTAGGCATAGTTGTTGCTATAAGGCGTGCCAAAAGCGACCTTATGTGATTGCGGCTGCGCGACAATGTGCTGTAAAATCTAAGTCCAGCATGTCCACTTAATATTTGGGTTGGAGGTTTCGTATGATTCTTCCGTGGTATGTTTTTCTTGTCAATATGGTGTATCTTTCTTTGCGTGGTTTTATGTCAGCAAAAACCATTTAATAAGCAAATTGCATCTTATCGGGGCTGGCTTTAACCAGTCGCCATCCTCATGCTGACGGTTATTGTTCTAGCATTTGTTTGCGTTATACGTTTCGTTACTGTTTTTCGGCTTTTTTGAATTTTAGGTGATAGACGTGTATGTTAAGGATTTTTGCAGGGTTGTCTTAGTTGGAAATTGCTTGGAGTTAACTACGAAGTCTGAAATGCGATAGAAACTTTCGAGCTCGTTTTATTTCGTGTACGGCGCTAGAGCGAGTCGCGTTCTGGCTAAGTCACGGAGTTTACTGAAATTATGGATTATGCGTTAATCGGAGAACTCTAACTCTGTCTTAGGCTACTGGGAAACTTGGGAACACTGGAAAATTGTAACTTTTCACGGGTTAGTTGCTGCAAAATTTGAATTCTAGCGGTGATAAAATGTACAAACTTGGGAATTGGAGAGTTACTCGGGGCACTTTGGAGTTATATTGGTATTTATGAGCGAGTGGTCAATATGCAAAACAACAATTAACAAATGAACAGTTACACGTTATTGTGACTAGATTTATATGAATCTTTCCTTAGACCATGTCATGTTAAAGGGGACGGAAACGGCAAAATGGATGAAAACACTAAGGTGTTTAGTAACAAAATTAGAAATGAAAGGGGTGTATGAGCCCAAAGATCATCTCTCCATGCTTTGTTTTCTACTCGATGCATAAATTAGCAAATAATAAACGGAAAATACGCGGGTCAAATTCAAACTGTAACTATGTAATACATAAGCTGATCAAGTTTAAGAACCTACTGAAATTTAGAATACACACTTAAGCGTTCATGGAATACGTAGTTTCTGAGAACCTGCATTAACCACCATCTGATCGTTTACTAATACTATAGCTTGCTTAGCTGGCATAGCTTTCCGGCAAAAGGTTACGATTGATAAACTGGAATTTTGCTTGCCATGTTGCTGTCGAGGTGCTATTTTTTGTTGTGGTCTTCACATTATAGTTTTAAGAGTAAGCTTCTTTTTAGTTGTGTTATTAATTCTGTGTGATACATAAAGTTCTCACTTGAATGCAATGATATTAATTATTCATATTGACAACACTAAGAGCTCAGCAAGGATGGGAGTCTCGGTCTCGGTACTCGGTCTCGCTTTTTTGAATCTCGGTGGTTTGGAATCGACACCAAAACTCGACGATCCAGCAAAAAGTGGTAAATCTGTAAAATATAGAAATCAATGTTGTTGAGGTAAGTAATGTCTGATAAATATAATTTCGCTGGGCAATAATTATGTGCAGATATTCTGAAAAAACTCAAAAAACTGAAAAACACGAAAGTTGCGAAAAAAACATTAGAAATAGTTTATTTTGAAAATTTTATTTTTATTGGTGATCACTCAAAATTGATCGCGACCGAAACTTTTCATGGCCGGTCGTGATAGTCAGGTCTTCGTTCGTAGCTGAGACCGCCCATCCGCTCAGAAATTTGTCGTGCGCAGCATATAGCTTTAGTATCACTGGTATGTAGTCATAGGTCACCTCAGAATTCTTAGGTTAATAATAAAATTGAAACCAACTAGAGTACATCAACTGTCGGTCAATGTGTTTTGTCAACCAACTGAAAATGGTGGAGAGTAAGGTGGAGCAAATACTCTATTTTCGGTTTTGCTGATAACTATAGCGTAACTGTGATTTAGTGCTACAACTCGACAACTAATGTTGGTAGAGCCATGTTTATTGCACATTAATTTTTCTATCACTCGACTAGGAATATTATTCGACTGAAGAGATTTTTAGCTGATATGCTCAAATTTTACAAATCCGAATAATTTTTTTATCTGCATCTTGCTCGTTAGACTACGAATATGTGGATGATAATTCTAACTAAGGTGACAACAGAAGTTCCGATTTGGTGTCAAATTTTGCAAAAACCGAAAATTCAAAATCACCTTTTCGCAGTCGACTTTGAAGAAAGCGAATCCAAGCAAGCTTTGCACAACCTGCTTGTTTTTAAATTGTGTTGAAGTTTTAAATTGTGTTGAAGAGGCTAAACGATTTTGGAAAATGTTTTAGCACGTGTGGTTTGGAAAGTGGTCGCGTAGTTAGATGAATTGTGTAGGATTTCGATTTAGATATTATCAACATTCACAAGTAAGTGTTGCATAAATAATACTTATATAGTCGGCGTTCTAACAACAAGATGCAACCGGGGCTGGAAAACACCAATATTCTTGCTTCCCAGTTTTGAACCTTTAAAAACTGAATATCTCTTCGTAAAGCAACAAGAACAGGTTCGGGTCCTATATCCTTTCTTCCTTAAGTCTAGTTGGGCCATATTCGTAAATGTTGCGGGGAAGTATACAAAAGCCGCAGGTTCGGCTGGAGATTTCGATCCAAAAGGTGGTCTTCTTAGGCGAGTTTAAAGAATACAATAACCTTTGTTTTCTGCAAGCGATTCGGTGGCAAGAAGCTTGTAGTTTTGTGTATTCCGTAAACTTTTCTATGATCTAACGTATTGAGTGTCGAATGTTTTATACTGCAGCGAGACGCACATAAATACGTTCTTTAACCTTATTTACGTGTTTTGTTCTTTTAATTAATGCTTAATTTTGTCTATATTGCGCACGCACAAAAACAATTGCACAAAGTAGATATTACAGTACAGGGCAGCCGATATCGTTAAATTGTTTCAAGTGTTTGCACTTGAATAAAACGTTGCGTAGAAGAATACTAGTGGACTTTAGCAACTATACACCCAATCATCGAAGTGTTTTGACAGTGAAAACACTGCGTTGAGAGTTTTACTGTGTTTGTTACAAAATGCAGGTTTGCAGTTTGTGTGTTTGTTTGCAATTACACTATTTTATATCTGCAACAATCATTACACATGTGTTATGTGTATGTATATATTGTATGTTGCATATAAACGTACGTAATAGATATGCATTCTATACATTATATATTTTATTTTTTATGGTACATATATGTACAATTTTATTAGATGGTCTATAAAGGAACAATGGTCATTAGAAGGTTGGATGTTATTTGTTCAAGGCCGTGCTTATGGCCCGTTGGTTGGGGGCGGGCCCGGTATTGGAAGGTAATATCTATTTTCAAATTCTACAATGCAACATAAAAGCAAATGTTTAAGGAGTTTGAATACAAAGCATTTCTTGTTAAATTCAATTGCAGTTTACTTCATCTTCACTCGCTATAAAAATCGGATTTTTTTACAGATTGTTAGCAATTTAGTTAGTACTATATTAGCACTAAATTATTCCATTTGAAAAATTATTTCATTATGAATCTCTTGTCTACTTGTCCGATTTGTGATCAGTTGACATTTTTAAAAATCTTAATGCGTGATATTGTAAATATATAATGATAAATACTTAATGACGAAATCGCAAACATTTCCCTCAACGAATGTTTTTGCTGGTTTACTGTTAATTAAAATAGTAATTCAGTGTCGAAAATGGTATATAAATATTTCAAATTCTGGAATTATTTTGAAGAAAAATATATTTTGAGTGTGCCTGTAAACCAGTAAAACATGTTGCATTATAGTCAATGCTTGCTAAAAGTAGTGGCGCTGGAGTCAAAAAACTTGCGAGCTAAGCGAACGAGAAGCTGACCGCAATTTTAGTACAAAATCTTAGTACGTTTGACTTTTATCTCTGTTGGGGTAGTGCTTGAAATGTTATTGTATACATAGTTTTCACGGATGTTGTTTCAACATTTTAAATATTTAGTTCAACCAGTTTCCTAGTTAGTGATCAGCGATTGTGTGTGTTTTTTGCATTTTATCGCTTTTGTACAAACATGTATGAAACTTTTAGCAACTCTTTATAACAATTTCATTTTACGAGCAATTTGAGTACGGAAATTTAATGGAAGTCTGAGTAGGGTGGGATTGTGAGCTATTAAAATATCCTTTTTATATGTTGTAAATATATACGTATCTGTTGTTAGTGGCTATTTAAATGCTGAAGTCAAAAAATTTTATTCATCTTGAAAATTTGTTTTAGCTTCAAAGTTTTCCGCTTACCGTATGAAAGCATATACGTAGGTTGTGTTATATATGTGTTGCTTCGGAGTGTAGAACTGTTTGGCATTGGTCTTTAGAGTGATATTGCTATATATACGTTAAGAAGCGTATTTGACAAGATGCAAATGTAGGTTTCGTTGGGCAGGTGTTTTAAAATTAAATTTTTTTTCAGTTGAATTAGTGTTATAAATGTTTCTTTTTCATTTTCATTGGTGTCATCGCAGTTGTTGTAAATTTGTTTCGCGAAATTTCAGAGTATTACTATACTGAACTAAAATGGAGACAACTGAATTGCGTTTTTTGCTTTTGTGTATTTTGAATTTGTTTCGGAAATGGAGTATGGTAACTTAATAATCTTAAATGGGAATAGGACCGTAACGTTACTTGATGTCCTTTGGCGATGGCTTTGCTAAAAATTTCCATGATTGGCGTGTGGGGATTCCACGCGACTTATAAGCGTGGTTGAAAATTATCTTTAGGGTACGAGTTTACGAGAAGCTATGAGTCATGTTGGAACTCTGCCGTTCGCTAATTACTATGAATACGTATATATTACCTACGCATTACATGTCTGTTGTAAATATAGAATGTGTGAAACCTAATAGCGGAAATTTGGCACACTGAGGTTCAGTAGTGAAAATTTGCACCCTGAGGTTCAGTCAACAAATCTACTTAGATCCGCTGTGGGGAAAGGAAATTTTAGTAACACACTTCGTTAAATCTGGCCTGGTCATGAAGACGGCTTTAAAAGCATCCTGCCGCCATCTCAGTAGCTGCGCCCGGTCGAAAACTAACACTGCAATGTACATGTATTATTAATATGCAGTTAAGTCACGCATACTGTTTGTTGGTAATGTTTTTTATACTCTATTTCTACTAATTGAACATTTGAATATGTATTAGATATTGATACTGCGCGTGCATTTTTTTGTATATAAATTAAAATATGGTCGAAACAGACGGCCAAGTTGGTAATTTGGGTGGCGTTCACAGTGCTCCATTCTCAGTATATATTGCATAGAATTTGGTGATAATTTGCAAAGGGTGATGGTAAGGTTTCATTTTGGGAGGGTTTATTATGACTTCTGCAGTTAAACATTTGTTGCCGGCGCGCGACGAAAAATTTAAGCCTATCAAAGTGTCTTTTTACATATATAGTTAGTCTTTTGTGAGGAGATATGTCCACTCCATTCCCCTTTGAATACGTCGCTGGTAATTTGCGGCCATAGGTGCGTTTTTGTACGTTTATTTGCTTCAAATAGTATCGTGTTACTGTAGTGTTCGGCATTTGTAGTTTGTACGTACGTATATACGCAAATTTTGATGTCTTTGTTTTGCGTTGTTCGCAGCCGCTTTTGAGTAGTAAAAAGTAGCGACGACGGCAGGCTGCGGCGGTGGAAAGTTGAAACTTGGAAAGTTTTTGGGCTGATTGGAGAATTATATAAAGGCGTGTATATGTGTATTGGTGTCGAGCGACAAGCCGATGTATTTTAATTTACGAAAGTTCACGGATAGGAAACGAAACGTATTTGATCCATCGTCATTATTTATGTTGATGTTTTTATCTTTTTTCTATAAAGAATATTTTTACATCGACTGTACTGAAGAGAGATGTTTGGAATTTTTTGTAATTACGATGCGGCGGCGTATTTTTGAAGCGAAAGTATAACAACGGAAAGTTTCTGTCACAATTGAGGTTTCAAGTGAAAATTGGATTATTTTTAAGTTGGTTAATGCAAATTCAGCAGTATCATGCGTACACCAGGTGATTTTTGACAGTACGGTTTAGTGTGTTGTCTGGTGAGGGATGCTAATTTTAAAGTGACGTCAGGAAAATACCTAATACATGGACCGTTTTCTGGGTTCGGGATGTTACGTATACTTTCCCTTGTTAACGTTCATTGCAGTTAGGGTGCAACCGAAATTGCGAAAAATGCCGGAACAGGAAAGCTGAAAAATTAATGGAACCGCACCGGAAAATAGAAAAATGCTTGTTACCGTGAAATTTGTTTGTAAGCAATAAATGAGCTATTACTAGCAATACAATAGGTAACTTTTACTGGGTTTTTGTGTATTTCAAGTTTTCACAGAAAATCTACCTTAATTATATTCTGTCAGCAATTTTCTTGAAATATGTGTAATTGTAACAACTGGAACTAGAGTACGTACAGTAAACAGGAAACCGCCCAGTAAAATGTGAAGTTTGATGGAAATTGTAAATGCGGCAATACCCAAATGGAGAATTTTAGAAAAATAAGTTAGCATGCGTCCCAGTTTTTTTATAAAATTTCAAATTAAAAAATTTCCAAAACCGAAAATACAGGAAGAATTCCGGTCAGAAATATACCGGGTTTAATACTGGAGTTGTGTAGTGAAAAATAACGGAATTCTCTACGGGTTTCGGGATTCCGGTTGCATCTGATTGCAGTACGTTACCTTTTGTGTCGTTGTGAACGGTAAAATTCTGTGGCGTGTAAATGCGTTCAGGGGCGGAACAACTGATTTGAAAACGACGGGGCCACATATGACAGAAAGGGTAGTACTTATACAGTAGTCGATGAAATTTTGCGAACGAAGCTAGCGAAAGGCCCAACGCAATTTTTGCGTGAAATCTTAATATAAAGTTTTAATTTTAAAATTCTGTGGGCAGCTCCCCTCTTGCTGCGCCACCGATTGCGATTAAATTTACTTACGTCAACGTTATTAGTTCGTACGTGCCACGGGTGGAAATGTTAATTTGTTATTCGTTCAAGTTTGAAATCTGTATATTTTGTAAATATTTTTGTCGTTTGTGACTTTGGATTTTTGTCGCGTATTCTTGAAGGTTTTTCTGAATACTCAGGATATGTGTATTCAACGCATTAAAACACCATGTTTATTTGTATAGTTTTTTCTCGGTAGTGAGTGGTTGACTGATTTATAAAAAGAAAACAAATGTTCGACTTTGCGACTTGAGGAAAACATAACTTCGTCGTTGTCCGTCTACTTTAGGATGTTTTAGGTTGACTGGGTCTCGACCTTGTTGTCTGTTTCACTCGAATTGATGATAAGTTTTAAGATATGTATACATATATATCAGGATGCAATCGAATAGCAAAAACTGACGGAGCCGGATAATCTAGTATCCGGCCGGAGCCGGATAATGAATTCAAACCTAATACTAGATTGCATTCAGATATCAGAACGTAGCTTACGATTTTTTCTTCCGTGGATTAAGGTTCCCTAACATCTCACTCACACCCATGCATTTTTAACATTTTAATAACGATTCTGTTATACTATTTTGTTTTTGTAGCGTTGCGTCCAGTTGCAATATTCGATTTGCTCATGTTCCTTTTAAAGGCATCCAGTTTTCTGTAGGTCAGTGGTGGGTAAAATCAGGAATGAGAGTCTCGGTCTCAGTAACAGCAGAAGATAATATTGTTGAAGCAAGTAGTGCCTGATGAATAAAATTTCGCTTATATATTGTCGTTATGTTTATTTTATTAGAATTAATTGATAGTTAGAATTTTTTATTTATACTTCAACTTTA